>VXAD01000749.1:0-123859 GCA_013399195.1 Dicrurus megarhynchus
ACTAAATGCATATTTAGAGTCAGGCCATATGTTTACCTTCTTTCCTTCACTCAGGTCTAGAGCCCTTGTCAGGGCAATCAGTTCAGCTTCTGCAATGACACATCTGCTGGCAGGGCTTTCTCCTCGATCACCTTGTCCTGGGTTGGTACTGCATAACCTGTCATTCGTTTACCATTTCTCATGAAGCTGCTCCCGTCTGTAAACAGCTCCCAATGTGGATTTTCTAGGGGCAAGTCCTTCAGGTCTGGTCTGCTGGAATAGACTTCCTCAATTGTCTGCAAGCAGTCATGCTCAGGCACATCGTCAGTTAAGGTAGAGGACAGAAACATGGCAGGGTTAACAACAGAAGTTGTTTTCAGGGTAACATCATCCTGTTCTAACAGCAGTGACTGATATCAAAGCATTCGGTTGCGGGACAGCCAACGTCCTCCTTTCTGCTTGAGTACTGCTGCTACTGCACGTGGCACATACACTACAATGGGTTGCCCAAGGGTGAGTTTCCGGGCTTCTTGAATCAGGATAACAGTAGCCGCCACAGCGTTCAAGCACCCAGGCCACCCTTGGCTAACATTGTCTCGCTATTTGGAAAAATATGCCACAGCCCTCCGTTGGCTTCCGAGGCGCTGTGCTAATACGCCCAGTGCCACATTAAGTCTCATGTGTAAAAAGTTCAAAGGCTTAGTCAAGTCTGGTAAGCCCAGTGCTGGAGCTGACATTAGAGAGTGTTTCAGCTGTTTAAATGCAGCCCTGTGCTTTCAGTCCAAATTATAATGCCATTTTCAGCTGCTTTTATTGCTCTGTACAAGGGTTTCACCAACAACCCATAATTTGCTATCCACGAACAACACCAACCTACCATTCCCAGGAAAGCTTGCATCTCTCTCACAGTGTGGGGCTCTGGAAGTCAGCAGATGGCTTCCTTCCGTTCTCTGCTGAGTTGTCGATATCCATGGAAGATCTCAAGTCCCAAGTAAACTACTGCTTCCTTGGTGATCTGTGCTTTGTCTTTGGAAACTCTATATCCACTCTGTCCCAAAAAGTTTAACAAGCTTACAGTGAATTGGATGCAGGGATTTTCCCACTCAAAAGCAAAAAGCTCCTGGCTGTTTTTAGGCACAGGAATGCAGAAAAAGGCATCTTTCAGATCCACAACAGTAAACCACCCTAATTCATCTGTCAGTGTGGTCAAAAGTGTGTATGGATCGGCTACCACTGTGTGTCCTCTGTAACTTTGTTAATTGCCCTCAAGTCTTGGACCAACCGATAACTCTTACCATCAGCTTTCTTCACTGAAAGGATTGGCATGTTATACCTGGACTCACATTGCACTAATAACCCATGATGGAGGAATTCTTCAATTATAGGTGCCAGTCCTTTGCGACTTTCTAATTTTAAAGGATATTGGTTTTGCCTTACCGGTGGGGCTCCTGGTTTGAGTGCAATGCTTACTGGTTCTGCCTGTCTGGATCTTCCTGGAACATCACTGGCCCACACAATTGGATTGACAGCATTTTCAGCTTCAGTGGGGATTTCACCACATCTGTCCTGTATAAAAAGTGCAGCAACTTTGATAAATTTAGTTTCTGGAATTATAACTCATACACCCTTCCCTTTTTAAAATTTAATTTCAGCTTCCAATTTTTCTAACAGATCCCTACCCTGCAATGGTCTAGGGGAGTTAGGCATATAAAGGAATTGATGAGTTACCCAGTGCTTCCCCAGTTTAAATTTCAAAGGTTGGAAGAAAGGCCGTGTTTCAGTTACCCCTGTTGCCCCAAAGACATGAACAGTTTCATGACTCAGTTTCCCTTCTAGAGTATTTAACACAGAATATGCCACGCTGGTGTCTACCAGAAATTCTCTATCATCTTTCCCCAGTTTGGCTATAACCGAAGGCTCTGCTGGGTCCCCATCATTCTGAGTATGAGTCCTGTCCCAATGGGAGCTGGGGAACTGGGGGCATCTTCTTCAGCATTGGACAGTCAGCCTTCCAATGCCCTTTCTTCTTGCAATAAGCACATGTGTCTTTGTCCCTAGGGGGAGAGGCTTTCTTAGATGACTTTTTCTGACTACCCTTCTTCCTGGGACAGGGTTTCCCTTTGTCACTTGAGTCTCTATCTCGAAACACTCTCCAGGCTACTTCTAACAATTCACTCATGTCTGGAATCCCTTCTAACTTTTGCAACTTTCTTCTTATATTGTTTGAAGCCTGATATATAAACAAATAATAAGCTAGGTGGTTTTCCCCTTCCATTGTATCAGGATTTATGTCTGTGTATTTGGTAGCAGCTTCTCTTAACCTATTCAAAAAATCAGTAGGAGTTTCATTAGGACCTTGCTTCACTTTGTAAAGCTTTGCCCAGTTAAGAGTTTTAGGGACACCACGCTTTAACCCATATACTATGAGATCTTGATACCGTTTTAATCTTTGCATTTCTGCTGGCACATTTGGGTCCCACCTTGGATCATCTGTTGGAAAAATTTCTGCGACCCTACCTTTTATCATCCCGTTAGCTATGCCTGATTCCAGAGAGTCTGTAATAGCTTTGTTTAACATCTGTCTTTCAGTAGGATCAAGCAATGTCTCTATCATAGCTGCCAAATCACTCCAGTCAGGGTTCTGTGTTTTAATTGTTCTTTGTACCAAAGTAGCCACTCTATCTGGATTTTCTTTGTATTTTCCCACTATACTCTTCCATTGTTCTAACTCTATGAGGGAGTACGGAACCTTCAAATAGATTGGCCCTTGATTACCCACAGCCTGCCTCAGAGGGGCTTGTAAAACTGGCTCCGTTTTCGATCCGGTCCCTTTAGCAATTGGGCTCCGCTCCCTTATTGCTTTTCCTGCTATCTTTCCCCTCTTTCGCCTGCTTAAAGCAGCTACCTCATCTTCCTCTTCAGAGGAGCTGCCTGAGCGAGAGCAGTCTGATTGCGAGGAATCGGCTGTGCCGGCTCTGCCCCGGCCCGCTCCGGTGCCTGCTATCCCTGACAGGGACCCGCTCCTCCACCGGGGCCGGGCACTGGCCCTGCGCCTGCGCGCTTCGATGACGTCATCTCCTGAGCCAGCCGCTCGGCGCGCGGCGTTGTCATGGAGACTCCGATGCCTGGGAGAGGGAGGAACACCACCCCCCTTGCGGGAGGTACCCTCCCCTCAGTCCCTCCTGGTGGAAAGCCTCCCGGCTCCACCTCTAAGGGCGGTGCCGTGGGCTGCACACGCTGGCTGTCCCCTCCCCTCAATCCCTCGCCCCCTGGAGGGGCCGTAGGGGAGGGGAGAGAGAGAGAGAGGCGGGCGTCTTTTGGGCTGAAGCCGCTGAGATCGTAGACGTCACCCAGAGCCGCCACGGCCAGTCCCCCTCCTCCTTCAGATGCGGCCCTGCCAGAGCGGGGTCCCCGCTAGGCTGCGGCAGCGGTGGTCGTGGGGAATGGCCTGCAGCATCGGCCGGTGTTACAGCCCGAGTCGCGGCTGGGAGGGCTCCCGGGTCCGCGGGAGGCGGCGGGGGCGGCCAGTCCGCCTCCCCCATCTCCCGTTTCACCGGCAGGAACCCATCTGAAGCTGCCTCTCCTCCCTCCCGCACCCCCGGGACCCCCATCGGCTGAGGAGGAGGAGGAGGGAGAGGGGGATCCATTCTCAAGGCCTGAACTATTAGATCCCTCTCCACGTCCTCCCCCCTTTGTTGAGTCCAACATAGACTTCTTAACCTTTTCTTTTTTTTTTTTCTTTAAAATCAGTATTTGCTCTCTTTTAGATATTTGTAACTTGGATGCAGCCAAGAAGAGCTTCGCATACTCTAGTTCTAAGAAACAGTGATTTTTTCGGTGATACGATATTAAACTCGATATTAATTCTTCATCCAGGCTACCAAATTGTGGCCACCTTTGCTGGTTATCTAACCTATAAACTGGCCAGATCACTGTAGAAAGCCGAATCAATTCCGCTTTTGTAAGGGCTTTATCTTTGCCAGTCAATTTTTCCCAGTTTTCTAATACTAAACTTAAAGGTGAGTTCTGTGGTATTTCATTCTCCATATGAGAAATATTACAGCCCATAGTTTTATGCTTATAAACAGAAAATTCACAAAAATACAGCAAAGCTAATAAACCGATAAGGAAAACTAGAAGAGATAGGGATGGAGCCCACAGCCGCCGGGGTTTCATACTGTGGCTGGAAGCAGGTTCCAAGCCTCCAAGCTCTTGCACAACCTGGCTGTATGCCAAAGGGCATTGGCTGCAGTCCCAACCTTTCACAAGGTAGCAACAAACTGATGGAGGGAAAATTAAACGCACTAACAATTTCCCTGGAACTCTCACGAGTTCCCCTACGTGCTCTCAGGAGCTGATAAGCTAACAAAAGGGGGAAACACCAAATGAAACCCCCTTGGACTCTCCCGAGTCCATAAACAAACTGTAAGAGATCTCTTAATACCTAACTCAGGTGCTAACAGAATACCACCTTTATTCAGTTACTCACGTGCCTCTGTGCTGAATCTGGAGAATTTTCTGGGCTCTTGGGGCTCCTGTGCCTCCTGGACTGTAGCAACTGTCCCCCCCGGGTGCCGGCAGGCGGGGGAGAAGCTGAGCTGGATCTTTCTGAGTCCCAGAGGATTTTCAGAAGCCTCGTTGTCCCTTCTGGAGGTGCCAAAGAACTGATGCCTTAAGAGGCCTCCTAGAAACAGAGACTAGGCAGGACTAAGGGAATAAAGGTAGGTATTTATTTGAAAGGCCTTCAAAGGTGCACCCTGGGGAGCCAGAGGCTACTGCCAAGATGAACCCCAAGATGGACGACAGGTCACGAGTTCTTCACACTTTTATAAGTTTGGTTCATTTGCATATCAGGGTTAATTCTCCAATTAAAGCTTCAGTTAATGATGTAGTTTCCCTAAGCTTGCCCCTCCCTTTAGAGGCTTTTGGTTTATACTTTTTGGGCCTAGGACGGTCTGAGCGTCCTTGGAGAGCAGGCCTGGAGAGGCTTTGTTATGTCTACCTGGCATGAGAGAGCAGAAATGAACAGGCTACAAGAAACCTCAGAGTTACACACTAGGCAGTACAGGATTTGAAAAATATAAAAGTTAAAACCTAAGGCATCACTAGTGTCTCAGTTCCTCACAGGTATCACCAGACATTTTTCTTTCTGAGCTTTGGGAACATCCCTGACTCGCAGGCTCCCTCACCCTTCTCGCTTGGCTTTTCCTGAGCCATGGATACTGTCCTGATGCTGTGCCTTATGTTATTACAGCCCTGAAAACAAGTGGGAAGTCCCCACCCCTGTCAATTAGATCCGAGTAATGCACAGATACGCCAGATTTTACTCCTGAAGTACACACTGGCTTGAAACAAGGTTAATTATGTTTTTCATCTTTAATTAACCTCAGCATGCAAAGCAATAATAGATGAAAAGGAAACATCAGAGTCTGGTTTAGAGCTTTGTACGGATTTTATACACACCTGCTGCTCGGCCTGATGCATCAGTGATACCCCAGTGCTCGTGTGCTCGTGTGGGATTTCGTTTGTGATTGCAATTTTGTTTAGTTTACAGCTGGCTATTTTGGTTGGTTTTGATGCTGGTGAATCAGACTGATGTTTTATATTCATAATATAGAGAGTATCGCTGTCTACTTCTGTGCTTTCTAATTTTGATAAGACTTGTGTCTGCAGAACCAGGTTCCTTGTTACTACTGGCCACTAGTCTAATGCTGAGATCTGTGAGGTTAGAAAAGAACTTTGTCATAGGGGGAAATCAACACTTAATTCCAATTCTACCACTGCCTTTTTCTTTTTAACCACCCTCAGTTTTATACCTTAGAAAGTGACTCACATTTCTGTAAAAAACACAAATATATGAAATCCAATTGAAGTCCTTATGTGGTGCTCAGCTGTAAAAACGGTGTTGGGAGTAATACCAGTCAGGAATGCAGTGCACTGTGATAAGAAGGAGGTTTGGCAGAATTTTGGGATTCGGACAGAGGGCTCCACTAGGCGGCTCCCGAGCTCTGGGAATTGGAAGGCAAACTCGGCTGAAACACAGAATTCCAAAGCCTCTGAAGGAGGTACAACACGCAGAGGGAAGTGTGGTTCGGATGGTGCAGAATGATAGGGAGCCAGACGAATGGAAAGCTGCTTCCAGGCTTTAGGGACGCGCTGCTGCAGGGCCGAGCTCGCAGTGTTTGGGGTCTGTGCCACCCGAAACAGGGAATGCCAGTGGAATCGGCAGGAGCCCGGGATGTCCAGCACCTGCAGGAAAAATGCGTCATCTCATCAGGACTGGGTCTACAAATGAAATCATAAAAGAGAAATAAACCTGTATTTTATTTGTATAGATTTAAAGTTGGAATTAGTTAAATTGTAGAATCATGGAATACTTTGTGCTGGAAGGGACCTTTAAATCCCATCTAGTGAAACCCCCCTGCAATGAGCAGGGACATCCTCAACCAGAGCAGGCTGCTCAGCCCCATCCAACTTGGTCTTGAGTGTTTCCAGGGATGGGGCATCCACCACATCTCTGGGTTACCTGCTCCAGTCTTTCATCCCCCTCACTGTAAAAAAATTATATCCTATATATGAATCTACCCTCTTTTAATTTAAAACCATTGTCCCTTGTCCTATTGCTACAGACCCTACTAAAAAGCCTGTTCCCATCTTTTCTATAAGCCCCCTATAAGTGCTAAAATAATCCAGAGAACTTCATCTGGACAGGGATAATGGCATAGTCTGACATAAAAATCAACCACATGCACTTACTTTGAATTTTGTTTGTTTGTTGCCAAACTCAGAATCACATATTCTGTTGATCAAAGACAATTCCTGGCAGCTTGAAACTTAAATTTGTACAGCCCTAAAACTAAACAAACTTTGAATTGAACAATTCAGTATAAACCAGTATTAAAATTTTCACTGCTTTTGGCTTGTTTTCCAGTGTGGAATCCACTCATGAATATTGTCACTAAAATTCGTTTTGCTTGAATGTTCATGTTCATTAAACCTATTCACAGGAGTGCAGTAGTCAAAATGACTTTGCTTTAAATTCAGAGTATTTACAGGAAATGATTATGACAATTGCCCAAGTAATTTCAGTTGAGAATGCCTGTTGTGGTTTTTTGGTTATGTTTGTTTTTGAAACAGGCCTTTTAGGTGTGAGGCATGACTTCTGAAAAGCTGAAAAGATAGTTTTTGAATTTTAAATGCCTAGGATGCTATGTTTCCAGGCTTTTTATTGTTTATTTGTGTTGTTTTCTTTTCTTTGGGGGTAGTAGACACTGACATGGTAGCATTTCATAGTATTTCAGCATTGTTTCATTTATTGTTGCACTGAAGAAATGGATTCATAACCTGTACTGAAGTGTTGCAAAGAAGCAAGAAGGGCTCCGTATATACCTGGGAAAGCTGTTAAAACTTAGCAAGTAACTCTCCCTCTGAGCTGACTAAATGCCACCAGCTGGTGGAAGAAATGTGTTTAGTGACGATGAATAATGCAAATGCTCGTGGGTCAGTGGCAGGTATGAAGAGAGTTTGTAGCAGGGTGGTGTGCTCTGGGACTGCAGCAGCGAGTTCAGGACTCTCTGGTTCCGTTGTTTAAAACTAGAACTCTGATCCTGCACTGAGTTTCCAAGTGGCTGCTGATGACACGTTCAGAGATTTCAGTGATGGTTACGGTGCTGGAAACTTGAGCTGAGTAGAATGGAGTTGTGCTAGCAAGTGTCCAATTAAATCTACCCAAAACCTAAAAGATAGGAAAACGTCTATGAACTGGGGGAACTAGGACAGAAAAGGCCCTGAAGGGGCCGTGCAGGAATTGATGAGGATGGTTGAAATTCATTGTGCTGGGGTTTTTTTTCACATTACCAGTAAAAATGAGTCCTATAAAGGAAGACGGGCCAAGCCTGAACTCCAGAGTCATGCTTAAAAACAAGGGGTACTTCAAAAAAACTTCTAAAGAAAGATCAAAATATGATAAAAGAAGAAAATGCCTGTGATTGTTTCTTGCTGTTTATATCTGCTTGCTATAACCCAAATCCTGGTCTGAAGGATTAACAAGGCCTGTTAATGTTTTGTACATGGGAGTGTTGAGATTTCTACTTCTGGAAAAATTTGGTAAATTTTTACACTGTCCAAGAATACTTCTCTGGACAAATTCAAAATTAAGAATTGCGTTCAGGAACCGAGCCAAAGAGACATATTCTGACTTTAAATGGAGATCTAGAGGTATAGATTTCCATGTCTCTCTAATCTGGTCCAAAAAATAAATTTCATCACTTCAATCTTTTTTATTTCCAACTTTTATTTCTTCCAGCCAATTTATGATCTCAAAATTATCCTTTATGCATGCCAGAGAGTCTAAGCAAAATAAACTTAGTAATTATAGTGCAAAGCAGGGGCATGTCAGATAATAAGCACAAAAAACATACATAAGAAGAGAGCATGATTTTTTGAGGCACATTAATCTGAGCGTTGGCTCAGAGAAATCTCTTGACAGACAAGCTGCAGGTCAGGAAAGGGTGTGTCCATTGGACCTGCAGAGCAGTCATCTGTACAGCTTGTCAAATTGACATTTTTCAAAGCCCCATCATGTCAAGACACTTTCACATTCTCATTCAGTGTATGCTTTGTATTATGCTGCACCCAATCTCTGAAAGTGAATAGAAAATAAGACATTCACAGAAGACTCCAGATTGGAGAGAGTCTCTTCCAAACAAACACAATGAACTCTAGACATGACACATATGCAGGAAATGGGTTTTGTGTCCTGTGTGCTCTCTCTAAGGTTAGCAGTATCACATTTGAAAGTCAGTGTATCAGAGGAAGTGGTCCTAGTGCCAGTTTATGATGAATGATAAAGCAGATGCACTATGCTGCCTGGAAAGGATATAAACAAGTTAAGCTGTCATGAATAATAGATAACCATTTCTTTAATTATTCTTTAGAAGTCAGCTTGTTGTTTAGCAGTGCTACCATTGTTATACTGAATCCATTCCCCAGGCTTTGTTGTATCTCCAAAATTAATTACCTCCATCCAGGGAAAAGGTCACACATTTCTGTGCACAGTGTACAATGTTTCGCAGTGCTGTATCGAGTGGATTTCATCTGTTCCCTTTGACCTGTCAGGGCTCAGTGCACACTGAATTTGTATGGTTTGAGATGTGAGTTTCTGCTGAAAACACTTCAGTGTTGTCATAAAAATATGCAACTTACAGAGTGCTTTCTTAGGAATAAAGGAAAGCACTTGTCTTAGGATGAAGGCTTGAAAGGACGGAATCCATTCAGCAATAGATAATATGTGGTAAAATTTTCCATCTCTCTAGCCCTCAGTTGGCCAGACAATCAGAAACTGTTTCTGTTAACTGATTAAAATAGAAATTCAGTGCCACCATTGCGGCCTTTTACTGGGTTATAGGAAAAGGAAAAGCTGTCCTGCCCTGCAAGCTATCCAACCTGGCTCTGTTTGTTTCTCTGAGTAGATAGGGCATGACTAACTCGTCCATATGTTCAAACATAAAATTCCTGCTGTGATTCTCTGCAACAGAGGACGAGCAGCATCTGTACATGGGGGAGATATCTTTTCTACACTTGAATCAGCCTAGTCCTCTAATGGGACTTATTTATTCCCGACACTTGGGAGCCAGCACACTGCTGCATGTTTTAGGCCTGCTGGTATAATAGCGAGATATCGTTCCCTTTTCTGCACATGACATGTGAGTATCACATCCAAACGTTCTGCCACAAACTCGCTCTCTGCTCTGTGCACTCCTGCCCCTGGAAGAAGGACTATACAATCCCTGTGGAATTGTCATTGTCCTGGACCCTGGAACACAGTTGGGTCGATTTGGAGAATAGACCCTGGGAAGCAATCCCTGCAGTCATGCTGTGCTGCCACGGCAGAGTTAGCAGAGAATTTGTGTGTGATAGTGTTAAGAGCTGAATTTTGGGCTGTGTTCATGTTAGGACATGAATTATGGGCTGTGTTAGTGCTAATTCGTGTGCAGGTCTTAGGTATGTTCTAACACACGTACGGGTATTACGTATATCCTTTTAGATCCTCTGAAAAAATGATCTCTGTGTGTCTGAAAGGTGATTTAAAAAGATGTCACTGCCTCACATGGCATAAAAGTGACACATCAGATTTGGCCGCTAGCTTATTTTTTGTGACTTTCTTCCTGGTCTTCATTACAGTCTAGTTGCTGGTCCTTCAAACTCTAAAATACATCTGTCATTTACTAATGTCTCACTGAATGAAATGGCACAGGACGTAGGAAGAAATCCTCTGAGATGTTTCTGAAAAGATTTTACAGAGAGAGACTTCAATCTTTAATTCTAGGCTTCATGTTTTCTTTTACTGGAAATGCCTCTTAAGGAAATACTACAATTTCCTCCATGTTTGGCATGTGCCAGGTATTAAAAGGTGTAGACAGCTTTGTAATCTGTCTGAATGATATCCTTGTGTGCTACCTTTTGCTACATGTATTGTTCTAGGCTCCTAAGAGGCGTTGCTGTCACACAGCTGAGGATGTGCCACGGCCTGTTAATTATAGATTAGGCTCTCAGCCTGCCTTTTCCTGCCTCCATGCAGGACTACATATTTCCTGTTGGTGTATGTTGCAAGTGGCTTGTTATTAAACCTTTAAACAAATATGCTTGTCCAGAGTCTTACAAACAGAAAAAAACTAGAGAGTTAAAGGTGACTTATAAGAAAGCAATGCAAGGAGACCTGGCAGCCCAGATAAGGCATCCGTAGCCCTACCAAGTAACAGGCCCAAAGCTGCAAACACACTGCTTTTTGTGGAACAACCAGATGCTGCCACTGGAAACTGTCTCAGTTCGACATCTATGGCCAGATGGTCAAACCTGTGCCCTCTGTATATTGTAATGCATGCAGAGAGTTCTGCCAAGTGTAAAAAAATAGGAATGTGACCCTGTTAATTTCTGCCGACCAGGCTGTTCCCAGCCTGGCTCGCAGGTTAACGGGGTCCGATGCCCGCGTGAACCAGCGACTGAAGGATTGATGGTGGCTGAGGTTTGCGTGCCTCAGTTTGCCAGTGCAGCCCAACGCCTCCTCACAGCATGTAGGCATGCTGTAGCCAGCAGCGGAAGGTACGGAGAAAAGAGTGGAAACTCTGTTAGCTGCAGTCCAAGTTTATTTTCTCCTGCCCTCGAGAGGGCAGGGGCCAGTTAGCTTGAAGGGGGGCTAAGCAGAGAGACCCCGGTTTGCTCTCTGGCAGTCAGTTTTAAGGGATTACATCATGAGGTAGAGATAACAGAATAAAGACAAGAAGACACAGGGTAGTAAACCAATAAAGACCCCCCAGGGGAGGAACAATATCAAACTAACAAAAAACAGCTGGAGGGTATTTCAAATCACGCTGGCCTGTTACAGGACTTGAAACTTCTGTGAGTGACATGCAAGGGGTATGTTGCTATGCTATAGGATAGCAACATGACCCAGGCACCGTCAGCAGTTAAACAGGATTACAGCAAATTCTTGCATATACAGCCAAGGGACATCAAGTTTTTAGTTGGTTTATGCTGCATGTGTGATCTGACTGTGAGATCTAAGCTTTGGTCCAGCAAGGTCCTGCCCCTCAGCAGCTGTTTCAGTGTAGGATGGGCAGATGCTTGTCCTGGGAGGGAGGTAAGAGGCGCTGGGCTGCCGGTGTTGTGGCTTCTCAGTTGCTACTGGTAATGGATTTCATTGTCTCTTTTGTTCTGCTCTAATGTACAAAGAGACTGAAACCATCCACAAAGTAAGTTAGCCTGACTTTGAGATGGAAACAGGAACAGTTTCTGAGAGCACACAGGGATAGGAATTGAGAGCCCTGCCTCTTAAAACCCATTCATTGCATGGAAAAATGGACTTTTGTGGTGTTTGTCATGCTGGCTCTCTCCTGAGCAGACTGCTGTGAGGCCATTCAGTGCATCTGCCGAGGTGGGCTGGGAGTTAGGGTACAAAACTAGTCCCAAATCCAGGCTAAAGAGGAGCGTGGACAACTGCAGTTACCATAAATGAGGATATGCACGTCCATAAACTGTCTTGAAGTATTTGTGACAACTATTAGGGGTGGTATGGCATTGGAAGAGAGAGCTCTTGGGTAACACTGGTGGATCAGTAAAGTGGTAATTACAGATCCCACTATATGCTTTGTAATGTGGAATGTGGCTCCAGCTCCAGTTGTCCAAACCGGCACATCTGCTAAAAGTGAACTCTGGATAATTTCTTTCTTCTTGAAGCTGGCATCGACTAAAATGAGTTGAAACCCATTTTCCTTTCTCCCTCTAAACATTACCTGGTTTCTTGGCATTATTAATCAGTTGTGTTTTTCACAGTTACTGCGTTTCAGTCGTAAACATGGAAGGTGAAATACACCTTGGATGAAAGATGCCACAGACCACTGAATGCTTTTATGGGACTTGTTTCCATTGTCGTTGTTGGGAATGCAATTGTACACTTGAGAGTCTTTTTTGCCTACCTAATTACCTAGTTTTTCTGTCTACAACTGGGCTAATAAACTTTAAAAGCCACGAAAAGATTTTACAATGCTAGTGGTACAAACAGAACATTTGCCTTTATTCTTACTGCTCCAAAGCTTCACAAGCTGTGCTATCCCAATTATGTTTTTTCAATGAACACCATCCCATGAGAAATTTCCAATCCTCTGTAATCTAACTGAATATAGACAAAATGGAAAAATGCACATGGAAAAATCAGTTTGCCCAGTAGGACTTTTGCACAGACTAATTCTTAGAAAGGAATTTTAATCTACTCCAAAACACCTAGGGTGATTCCTCCGGGTAGCAAGTGCCAATTTATGCTCAGTGAGAAACACACAAATAAATGATTGGTATGATGTACTTCTATTCTGTGCAGCAGTATCCTTGATGCTGTAGAATAGCTGTAAACTCCCCTTTTTTTCCAGATTGTAACATATGGGCTGGCTGCTGTAATGCTGCTTTTGCTTGTATCAGATGGGATTCACATAGAGCAGCACTGGGAGTCGGGGGGGAGGTTCTGTGGGCTCATAGTTGAGGACACAGTCAAGCCTGACATGAGAATGGAATTCTTCTGGTTTCAGCATAATGTTGCAGATTACAGGAGTTAATTGGGGATTAGTTATTCAGAAAATACAGTTCTATATCATGAATTTATGTACTCAGCGATGGATCTGTGGTTTGAGCAGTTCACATGCGTGTGGAAAAAACGTCCCAAAGTGGTTTAATACAGAGCAGCACACGGACAGTTTGTGCTGGATTTAGAGCCTCAGGGTAAGCAGTCGTTGCATGGAATTGTATTTTTAAGTAAAGAACTGCCTAAAGTTTGCAAACAGTCCCATCTCATGCCTCTTTCAGTTTTATTTTCCTTTTGGGTCAAGTTCAACACTTTCAGGTGGTACAGTGTGCTCAGGAGGCTTTAATGTCTGTGGTGCTCCCCTGCTGCAGCTTTCCCCAGCCCTTCAGTGTCTTGAGAACCAAGTCAGGGAGCTTGTGCAAACTTGCTGAGGTCGACAGCATTCCCTTGCTTCTGTATTCACATAAAGGGCTCATGAGAATGATGCATCTAGAAACGGTATGGGAGAGAGTGTGGATGGCTATAAATGATATAATTATGCAGTGTATTGGCATTGTAAAGGTGTTGTTTTTTTATCCAAACACAGCAAGTTTTCTGAATAATATCCAATATAGAATAGTCCTTCAATTGAATTTTAAAAGCCTCTTCTTGAGATATGTGCTCACCTATTTTGGAATGTCCCGATGCTTCACATGTTCTGATTTCCTTTTTCTTCCCTTTCATAGCTGCTTGTAATATTAACTATATGCTCATAAATAAAAAAACACCTCTCTTGCCTGAAGGAGGTTTATTATGTTTTTGTAAAAGATTGGGTCAAGGAGTTGAATTCCACTGGACCACACAAGCTTGCAGGAGCAGTCATGAATTTTGCAATTCCAAGCATGGTTAAATCTTTTATTTATAAGTTGATGTACCTTTTATACTGTCAGAAAATAGTGAGCAGAATGTACTTCTGGTGCATCTGTCTTAATGTCAGGAATGACTGCCAATTTACAATTTTCAAACAGTTTGTTGTAATCTCAAACATCAGTCTCCAGCGTGAGCTCCTGGGTACTAAAATAATCAAACAGAAACCCTGTCTTGCTATAAATAGAAGGCAATCATGTTTTGATAAACTGATTTTAAAAGAACCTTCACTGTATGCAAAATATTGTGGAGAAAATACGAATTGTGACGGTCTATTTAATTACAACTGGCAAACAGAGGGAGCTGGACAGATTGTGGCTTCTAATTCTCAGCACTGCCCAGGGGGGCTGAAGAAGCTCGGTTCTCCCAGAGCTGATTATAATCCATCTGACGTAGCGCTGCCATCTCAGAGATTTCTGAAATACAGGAATTCTGTGGAAAAACGGAAACAAAAAAGACTAAATCTGCACATAGATCTGTGGTTTTTAAGCTCTGCCTGCTTGGCCTGTGTGCATGTATGTGCATGGACACTAATGACTCAGAGTTAAGCTTTATGTCTCTGAAAGCCTCGCTTGTCTTTTTTCCAGCTGCATCCCTTGACGTAATGAAAGGTATCATGTCTCCCAATAAATCTTGCCTGCCTTATACCCTTAGGCTATTGTAACTACAGCAATGTTAGGTAATTTGCCAGCTTTTGCTCGTGGATTTCAGACAGGCTGTGGAGAAGTATGAAACAAGGTAGATGGAATTTGATACATTATGTGATCCACTACATGTTAGTATTTAGATTATTTGTAGTCTGGCTCATGTTTAGAGTTGGTAGCCAGGACAAAGCAGGAATATCTGGGGAAGCTGCACAGCAGAAATTATGAGTAGGTGGGCTACTTGTTTATTTCTCAGCAAAAAAATGTGCACTTTTGCAATTTAATTTTATATTCCACACATGAAACAATCAAATTTAAAAAAGCTGTCTCTTCACAGCTTTCTGCATTGAGTAGCTTTCAAATTATTAATTAATAGAATAGGAAATGTTTCTGCAAGACTTAATCTGAATAATAAATAAGCAGAATAATTTACTACTCACCCTTTGCTAAACACATACTCAACAATTCCAGTTAAAAGCTACGTTCTGCTGCTGTTCAGTGAAAGTTGTATTATGTGAAGTTTTGACAATAAAAAACTAAAAAACTAAATAAAAATTACCAGCAGGAAATTCAAAAGGCATTCAGAAGCTCCATTTTTATATTACAAACAATGTATTGTTTTACTAATAGTGTTTATAGTGAAATAACATGACAGTCCACCCAGGTATTAGGCATAATTTAATTTTTCATTTTCATTTATCATAACATTTATAATACCAGTCCTTTACTGGCTGAAGTGAGGAATCCCAAGTCTTGTTCAGGATTTTTATATCACATGAGTTTAAACATAGTTAACAGCACTGGATGGAATGTGTGGAATGGCATCAGTGATACAATAACCAAACAGTGAAGAACTTTGGCAGGAGATGTTTTCAGGGTTATAGGCCTTTGAGACAGCGATGAGCCAAACTGGGATGTCCTGTGGGGTCTTTCAGCTCCCAGTTGGACCAATGTGCTGCATAAGAGTGGCCCCACACGGGAGTTTAGATTAAAAAAATGTTCTGCTGCTGAGTCAGGAAGAACAGTTGCTTTCTTCTCTTGCTTTTTAAAATGTTACCACAAATCTCCAAACTGTTTTTTCTTCAAATGTTCAGGGAATGCCACAGATAAGTCAGAGTAGACTATCCATTATGGGATGTATCTTGATGATCTTTTACCTCTCAGATGTCCTTCAAACTAATTTGCACTAAAATAAACACTGGAATTTTCTGTCCTGAGTGCCTCAGACGTGATTTCTCACTGACTACCTCAAATGAGTATTATGTCATTTGGCTTCTTCAAGTCAGGAGGATAAAAAATGGGCACTGTCAGTTGAAAGCACTCTAAATAGCTTAACAGCCATTACCTTAGGCAGTACCTTTTATTCTTCATTTTGTCTTGATTCCAAATATGACCTTATCTTTATCATTTGTTGACTACTTTCTCAGATTTGCAGCCTCAGAAGATGGAGGTGCCTTCTTCTACCCAGAATAGCTCCCACAAATCTGCCTGAAAGAGTATTTTGGAAATGCATCACTATAAATCATTAAATATTTGCACCAGGGGGGCACAGATAACCACCCATTAAGCGAGTGATGCTTTTCAGTGTCTAGCCTGGAAAAGATAGGAGTGTATTGATGCTGCTGAGTGAAGCACTGATCTTTGGTTTCTATCCTTATCACTGTTCCAGGAGCCAACACAACCCGTTCCTTCAGAAACTGAAGGCATAACAATATTCTCAAGAGTAATCAGTACCAGAACATGTTGTTTTCTCAGACTCTCACGTGGTATTTAACAAGCACAATAGGCTGTACATAAGTGCACCATGTGCCTGTCATTTACAGCAAAATATTTATTTCAAAATATTTTATGGATGTTAATTGTGAACGATATCCAATAACACATATAGGGGAAGGAAATTTATTTTGTTTTTTTTTATCTTTCTCTGAGTTTGAAAGTCCTTTTGTTTCTTCACAAGCATCTGGAGGTATTAGGAGCAAGTTTTAGTGACCAAGATATTTATTAAAATCACTTTTAATTTGAAAAGTAGAGCCCAGTACTTAACCCTCAAATCCCATTTTATAAAATAGAATATAAAAACTGAATTCCTAATTCAGTGCACTTTGTCAAAGGTGCCAGAGTTTAAATAAACCCACAAAATTTTACAATTTTATGTTCTATTTTTGTTTATACTTCCTTGGCAGAAAGACTGAGCATTTAAGTGGCCCTGCAGAAATGCTTCAAAATTACAGGATTTAGACTGCAGTTTAGAGGTAGAAACTGCTTTTGAGAGCCTGAAAGTGTTCTGGAAGCTGTCCTGAGCACGATGGTCCCACTGTGAGCTGCGCTAACTCTTTTTGGACACCGACATTGCACAAGCTCGCCGTTCTGTCAGATCCCATGGAGTATTGCAGGGGAATTTTCCAGGTGATTTTCACGCTGAGCTGAGGAACCTACTGTAAACGTTGGGAATGCACTGAATAGAAGTGGCTCCTGTTTAGCTGGAAGTGTAAAACAGGGGCACTGCTGTGTGAGGGGGTCTGTGCGACTCTAGCAGATGTTTGGGTGGAATTGCCCTGTGTGGGCACACAGGGTCACCCAAACCACCCTCTGCAGAAGCTCTAGGGCCCCATATAATGGTGCAGAGGGATTTTTACTGATATACTGTGAGAGCTCGGGGTTCTTTCTCTGCAGAAAAATAATAGAAATGGCATGGCTGGCTGAAGAAAAAGAAATCAGGATGGTAGAGACAGAAAATCCTTAAGAGAAGGCTGGGATCAGCCAAGCTTGAAGAATGTGGGTTTTTTTGTTTGTTCCTTGTGGTTGTTTGAGGGAGCAGTTAGCACCAACTCTGAAAAGGCAAAATTGAGTGGGGGGGAATATTTTGTTGAATGGTAAACAGATTTACACATGCAAACAAGGAAAGAACTGACTACCTGCATCAAGGACAGGAAGATATTTTTCTGGAAATCCCCTAAAAGGGACACTGAGTGCTGGACAAACAGGCACACCAGCTTCAGGGTGTGCTGTGTGTACATTATCTGCACCCATCCCGGCCTTTATGACCTGTACACTCCATTAGAGGAGTAAGTGTTTGCTTCTGTGTATGACCAGATGTTTGATTTGAAGACTATTAATCAAATTTCCCAAGGCAAAAGAAACATTAAGCAATTAATTAAGATATAACACTAGACTTGTAAGAGTGTTCCAACTGCACTAATTAATCAGACCAAGCTGGAAGATTTTGTTTAAGGAGCTCCAAAGCACTTTCTGATACACTTCAGAGAAAGGAGCTGTAGGTGTTGCAGAGGAGAGCTGAACTATTCAATATGCCCATTTTGTACTCACATCTGCTGCCAATATGATGGATTTTGTGTTTGAAAGTCATGATGAAATCAACATTTTTGTTTTTTGTGGTCACAAAGGCCTTTGTAATAAGTTGCAGTTTGGTGAGACAAGAAAAGCTCGTCTTTCTCTCTGCTGAAGCGGGAGAAAACTGCTTGGAATTTTGAAGGTGAAGCCAGGCTACTGTTTTAACCAGTCACTTTGGGGAAGTATGGAAAGAATATACACTTAGGAAAAGCTACATCATGATTATACTCACGATTTTTAATGTTTAATGCAACAGCACCTAGGATTCATGGGTTGAAGGCCCTTTCTTGTGGGCACTGTACACTTTGTGATGAAGGAAATGCTCCTGTACCACTAGCAGAATTTTAAAACTGCAGAGGATTTCTTCATGTTTTCTCATGATGGGCACAGGCAGACTCTTTGGGGACCAAAGTGAGAGGTTCTTCAGGTTTATATCAACAGGATAGCAACATTCATTTGGCACAGTAGGTAACAAGGACTGGTCTGTTAGCTATTTTTTATCTGAAAGCTTTTCAAACCAGCTCTAATTTTAGAACTCCTCTTTCTTGGTCTGTTGTATGAAGGTCCTGGATGAGGAAGTTTATGATAAACCTCCTATGGTCATTCATGCAGGAAATAAAGTCATGGCAATTAGATCAGATGATCCTAAGGACTGTATTTAAGAAATACAACCATTAGGTATGGAAATACGTAAGAAAATATCTCTCTTGACACATTATCAGCCATAGCAAAGAGGAAAATTAATGAAATATTGGTGTAAATTTTCAGACTAACAGTTAGTACGTGAATGGATGCATTTGGTTCTTGGTTACTGGAGCATATTTTGGTCGCTATGTCAACAGACTTCCAGAAACTCACCTGAATTTTTGGGATATTGTTTGGAGAATATGCCTATGTAGAAGGTAGAGAAAAAGTTCATTAATCAAAAATATCTGTAGCACTTAAAATTGAATATGGAGAGCCTGCAGTTATTAAAAATTAAGAAGTACAAAGTTTCAATATCATAGAAGATCTTTGACAGCTGAGGCAGCAAAATGGATGTGGTTTTGACAGGCTGAGTCAGGTGAGAGGGCAGGAACTGTATTGTGTGGGGTTTGTGTGATGAACTGTGTCTGTCAGCCAGAAAGTGATTTGCTAACTCAATCAAGGTTAAACCAACACCACCAGGACTAACAGGCAAATAAGTGGCTGTAGCATTACTTCTCCAAAACAGGTGAGCATGAGAGCAAAATGTCTTTACAATGTTCAAGAGGAAGACAACAAAATAAAAGAACATGACTGGGAGTCTACCTTGGCTATCAGCTTGGGAAAGCAGCCAGATGTATGTTTCCATAGAAACAAAAATGACAGATTTATTTAAATGGTTGCTTCAGGGCCAGAGTCTTCCCTTACTGCCTAGAGAGGGTTCATTGGCAATGGATGGAACAGACAGGTGCCAGGCTGATGAAATCATCACTGGTAATGAAACCATTAATGGAGAGGGAAATCTTGCAGGGGAAGCTGATACATTTGGAAAAGTAAACAAGCTGTCATGCAATGCTCACCCATCTTTGCCAGCCTGTCTTTCTGAACTTTGCTAATTGGTCAAATAAAATATATTACCTCTGCCCTCTTTCTTCCATTGATAGGTTATCATGGACCAAACGTTACCATTGAAAAAAAAAAAGAAAAGGTTGCTATTTGGTTGTAGCTGTTATTTATAGCACCTCCTTCTTTCCTGAGATCTCTCAGGAAAACTTTGAACATGAAAATTCATGAACCAACTCAAAATGTGACCTGGCTATTGGAGGGTTATTAGAGTTTGCTGGGATATGATAAAAAAGAAAACATATTTTTTATGTAGAAAGAACTCATGCTACCCTTACCCTCTTTAATATTTAATGGTTTCAGGTTTCCAGTCTCAGGGATTTTTTCTCTCTTAAATCACAGAATCTCAGAGAAATGCTGTATATGACTGATAGCTGAGAGGGCAGATCATTTTCTGTTCATTGTTCTGATTAAATAATGTTGAGGTTTTTTATCACCAATTTCTGCACTATTTCAAACTTAGAAACCTGATACTGCCACATTTGAAGAAGGATTAGGGCATATCCCAAGATATGAAAGTCTGAAATGAGGGAAGATTGTATCAGGATATGGTTGGGAAGGTCATTTTCCTCATAGCCAGACATACATGTCTATACAGCTTACTCCAATTAGTATTTATAAGTTGATTTTTTAAAGGTCATGCCTGTTGCATTCTCCTGATGAAGTTAAATCTTAGATAACATTTATTGGATGGAACTACAGTGTTCATTAGTTCACATTGAGGTATTTAATTTTTTATATATTAAATTTAAGCTTTTTGTCACTGGAATACATTAGTTCTGCTCCAGAATATTTATCAGGCTAAATGGGCAATATTGTCACATGCTTAAATAGTTTTAGTCTTGCACTTTAAAAATATTCTACATTACTTTTTGATAAAATAAAAAAAAATTCCTTGTAGCAAAGCTTCAATATATATTTATTTCTTTGAAATGCATGGGGTCAAGAAATTATTATGAATATTTGTCTTTCTGGGTAACAGGTGGGACTGAAGGGGAGGAGAAAAGAAACAGGGAAAGTCAAATCTGGACTCACCAAAGTTTGCAGCAAAACTTTCAGTCACATGATTGGGACCAAAATTTCCTGAAAGGTTCTAGGAACATTATTAATAAATGAATATTATGCCTTTTCATACTGTTTCTGTGCTAAATCTGCTGTACCACCTTGATCCTGTGAGGTTTTTCTTTCTCTTGTCTTTGATACTGTAATGATTTATGTAACACACTTAACTTTAAATTCTTGTACAGTCAAGTTGAATTAATTGATTTTGCTAGAAGAATAGAAAGCTTTTCCCTCTTACCCTTCCAATATAAAATATTTGTGTATTTTAGGTGTACACAGCCAATACAAAATCTACATAAAACCAAACAAAAATTCTGATACAAGAATAGATTGTTTGGTATAAAAGCTTTTTCTGAATTTCAGCAGGAACATAAAAAAATAAAAATCTGTTTTATGATTAAAGATTGAGACAATCAAGCCAAAATTACTCTCCTGCTATTTACAAATCCTCTTTCAGTAAGCCTCTTCTATCCTTCTCCAGATATTTTTGTGTGTCTCTTTTAGGAGCCCTCACTTCAATATAAATGGAGATGAAATTTAGCTGTATGAAGTTTCTTTTCTTTCTTTTTCTTTGATGGCACCATTTGCACAATTTGTTACTTGTCTTTTGTTATTTTGCATCCCTCCTCAGCTTTGCTGCAGTTGAAGTAAATGAATGCAGCAGCTGCCGCTCAGGTTGGTACCTCCAGAGTGTGGAGTGTGCAAAGACTCAAGCATCGAATTGAGTTTGGATAGCGCTGGGAGACTGGAATGTGAACAGCCCAAGTCCCAATTTTCTCTGGAGTCCTTCTCTCAGGCACAGTCGTATCAGTCAGATCACCACCAGTGTATTGACATATCTAGCAAGACAGCTAATAAATCTGAAATCTCTTCCCTTGTCACCAGCTGTGAGCTCTGTGCCCCATGCAGCAGGCGCATCCTTTCCAGCAGACAGAGGAAGGCTGCAGGAGACAGGAGGCAATACAAACTCAAGGAATTCACATTTCAATCTCAGTTTGCACACTGGCTTTCTTATGATTTTGGCACACCAGTTCATTCTGACCTCTCATCACCACCTTTCACAAATCCCTGTGTGCATCACAGTCAGATTCCACAGCAGGAAACGTATCAGGGCTTTGGCTGGGAAAGGCACGTGCTTTGTTATGGCAGGTCTCTTTATGGTCTCTGATGTCTAGTGTTGACAAGGCTGTAAGCTGTTTTGGAGTAAATGAGGCTTCACTTGGCTTAGTCTGTTGGTTCTGTTGTTCAGCTCTTTGTCCTAATGACTTGCAGTTGATCTTTTCACGAGGCTAGCAGAAGTCCCCTCTGTTCTCTGCTGGAGCAGAGCACTGGGCTCTGCCCTTTGGGGACATTTTAGGGTTTGCAGGAAACTTCCCGAGATGAGGAAACTTGGAAGTCACTCCCAATATTCTGTCACTGCAGAAAAAGGAAGCAGTGACAGCCTATGATTTGTCACAAGACAGGAAATAACCTTTGAATATTGGTCTCATTAGATAGAGGCTTGTTGTTATGATAATACTATCATCCCAGTTGATGCAGAAAACTGAACAGGGTCACAGAACAGCAATTACAAGACATGTCAGAATGAAAGAACTGGGTAAGAAACAGTCTTTCAGGAAGGGATTGTTGGCAGGTTTCCCAGGAAACCTCTAACACAGAGGTGCCTGATTCACCTAATTCCTTGATGCAGTCCACACAGCATAGCAATAGCTGCCTGCTTTCTGAATGAGGATCTTGGGATCAAGACCATTCACCAAATCCTGAATGCACCACATTGAGCTAGGAAATTCTTTTCTCTACCTGTCCCATTTAGGGACAGGTAGACTTTATTCTGCAGGCTCTTGGGGCTCCAATTATGATACTGAAACCTTTCAAAACGTTCAGAGTTTGTGAATGAGGTGATCACACTGTGTATATGCAGTGTTTAATATATGCAGAAAGATGGTAGCAGAAGGGAAGATTTTGAAGTTGGTGCTTTTGAAAAGCTCAACAGAAAGCACTGAAAAGCAAAAATAGTTTCTAAAGAGATGGAATATTAGGGCTGTTAGCATGGGAAAAATCCTTTACTGTGCTAAGATGAGCTTTGTTAAATGAAGTAATTTTTTAACCTCATTTAATGAGCGAAGAGAATGTTTAATTAAAACAAACAGTGAGATTTAATTGTTGAGAGTAAAATTTATCTGGAAGTTAAATAATATCAGTGGGCTGAAATTCGTTGAATGGTCCTGCTCCAGCCCTGCTGTTTTATCTGTATGAACTGTTTTATCTGCTGTCACAAGTGGCTGTAATAGAATCAGATCTAAGTGTTGTGGGAGAGTTTGGAGATCTTAGAGGTACTTTTTTCAAAGGTATAGGTGAAGAAACATTTCATGGGTTGTGATGATATCTCATAAAACTCAGTGCATTAGTGTTGAAAGTCTACAGCTGGATCCTGGCTAGGTTTACAGGCAGCCGAAATTAAGAAGCAGCATCCCATTATCTTCCTTTCCCATTCAGCCTTTCTTCCTTAGGGCAAGCACAAGCAGCATTCACAGGTTTTACAGAGGGCTAAATGCTGCCTAAAATATTTTCCTGACCTTCAGTGAACAAGAAAATGTTCCTACAGTTTAAAACCAGGCTTAGCTCAACCTTAGGGCTTCCTTCTTAGTCTAAAAGAGCATCATGCCTTGTCTTTGGTGCCGTTCAAAAGACACAATGATTTGCACGACCAGAACTGGTACAGCAGCTTTGGTGCTCTTAACTGACTCTTTCCTCATTTCCTTAAAAAAAACCATGATAAAACTCTTACATGAGGAAGTGAAGTAGGAGAACGGCTGTGTTGCCATTGTCCCTTTTCCAAGCCTTCCTCATGACACAGGACGTTTAAAATGAATTTTTTAGGCGCCTGGAGTCCCAAACTCCATTGAGCCATTGACTCCTGTGCAACTTCTGTTTCATGTTAGCACTGCTTAAATATGTATAGAATACCTGGTCTTGGTGTGCAAGGTACAGATAATTTATCTACAAAGAACCAATTTTTCAGTTCAAAAGCATTCAGGATATGTTGATTCTAGTAAATTGAACAGTGCCAGGGAACTTCAGTGTTTATCAGAATATTATTATCTGTGTTGTCACACTTTTCAAAAGGTCTCCTGCACACTTTTGGCCTGAGCTCACTGCCACTTTCTCAAACAGGAGCCAAGCAGCACTCAGGCATCAGTGTTGGTCAGGAGCCATCCCAATCTGCTACCTGAAAGCAGCCTGTTTTGGCAGGGAAGAGAGTTTATTGGTGTGACATGAGCCATTCCATGCCAGGTGGCCTGAGGGCCAACCAGCAGGCTTGTGCATATTAATGCATTAGCATAGCAAAGACATACTTAAAGGTTTTTTCTTTTCTTTTTTTTATTTTTTTTAACATTAATTGTAAGGAACTTAAGTTTCAAATTTTCATTAAAAAAAAAAAAAGTCAAGACCTTTGGTTTCAAAATGCCAAAATTAAATGTTCCAGCACTAATATACAGCAGCTGTTTGTTCTTTGATGAAATCACTCAAAAATTCATTTGTGTGCAAATAAAAACTGATTTTCTCTGAAATGTTTTGGAAAAAGTCTTCAAGTTTTAGTGCTTAAAATTCTTTCTAAGTGTGGAATTGCTTCAGCTCCCACAATCCTTCCTGTTCATAATTTGTTGTACGGAATGAGAAAAAGAACAGAATTTTTCTATGATTTTCTGTAACACTGATCCTTAGTAAAATGACAAATTGAGAAAGATATTAATGGTCTGATGAAATAACAGATGCATTGCAGGGGGGGAAGCAGTAAAACCTGGTCTGCTGAAAGAATGTGACAGAAACAGAGGCTGCACCTGGTGAAACCAATGTCTGTGAGGGGGAATGACATTGAAGTGCCTGGAATCCTGCCAATGCTGCTTGGGATGCACAAGGATGGAGTCACTGGAATTGGAACGTGCTGGTAATTGATGATGATAAGTCATGGCTTGGAGCACAGCATCAGCGTGTGCACAAGCATGTGCAGACATCCAGGTTCTGAAACGTGACCCTGCTTTTGGGAAGCCAGGATAAAAAGTCCGTGTCTGCCTGAAAAATGCTATCTTCTGTCAGGCAAGAGTCAACAGAAAGATGTGATGGGTTAGGTAAGGTGAAACTCCACTAATTTACATTTTTTATAACAACAGCCAGTGAGTCCCTTTGCTCTTAGAATTTCAGGATCTTTAGTGAGCCAGATCCTAGAGTGTGGCAGAACCTCCCTCTCCAGGGAGTAGAGCAGAGTCCTAAATATAGCTCAGTCTGGAAAGTGTTTGGATGTCACTGGGGTAGGGAATATTTTATGAGGTTTCCATGTATAAATAAAAGATGAATGCAATTAGTCCTCACCATAGGATATTTCCTTCTATGTGACCCAAATTTATTTTTTCTATGGCTTTCAGCAGGAGATGTGCCATCAAATGCCTTTTGAATATCAAACGGTTTGAACGAGCTGCCATAATCAGCTCCATAACCTTTTATAACCATCTTTGTGCAGAAAAATTTTCCCTTTGAAATCCATATTGGCTATTCTCTTTCAGGTTATTACTTCAAATGTGCTCTGCAACTCTCTCCTAATTAGTGATTCTAGCTTTTTTGTAAGCTACAGATGAACAATGTTATTTTGGTCCCTCCAGGTCAAGGCTGCATGCACATTATAAACACTGTGGCCCCATCTTTGTGCTTTTGGACTTTTCATGTTTTATCTGTGCCAGTGATGTTTTCATGATGATTGCCACAGCCTCTGAATTCACCCTGGTTTGAATCTGGACCATCAGGTTGATTCAGAGCCTAAGATTTCCTTGAAGGTCCTGGTAGCCAGATCTGCTCGATACCTCCAGTGGTCACACCTCATTTTCTCCAAAACTAGAATAAGATCAGCACTATTAAACTATTGATGTAAATTACTGCTGTTAATCATAAACTCACTGGCATCAATTATAATTGCTTAGAGTCCATGTGCAAGCCCGATGTCTTCTCTAGGAGGAAACAATTTGAATGAACACTGAAGGATAATGAGTGTAATCTGCAGGGGATGTTCTTACCCCTGTGCTGCTCTGTAACCAATCAGTTTTAACAAAATTGTGCACCATCACCCTTCCAGAAGTTCCAAGTGCCCCACTAATGGTATTTTTGTGCACCAAGTAAAGGACAGTTGTTGGTACAGAAGGGACACTGGCTTCACTGAAAAGAGCTGGCCTTCCCACTCAATTGCAGAGCTTTGAAATCCATGTTTCTTTGTAATTCCTCTCTTTCTGATCCTAATTCCCTACTTGAAACAATCATTACTTGTTCCTGGTATTGCAACCTCTGAAGCCTTAAGTAATTATGAGGAAGAAATATAGAGGCAAGGGAACTTCATATTAGGGAATAAATTTTATTCCCTGGATTTATATAACCAAGTAATACATTGAAGACAGAAATAGCAAGTCAAAGCTCAAACTATCACACGAAAAATAAAGCAAGACATGAATGCTTAAGATCCAGAATTCTAGACATTTATGTCACCTAGACATGAAAGAAACTTTGAGCTTTGAAGGAAAATGATAGGATGCTGGACACAGGGTTGCTGCTGACCCCGTGTGTGGATTTTGGAGTGCAATTATTCAATTTTTACAGAGGAAACCTACAGTTTTATACCATTTTTTGACAAGAAGCAATCTCCATAGAAGCATTACTTAGTGAGGCTGTGCAGTGCAATAGGAGTCCATCACACTGTTTCAGATTTCCAGTAATTGTGCTACAGCAGAGGAAC
The DNA here is from genome assembly GCA_013399195.1 of Dicrurus megarhynchus. Taxonomy (NCBI): domain Eukaryota; kingdom Metazoa; phylum Chordata; class Aves; order Passeriformes; family Dicruridae; genus Dicrurus; species Dicrurus megarhynchus. Next base: position 26,375 of record VXAD01000749.1, read on the forward strand.
AGCTCAGTCTTCATGTCTGTAAATAATGTTGTCCGATTAATAATCTCAGCAGTTATGATCTTCCAAAATCCCTCAGGCTGACAGAAAACCAAGCAGAAAAGAATTCCTTCTGTAGTGTTGAATAAAAGAGACTTAAATGGGGGAAATGAAAAGACTTTATATAATGTGGAATCATCATCAAGTGCAGAAAGAGCATTTGTCACAATGGAAAAATCTGTACGTGCTGAAGCTTTCAGTAACTTCCATTCACTGTGTCTTACCAGTGGTACAATCCCTTAGATACTGCTGAGTAAATTATGTTTTTAAATTTGATTATCATGTGTTACTCATACATCGTATATCTCAGTCATGACAAAAAAAGTGTTTCTGAGTATGCACTGGATCTTTTTGGTTTTGGGAAAAGGTGAGAGAGTTGTAGGTTGACACTATTGAACACAGATGAAAAAATCCAAATATTTAGACAAAAACGAAACCAGATCAGGTAAGGCTGTGTGCTTTTTGTGGAAGAAGAAGAGAAATTGGTTATTCAGACTATGACTTGCTGAGAAAAATTAGATCTTGTTGCAGAAATAAAAACAAATAAGCCTAAAACATGCAAATTGTACAGTTTCTTTGGAGGTAAAACAAAGTGACCTTCCAGAATACCAGTTCTAGCTGGAAACACTTGCAGATGACTCAATTTTAATTTTCTAATGGAGTAACAAAATATTTTTATCTCGATTTTTTTGTAAGTAAAATGATCCTACACTGAGACAGGAATTCTCAGCTGAATGAGATTTTAGCTCAACTTTGGAGCATAAAGTGTTAACAGCTCCACAACTTGTTATAATCTCCAAGAAATGTCATATCACTAATTTTGTATGATTTATCCAATTTATCTGTATCATCCTGAGTTATGGTCCTGTCATGGTAACGCTTGAAATTCTATTTTGTTTCATTAGAACATGCTGGCAGCTTTTGAGAAAAGGTTTGTTTGGAGCGAAGGGAAAACTTTTTTTGGGGTTTTTTTTGACAAATCCTTTGTGAAATCCTGTCAGGCACTTGCACTTCACTCTCTTGTGGCTAAAGCTGGAATTTTGTGCAAGGGATTCCCACTGTCTTTTTTTTTTAATCAGTGTAAAGTGGTGAATACTTGTAAGCTTCTGGCTTTTTAAAATAAGCTGCTGATTCAAAACTCATTTCTGATTACCTGCTCTAGGTTCAGATTTCAGATTTCCCATTGACTCTAATACAGAGATTGCTTTTGCATTTGTCTTTGCTTGAAAAATTGTGTGAAGTGCTGGTGAGTAGCACTTTCAGCACTTTTAGAGATGTCTGTAATTACTGTCTGTTTATGGTAGCCCTTGCAAAATAACCCACCATCAAAACAACTCAAAGTACTTTTAGATGAAAAGCACGTGGATTCTGCTTTTTGGATTTTGAAGTGAGTGAATGTAATAAAATATATTTCGCAGTGGTGAAATTTGTGTCATCGTTCCAGTCATTAAATATGGTATTCCATCTAGTAGGAATTTGATATTTTTTCAGGGCAGAATCAGTAAAAACTTTAGTGCTGTTTGATGAGCAGAGATCCAAGCAGACTGAAGGACATGGTGCCATGAACCCTTTTATGGCTTTCAGTACTTCCTCTAAAAATACACAGAGATGTATGTAGAGATGCTGTGAGCATCTGTGTCCTTGTGTACTTCCAGCATCCCACTGAGATCTCCAGAGTAAGTTGGAATCATGAGTCTGGATGGTGTAGCTGAAGTGGCATTTGAGATGTTTATTTTGAAGTGCAGCAATTTGGTGAACTTCTGCAGGTTTTCTTCTGCGAGTTTGCAAGTGACTTCCCTAACTCAACTCCTCCCCCACATAAACTCCACAATCTCTTTGCAGAATAATTTTTCTGTGAGCTTTTAAGAGAATTACTCCACAGCAGCATTAAACTCTACTCCTACTTTTATTTAAATTAAGCCTGATAAATCAAGTTATAATTCCTTCCTGCATCGGGGTTTTTTTATCCATTCAATTTACGGCAATTGCAAATTTATATAATTATCTGTATTTATGTCACTTAAGACTGTACTGGTGTTAGTGCTGTGTTGTAGTCAAATAATTTTGTAGTGTTTTAAATACAAGTCCGCAAGCACTGAGCATCCCTGATTTCCTTCCTTTTTTCTTTTAATTTTTCCTTCTCATTTGCTCTTTCTGTACTTTTAACTTTGGGAAGGTTCATCACTGATAAGATTCAGCAGTGCCTTGTTTTTTTTTTTTTTCAGTAACAAGTTCCGGAATAATTTGGTAGTTGCTGAGAAAATTCTGTGTTCTACACTCATTAATTTTTCTGAGCAATGGTGTGGCCATTCTCATTTTGGAAGGGAATGTGCAGTTGAATGGAAGCGTCACGTATTAACTGTGCCGTTCACAGTGTGGAACAGCTCCAGGAGGGCAGAGTTCAGCAGCTTCTCTGTTAAAGACGAGAATATTTTTATTTCTTCCCCCATCAGGATGTTCATTCATTGAAATCTTGGTGCTACAGCCTGTGTGCATCTGCCCGTTTTCTGTCACAAATGCCAGAGTTCTCTTCCTTTCTTTCTGCTGTCAAAGGACATCAGAGAACTTTAAGTCTCTGTGAGGACCATGGAGAAAGAAATGCCTGCCATAATCAGAAGTGCTGGTGAACACATGCAGTTTGGATAGATCCAGATTCCTGTGACACAGGATGGTGTGTGCCAGTGGGACTGAGTTGCAGGAAAGACTAAAATGGCTCTGGGGGTCTTGAGATGATCTGAACATACTGGTCAAATGTTCTTTCTTTGGGTCTGGAGAGTTCCTGCTCTCATTTTGTGACTGATAGACACAAAAATAATCATTTTGGTGAGCTAGTATATATTGAGAATTCTTGGAGTGGGATATGATTCTATGTTTTGACTGTTTGGTACAATCTGGCACATCTGGTCAGTGCAGAGCAGCTTTCTAAAATCCAGAAAAACCTTTTGCTACCATTTACCAACACAGAATTTCTACTGCCTGATCATAATACTGAACTTGAACTGGTAGATTGAATGATGTAAATGTGAAAATTAAAACATAGTGAGGTAAATAAACTGCTATCGTATATATATGGCATGTGTCTAGAGATATATCACCAAAGCACTGTCTTGTTTCATCTGGCATAATTCTGTCACTGTCTCTGCCTTCCTGTACTATTTCTAGTATCAGCTGCAGTTAATATGCCTTCCATCACCACTAGATTCCACCAGTGCTCGTTCACTTCTGCCACAAAAAGCCTGAACAGAAGAAGTGCACGAGGAATCAGAAATAAAATGAATTCAGATTCACGTACGTTAAAAAAGTTAGAAAGGTTCTTAACAACTTTCATCTAAGAGGCAGGAATAAGTGTCTTAAGTCCTGCTCACCAACGAGAACAGAAATGTAGTTAGCATTTTCCTGTTCTAGCTGTTCTCAACACTGTCATAAATTATAGGGGGGTTTTTGGGTCTTTTAAGTGTATATTATAAAACAAGACAGAGGAGGTTATGCAAGTTAAGTAGCAGGAATGCTGTAAGCTGTAAAAATCCTGGCACAGAGACTCCCAGGGATTTCAGAGTCACAGGGGCCCTGAAAACAGAATCTGACCAAATATTTGAGTTAGAAATTCACAGATTTTGGGGCACAAATCAATAGCTTGAAGGCCAAGGTGTGGTCAAAGCAGCTGTATAAAAATGACCATTTTTCATTGCATTCATTATATTCTATTTCATTAGAATCATTAAAGATGAGCAGCTTCATCTCTGAAATTCTTGACGACTCCATCAGACCTTACAGCATTCATATGTCCATAAACCGTTTTTCCTGTGCCTTGTTTTCCAGCATGAAAACCAAACCCAACCACACAGTTTATACTGAAGAGTTTGCTTCAACTCATTTGAGTGCCAAAGATGATCCATGAAGTGATTGGAGAGTACACGTGGAAACTCATTCTTGCCATAAACGGAAAAATTGAAATGATTGGAGGCGGCATTCTGCTTTTCTTGAGAGCAACAGGGGAAAGAGGCCAAAATTAAAGGGTTCTGTGAACAACCAATGAGCATGTGCCTATGTGAGTTAGTCTCTGCCTGTGTACATCCTTTGAGATAACCTGCCTCTGGGCTCAAAAAAATAGCTGCATTTGTGGCAGGGAGGAGAAAAAAGATTTTCCATTTAAAAATTCATCACCTGAAAGTAATAGAACATTACATAAACAGATTATTTTCATAAATTATTAATAATGATTATTTAGCTTTTTATGCTGGCTGGATTTCGTTTACCAAAAATATGTTAGAAATGCATAGTTCACACTGACTTACTTTAGTGGCCACAATGATTTACCCCATTCTTTATATTCTGTCTCAATGATGATTAGCAATTGCCTTGTAAATATGTTCTCAATAATGAGTTTTTGCTGAAGATTGAGATATCACAGAACAATTTTCTCCAGTTCTGGATGATGATCTCAGCACTTTCAGAACTGTTAATTCTTTGTCTTTCCCTGCACGACCGTGCTGTTATCTCTGTTCTGGTGAGATAAGGAGAAAAACCAGAGGATTGAGAGAAATGAAAACTGAGAGCTAACAAACTTCTTCTTCATTGGCTTTTTACCTCAAAACCACTTTTCCAGCTGACTTCCCCAACATTCACCTGCATCCCTGTCTGGGACTCTGAGATGCTCCGTGCATTTTTTTTCCCATTATCTCACAAGGAGAAGGTGCATGTTGGCAAATTTTTTGTCAAACCCTGCAAACTTCACCGTGCAAAACATGACTCGTGAGGAGGCTGGCATCACTGACAAACTGTTCTGGCCATATGAAGGTCTTCTGGGGGAATGGATGCAAGGGTAGGTGTGCTGCTGCAAACACTTCAAACAGATCAGGCTTTTTTTGTGGGTGGCCAGAGGATAGAGAGCAGTGGTATTGCCTCTGCCTGTGCTTGGCTCTGTGTTGCAGAAGGCAGGTAATTAAATTATGGGACTATTCAGGCATGCTGGGCTTCTCAGGTGCCCTAGGAGAGATTGGTAGCAGATTGCTATTAGAAGAGCTGCTCCTAAAAATCAATTAGCTGATCACTGAAAGTGATAGTAAGAGAATGGGAGCCTCTTTTCCCAAAGGCTGGGGATGAAAAAGCTTGGGAACAGCTATGTTTCTGCAGGTGTCCATCTGGGCAAAGCTAAGGGAAATTGAATTTGGAATTGAGTGCAGGAAACAAGGCCTGGGGCTCAATGTGGTTTCTGAGTATTTTGCAGAAAAGCTAACAAATAGTGGCTTTCAGAGACCTTCTTGAGATCAGATGGAAGGTGACAGCCCTGATTAGGAGGCGTGACAGACGGTCCCTTGGGAGTGTGAGCCTGGGCACCTTCAGAGAACACTGAGGTTCTTGTTAAACACACGCCTGTGAGGCCTGAGGCAACTGCAGCTGGGATTGCAGACCTCTGCCAGAGCCAGTCTGAGCTCCACCAGAGTTGCAGGAGTAGCTGAAGTGAGCCCAAGATATGTGACTGAGAAAAGTGATATCTGAAATAATAAAGTGCTCTCTGAAAGTGCTCATGGTTAGATTATGAAACCAACACAGCCAATTCCTCTGGAATGCTTCTTGTGCTCAATGGGAATTTATATCAGATACTTCAGGCATAAGTGCCCAGATGAATTTGATTCCAAATTAGAAGAATGCTTTATGTAATCACTGGAATTCATATGGCCTTTAAATATTTTGGAGACTATAAAGATGCTGGGATATTCAGCTTTATAAGTAGTATTGAACCTGTTGCAATCAATAGCAATGATTTTTGGCTTGGTGTTTGTTGTCCCTGTCTAAAAGTGTTAGAAATGAAAGTTATATTAGAATTCCAAAACCTCTGCCGGATATATGCCTCTGAATGTTTAATTTGCATTTGTTGCTGTGTTGCTTCTGTCTATACATAATCTGCAGCAGATTCCTTTAGAAATAAATTCCCTTTATGTCAGAAAGATCTTGGGGAATAAATCTCATAACATGGTTGAGAGTTAGTCCTACACAAAACTAGTTCAGAAGCCTTGTATTTGGGAAATCAGTGTCTGGCACTGGAACTCCAAAAGCAATTTTCATGATTTAAAAATAACTCTGCTAAAGAGCATTGGCTGTCAGAAAAAGAGGCTGTGCAAGGTCTGGGAAGGGAAGTGTGCACAGGAACTGTGTGCCAGGAATGTTCAGGCTGGTGTCTTATCTAGGTTGGCTTTCTCTTCCTACAAGATAGAGACTTCTGTGTCAGAAATAAATACCATAAAATAAAAAAAAAATATAAAATTAGTCTTATAAGTTGCTGAACTCTTTCTGTGCCAGCTGAACAAACATTTTGTAACCTGTGTTCTTAGTGTGATCAGACTGTATCCTGGCCCTTTTATGATGGGTTGGATCAGCACCAGTCAGCACCTCCCAGGATCAGTCCTTGTGTTTGCATAGAGCATTCCTGAGCAACTAAAGCAACAAAAACACTGATGACAGCCTGCAGCAAGTAAATTAATAATATCCATAAAACAGTCACATCTATTCATGTGTCCTGTCTTCTAAAGGTTTCTGGCACCTTTAATGAAAAAGCGATTAGGACAAGAGAACCAGAGCCGTGCTCATGTGAATGCTGCACTCCTGGTGCGCTGCAGATTTTAATGCTGCAGCTCTGAATCTCAGTGGGAAAAACACTTTCAAGAAGACAGTGAGGTACTTGCAGTCTCCTGTTTCTGTACCTTGGAGCCCCTTCCCCTCTGTGAAAGTACTTAGAAAATGACCCTATAAAGGGTTGTGAAGTGCCCAGAAACCACTGTAATAAGGAATGTCTAAGTGCACCCTCTGGTAACATTCCGGATCAAAACCGTATGGAATATGGGGATGATTTAGAAACACAAAACCAAAGTTTCATATTAATACAACATGAACTGAAGGGTCGGAGTTTTGGCTGGCTCAAAACTGCTGTCTGCTCTGAAGTTTTCTCTACTAGTTTGTATTTTATTCACTTAGAGGCTCGTAGTATTTTGTTGTTGAATTTACAGAGCAAAATCTTGTTGTGAGGAAGCATGTGGATGGAAACAGTGTGAAATTAATTAAATGGGAAGCTTATTTTAAAGATAAGGGAATGTGTACCTGACTAAATATGGAGTGTAAATAATGAATGCTATATCTGTAGTACAAACTATGATAATGTGCATCAGGCTGAGCTAGCCTGGGGGTCCTGTTAGAGCTATGCTCTGTGTGTGTCCCATGGGAGCAGGAGAAACCAGCAGAGGTTCTGCATTTCATTAGAGCTTTCGACAGTTTTGTAGATCTCAGGCCTGCTGGGATAAGAGATTGGCCTTACATGACTTTCTCAGATTAGATGTGGTGTAAACACGTTTCTCTGGCTGGAGTTTTCACAATGTTTTCCATGATACTGGATGTTCCTGTTCGGATGAGCAGGCAGCTGGCAACCCATGTGTGCTTTGAGAAAATGCACTGTGAGGCATCCTCAGCCCTGCTGTAAACTGGTATAGGTCAGGTGTAACAATGGTGATATTCTGAGGGAAGTAGATAGAAACTTTTTGTTTTGTTTTGTTTGTTTCTATCCACCCAAGATGCTACAGAGATTGTGGCCTGCATTTAGGCAGTCAATGAAATATTTCATTTAATACATGTTCTGAAAATCAGTCAAGCGTTGCAGGATCCAGAATCTAGTGTCCTCCCTTTGCTCTTTTATTTACCTGTACCTCTAATCACAAGAACTTTATACATTTTTCGTTGTCCTGTATTAGCAGGATTTGCTGTGCTAAGAACAGATGAGCAAGATCAGAAACTCAGGATGAGTTTAGGTAATTTCTCTGATTATTTCATAAAGATAGTAATCAAAACCAACTTTTTCTTTCCAGCAGCAAGAGGAATACGGTAGCAACTCCTATCAGCATTTCACTTTTGTAGCAGACAGATGTAGAGGGAACTGTGCTACAGCTGCTGAACATGCTTAAGCTAAAATCTTTGGTTATTTATTTTCTAAGTTTTTCACACTCAAAGCAACCACCTGGAAGTTTCCACCACTGAGGATGTCCACAGTGCTAATTTATTCAGCACTGAATAAAGCTAAAACTCTCCTGATGTCTGTAATTGTTTTGTTCATTCTAAAGATTCTGTAATTAAGAAATAAATATTTAGTTCTGCTGGTACACTTTCTTTGGATTTCCTACTCCTCAAAAGTATGGAATTGCTCAGTAGTGTTTTTAAATGACTGTAAGTATCAGCCTCTTTTTTTTTTCTTTTTTTAAGTGGTAATAGAGGAATAATTGAAAATGCATCCACATATATAAATAACACCATAGTAGATGTTACAACGCTCCTTTAAACTTTCTGTCAGTGACATACACTTTGGCTTTATTGCTCTGCTCCTTCCTATATGAATTCCCTATGCTTTCAAGGTTCAGAGGGTGGAATTATGCACTAACAGTGCTCAAGGGGCCCCTGCTAGTCTTTGATTATGATCTTTTCTGGGTCAGATTAATAATTCATACAATATTTCTCTGTGAAAAGAAATATGTTGCCTGTCATCTTCTGTCACCTTTTTAAGGTTTGTTTCAAGCCTCTAACAGGACTGAGGCCAGATATAAGTTCACCTGAGGATTAAACTTCACAGAAGGGATAATTAGTAGGTTACGAGGGCAGCCACCAAGTAAAGAGCATTCTTAAGTTGGATGTGTTTTCTGGATTTTCAGCTATTAGACTGTGGAGCACCTTCTCATGGAAAATGATGGAATATCCATTACACGAGGCACTTAAAATGCAATTGATAACTTCTGACGGGGGAAAAAAATAATCACCGGGGGGAATAAATTTGCTCTGTGAAAGAGCTGTAGAGACAAATAAAATTTGCAGCATATTTGAAGGAAGCAATGCATTTTTCATGCATCCTTTTTCTGGTTGCTTTAGGCCATTTCATTACTCATAAGATCTTGTTCATGTTCTTTGGGATACAAAAGTTATTTGATGTAGATTCTATATGTTTTAGATTTAAAAGGTCATGCTTGATTTAAGAAAAAAATGCATGTTTACCTCAATTTTTAACTAAGTGAGGAAATCCATTTCAGAGGAGAAACTAATGTCATAAACATGGATTTGAATGGAACACTTTAGAAGAGAAAGTGATGCCCAGGGATCCTGATTAGCTTTACGTTGGCTCATGGGGTTTTTGGGGTTTTGGGGTTTTTTATTTTGCTTTTTCCCAGTCATGCTCAGTTTGCCTGTAGTACTTGGGACACAGTGCCCTTCGCTGTGCCTTTGCCTGTTGCCTTCTTTCACAAGCAAAAGAGTCCAAGTGTGGCTTGGCAGTCTCATGAGGTTTCTTATCCTCTGAAATGATATTCAGGGGTAACTCTGGAAAGGGATGAGGGAACCTCCTTGTGCAGACATCCATGGCCTGAGCATTCCTGTCTGCAGGGAACAGATGAAGAGAGAGGTTTGCCCAGCCCAAGACATGGCAATGCTTGCTGAAACCCTTGTCAAACAATGGACTTTTGTATGACTCCAGAAAGTCACCACTGTTTTGTTTCCCTGCCTATGTGGCCAAATCTGAGGAGAAATCTGTTAATCTGATTTACTGTGTACTAGCAAAATTGGACTATATGTGTTCTTCTTCTCCTAGAACCATGGCCCTGACATGGAAGAAGGCTTCTTCAGAGCAGTCATGCTTCACTCTTCAGCAAAAGAAAATAGTAGTTTAACTTCACGCTAAATCTCAGTATACAAGTCTAAAATGATTTGGAACACTTTACATTAAATTGAATCAAATAACTGGAGTATGAATAATATTGCAGTACCAAGATAAAGTCTTGCTGTCTTTTGTTTGAGAAAGAAATGAAAGTATGGAGGGTAATAATGTTAATATTTTCTGCACAGATAGTTGATGAGAACTGTGCTTTTCTTTTGCATTCCAACAGCCTGAGAGAGATTAATTTCTAGAATATCAGCAGGGATTACAGCATAAAAAATTCTGACATAGGAGAGGCATAGAATTCCTCTCTTTTTAAATGGTATGGATCCGATTGAATTGCAGATGAGGGACTGGAAGTTTTTATGACAGCAGTGTGAAAAGGTAGATAGGGCTAAATTACTCTTCAAGGCGCAGATTTCAATAACACTGAGAATAGCAACACAACTTGCAAGGGAAGTATTAAGCACAAAGAAATGTGTGTAGAGCTAAAAAGGCCTAATCATATATGTAAGTACTTAATCTATGGCAGAGCTTGAGGCAGCTTAGACTGCATCTGGAAGAAAAGGAAGTGGGCTTTGAGATTATCTGTGTTATATTTTCTAAGGAGAACTCAGGGCTTTTTTCTGAAGACTAAAACCAGCAGCACCTGGTTGACATGAGCTGGAATTAAAGGTATCCTTAACCACAGTCTCCAAGGAGAACTGTCAGTGTGTTGCTGCATTCCTGGCTCCAAACACTTCACTGTGTTCCTAAATTCTTACTGTACCAGAAGGGTGAGAAACAACTGCCATGAAATCTGCCCTGCCAGCATTGTATTCTTTGAGGATTTCTTTGATCTGGGAGAATCCCATTGTTCTCAGAGAGGTTTGAGAGCTTTCTGGAGGTGTTTAACTCCCACATCTTTGCTTCACACCAAGCAAGAAAGCAAGATTGTGCTTTGCTGTTCCTTGGTCTCTGGCTGGACTAGATGTTGAAGGAAGGTTCATGTTGGAAACAGTAAAGGATGCTGCAGATCATATCCACAGTGATTCATCAAAATGTATGTATGGTATGGTAAAATGAGAGGTTTTTGGCTATGACCCCCTGTGTCTTTGCTGATTCCTTCATAATTGTAACTACAATTATCATCACTGTAAAGTCAACAAGCCCACTGGAAGAGCACAAAGCTGTCTCTCTCCCGTTCTTGGTCCTCTCTTATACAAGTATTTTGTGTTTTATACCAGATATTGTAACACTGTTTAGAGGACAGCAACCTAGTAATGATTATATGGTTCTATTGCAGTCATTAAATCTTCTGAATAGATTATTACAATATTTTATATAAAAATGCAACAGGAGCAAAATAAAGTCAAGCCTTTTTGCTTTATCAGAAGACAGCCAGTATATTACTGAAATCAAGTATCTTGACATCACATAAAAGAGGTAGCTTAGATTACAACTTTCTCCAATGCATTTTATTCAAAGCAGAATATTTCAATGAAATATACAAAAGTATTTACTAGAACTGCAATTTGTGCATGTAAAGCAGTATTGTCAAAAATCTCTGAGCTGACAAATAAATCTTAGGTGGAATGGCTGAGATGCCTTCACTCTTTAGAATACAGAATCCATTTTCAGAAGAGTTCTAATGGTTATCAGTACACCACCAATTACACATTTCAGGAGAAAAATGAAAACCACAGGATTTCTACCCTGTTGCAATTTTTTTCTTACTTGTGCATTTGGTATGCTTCAAGAAGACTTTACCACATGGCTAATGCATAATTTCAGAGTTTCACTGTGTAATCCCCAAGGCTCAAACAGTAAATTCACCCCCTGAGTTATCGTAATGTAGTTTTTCTGGAAGAAGCTACCTTGCTGTGATGTTTTACAAAACCCAGACCAAAGAAACAAATAACCCAAAAGGGGGGAAAAAAAAAGAAATGAGGGGCTGCAGGTGGTCAGAGGTACTTCACAGGAGACCTATCTTTTTTTTTTTTTTTGAGTGCAGAGTCACTGTTGTTTTTACAGCTTTCTATAAATTTATTCATAGCGCAGCCCTTTAGTTTTTCCAGCAGTCAGTCACCTGTACACGGCAAAGCACCAGGCTCTGGCCAGCACTCCTGGGTGCTTTTGAAGGCAGTGAGCTCTCTCTGTGGCATTGTGTGTATTCTTCAGAGGACACCCTGGCATGGAGCTGGAGCCTGGGGTCAGCTAAATCTGCTCCAAACACCTTGTTCTGTGAGGAGACAGGAGCAGCTTTCAGGAGAGGGGTGAGCGAGCCCTTCTCAGCTGGCAGCCTGTTCTGCCCAAGCCACAGAGGAGTGTGAGTACCAGGGAGCAATTCTGCAGATGAGAGCTCAGAACCATGGCTGTCATTCAAGGAGAAAGATTAAAGCTCTCGGAGCAGGATTTTCTGACTGATTTGAGAAGTTCCCACAGAGCTTGCAAATTCACGTGTTTCATCCAGGGAACGCTGTCAGTGCTTCATCAGGAAACTTGACTTCAGCACAAACACGGAGGAATAATTTTTCTGAGGAGGCCTCTAATGAAGAATTAGGCTACAGAGCTCCTCATCTACATGTTATGGAGCCATTTCTTAGCAAGCCTCTCATCTTTTACATTAGCTGTCACCAAGGCTAGCAATCAGCTTTGCAGGATTTAAGATCAGGCCTGTTGGTAAATCAGCAGGCTATATAATAAATTTTTATGCTTTTACCTACTGCTTGTACTGCCATCAAATGAACAATCTTATTTTGAAGATTCAGTTTGGAGCATTTTTTGTTTGTACATCTCTGGAATCATTGTTGGCCAAATTAGGGTACTGGCATAGCTGGTGCCCTGGCTCAGGAGGTTTCTCTATTTTTAAGCTTTTGTTGGTGGCAGTTAAAAACCAGGTATCTTTTTATGAGAGAACACAGTTTTACTTCTAATTCTAAAGACTGCCACTCAAAACTATGGCTTGTTATGTTCTAAAATCTATTCTTGGTTTTCACTTGTCTGAAAATGTGAAAATAAACGAAACTGAAGAAATGTTTATTCATACCCAATCTTCTTTAGCAGTTTGTTCACACTGTTATTAGTGCTTCTGTTTTAGGCTGAGACTCTGGGATTAAATTTTGTGGTAAAGGAATAAACTGTGTGTCTGTAGCACTGCAGGATAGCAAGATGGATGGCAGAATTAATTCCATTAATGTAGACTCTGTGCTGTATGATATTTTGCTTTGTAAAGACATGTTGCTCAAGATCAGTGGTTGTTACCCAGTCTGTAAAAGAAGAAAAAACCTGAATTCTTGCCGCCAAACTCTTTGAAAAAATGATTCTTTGATGAAATTATTGGTTGCACATGCATATGCTTATACATAAAACAGGTTTTCCTACATCCCATGATTCAACATTATCCTTGAAATTTAAGTTCTATTTACAAAAGTTGATATGATCCTACCAAAAGAGTAAGTAAAGAGAATCACAGAATCATTAAAAAATCAAGAAGTACTGTGCACATGATTTTTTAACAAGCAGTACATTTGATAGGTGATGTGCAGTCATAGGTGAAAAAGGACTGCTATTTATTTGGTTATTATTACCATATTGCAAGCACTGGGCTATGCTCAAAAATTAATACCTGCTAGAATTTACTGGTTTTGGGTTTTATTTCACTTCAATCTATCATTTTGTGAAATTATTAATGCTTACTGTCTATATTTGCACACTATTTTCTTTGCACACTATTTTCTGTTTGGACTCACAAATTGTCTTTTTAAAATTTCACAGCTGTAAATTTGGGATCAATGATTTAATAGACTTAGACACATGAAAATAAGATGTGAATACCTTAAATGCACTTTTAAATTATCTGACACTCTTAATCTCTGCTGGTTTCATTGATGACTAGGTCTGATAACTTATTAGATACATCTTAAAAAGGATTTGAAAGTGCCTTTTAATTCACATTCTAAAATTATCAGAGAGTTTTCTGGTTTATGAAGAACCTGTTTAAATGGCAGTAAATTGTAAATATATAAAAGAATTTTATTACGTATTTTAAAAATTGAACTAAGCAATAAAATAAAACAAAAAAAAAGTAAAAGCAAAAGCATCTTAGGAGTTCAATAGACTAAAGAGGAAGACAGGACTCCTGTCTAACTGCTAAGAGATGAAAATGTGTATTTTAAAATGTTGGATATAATTTATCTTGGAACATATGTCGCTTTAGACAAGATGACACATCCGTTAAAGAGAATATCCAAATTGCTGCTCACGATATAAAAGTCACAGTTCTGTTCCAGGATATCTGTTTAATATTTTCCCTGAATAATATTTCAAGGAATATTATTGCCTTATTGATGGTGAATGCACTGGTTTATATCTCTGGCATCCAGGCACTTTGCTTTCATTGAGAAAATTTGTTTTGATCAGATTTCTCCTGTCAAAGAGGAAAATATTTGGTCTGTGACTCCCTGCATATGTCTGATACAGATAGGCAAGAAGCAAGTAGTGATCATAGTGTTGTATATTTTTACTCCTTACTGAATTTTTCATAAACCTCTGTTCTTCTGCCTTCCTGAGCTGTTTATTACCTCTTTGATGCCTTACTGAAACTTTCTGCAGCTTCTGCTAAGGAGTAGAATAATGTTTGAATTGCAGACTTTGGCATGATTGTGATTGCTGATGCTGAGTGCTGCCCTTCAGTGCTGTTTGGGGTACCAGAAGTGGGCGAGTCACAGCAGCAAAGGCTGACTGATCATTCAGTGACACACACTCTAATATGTGTGGTGAATTATTTTCTGTGGTTTTTAAATAATCCTTGCTGTTAAACAAAAAGCTGTGTGGCACCATTGCTAATCATCTTCTGAGATCTTATTTGCACTTCAAAATCAATCGTGGTAAAATCAGGACTGTTTTTCTGCATGGGATCTCAAAAGATTTCATTACATGACATTTTTACGGAGTGCAAATTGAAAGTTTATCTGTATTTGTCCTAATTATGATTATTTCTGGAGACCTGTTCTTCGAGTGTTCAAATCAGAGCATTATGACCTACTAGCCTGTTTTAAAGAAAAGAAAATGAGATGGAGTTGCCATTACATTGAAAACCTATCCAGAAATATGTGTTTCTTTTATTTATATTAAATGATATGCAAAAATGGATTGAAGCTAATTGGCTTCCTTTGAGAAGTAGGTTCAGATGATTAAAGGAAGGTGTAAATTGTCAGGAATACAAAGACTTTTGGTGGATTGACCAATCAGGCATAGCTCATTTCATCTGGAGTGTTAAAAGCACATAACAGCTTTTAGCCTGGGTGATTAATCTCTTGAGGTTTCTGTTTGGAAGCACAGATTCTTTCCAAAGACCTTGCTAATAATAACATGCCTTTAGAGCTGCACCTCAACACAGAGACGGAGGTTTAAAAAGTTATTGGAATTATTTCCCTGCACCCCTTAATGAAGGCAAGATGCATAGACATGAGGCATAGGAGGCTTCAGAAATTCAGAATTCAGCTTCAGTCTGTATAATCAAGCAGAGAGTAGTGTCAAATCAGAAGCAAAGTGTTTATCTGATGAAACACACTCCTCACCACAAATTGTTGATTACTCTTTTCTAATGAGAGCTGACTTGGGATAATAGCCAAGAAAAAATACTGTTTTCTTTACAGTTTAAATAAAAGCAAAATGTCTGTATTCAAATCCATTTATGGTGCAAGAAAAATTAATTTTTTCGTTGTAAAATCAGAAAGTATTCAGGAGAAAAAAAGAGATTTCTGTGCTAACTGTGGTATTTTTAAATCTGGTTATAAAATCAAAGCTGAAGACTTGCCTTCTATAAATTCAATTTAAAATATCTGAATAAAAGCTATTCCTCCATAATCATTACTTTTGGACACACAGTCATATGTATTGGTTGAAAAAATACAGACAGCATGAAGAATTATTTCACCAGATGACTACATTGCTGAAACTCCAGAAGGTTCAAATTAAAATGTTTGAAAACCATCCTGTAGGCTAATTGTGTTTCCTTAAGCCCCAAGGGAACACATGATATCTCCATGGCAACTGCTCTTTACTTTTTTATTTAGAAAAGTGTTTATGCATCATACTTCACATATTGTCAGGTATAGGGAAAACGTAATATTGGAGTATTTTAATAGTCAGCAGCTTTTCCTTTGGCAGTATTTCCCTTAGTGTGGATATTATAGTTGTGTTTTCTGATCTTAACTCCATTTTCATAATGAATGGTCATTAAATTTTATTTTTGCATTGCAAGATGCTTACCTGATAACAAAAAAAAAAAAGATGGCTCATTTTCTTGCGTTATTGCAGTGGCAGTTCAGCAGATTTGAACTACCCTTCATTTGTGTGCAAGTTTTGTGTTAATTTAGCAGAGATACCGGAGCTGTGGTAGGGATTGACATCAATACCAAATCCAAGCACAAGGAACAGGATTCTTTTTGGTTTTGTTTTAATCCATACCATGTGACTGGTGCCTGGCTACTTCACTGACTATAAACTGGTGCAGAATTAGCACTAAAGTACTGAAAAGGGAACCCAAGTTACTGGGAGTGAATGGGAAGCTGCTCTCTCTGATGTTCAGGCTGGCATATTCAGGAGATGAACACCTAGAGTCTGTATTTGCCTTTCAAATGAGCTCGCAAAATGAATGCAAACAACTGATTTTACCTCTGTAACTCAGCCCCTGCATCTACAGGTGGCATTAATGATTTGTTTTTCCAAAACACTGCGACATCTGCACTTTTGAAAGGAGATGAATTACAGCTCAAGGCTTTTACCTCTTGCTGAATACAAACTGACTTGCTTTCCGGAAATATTTTGCCGTTGTCAGTCCTTGCTTATTAGTGTTTATTTGCACTGATGATCCCAGGGCTCTGTGGCCATTTCAGTCACGTGCACAGCTCCTGTAGTTGCAGTCATTTTAGAGACTTACTCAGCAGTTTCAGTTTTACCTGCTCCTTTTTGTCAATGCAGTATTTTTGCTAGGGCTACAGAATTGTGTTTCCTTGTATTTGACCAAGACCTGCTTGGAGAGCTCCTGGCCAGCAGTTACTAACTGTACTTTAACTCACAGCTGAAGTTGTGCCAGGACAGGCAAGAGATCTATTTAACCTGTTGAGGTCCCCTCCAAACCCATTTCCACACCTTTCCGGTACTTTTCAATAAGGTATAATATTTTTTATTTTTTAATTCTTACCATACTGACAGATTTTTTCCCTTCAAACATTTGAGTTGGAAGTTTGTGTGCATAAAACTCCACTTAATCACAGGCTTTACAGCAAGAATTGATTTAGATGTTTTATGGAATTGAAGTCTGTCCTCTCAGTGTCCCATTCTGGTTCTTCACCCTCTCCTTGAGAAACATGAGCCCAGCATGGTGATGACTAAACTGCTGCTATTGTTGTGGTGATGTTTTGATGCATCAGTGAGGAATATTTTTAAGAACATTTCCTATTGTTCCAATTAAGCTTCAATAAATCAAGGAACAGCAAAACTGCTGTGTGACCTTGACCAAAAATAATACACTTCAAAGACCTAATATAGAGAAAGCAGTTCCCAGACAGTTTAGAGAGTATAAATTGCTGGTCCAGAATAACCACCCAGTGATGATCACATCTACAAAGAATTTATAATTGGTTTTTATGGAATAAATACAGACAACACCCTTGCCCCAACTGCACAAGAGTAATAATTAATTTATCAGTGGCATCTGGTCACTAACAAACTACCAGTCTAAGTTCTAGCTTGTACTGATAAGAACTTTCAGTCTCCCATGCTAGAGAAGAATAGTGGAAAGCAGATTTAGACATGCATCGTGTGCCAGCTGATCCAGGCATTTAGCTGCTTCCATTCAAACAGGTAAACAGCTTGCTCGTGTTTTTTATTTGCCCAAAAAGCACAGTCATAAATGTGTATATTGCCATGAAATTGAACACAAACTGGTTGTTACCAGTTGGCAGGAGAGAAAAGTATTGGCTTAAAACGTGTTTGTTGTAGTCGTTTTGGATTTGTTTTTGTCAATAGCGGTAATAAGCAAGAACATGCTGCAGGATGACTGCATCCCATTCACAATGGCATTGCTTTTTCCAAAACCTCATAGCAACAGCCTTGGTGGTACTTACTTAATGCCTACCTTTAATATCACCTAAGAGATGAGCTACAATGTTCTAGGAATATTGCAAATACATAATAACAGTCCCTGCTTGAGACTCTCAGACCTTTTTCATCTAATTGTGATTTGTTCATATGCCTCACTTATTACAGAAGACATTGCTTGCATTTGACATCTCCATCTCTGAAGTCTTCCTTTAGATCAGAAGCATTCAGAGCTAAGGGTTCAGCTTTTGTTTTTATAGAAAAAAATAAACATGATCTGCTGTAGGAACTTTTGGGCCTCCTAGAGAAGCTTGAAGAGAACACGGGAGTTGCACACTATTTGTCAGATGGTTAAAAAATGATTAAAAACCATAATAATGACTGCACACCCCCTAAAGACTCATGTCAGCAGGCAGAAAACCTGGTAGATAAAATCTGGCTGCTTTCTGGTGCATTCTGAGTACAAAATAACAACCACACAAGAAAATAATAGAGAATCTGCTTTCAGAATTAATAGTCATATCCACTTTAGGTACTTTTAGTCATCCTAATGGGTTCTACGTCTGTAGAAATGCTGGGGTTTGTCCCTTATATTATAGAGGATGTTTCCAAAACGAAAGAAAAAATTAAATGGCATAAAAATAAGTGAAAATGAGAAGCATTCCAGAATGCATAATCCTCTCCTAGTAGCAATTTCAACTCTTTTGATGAAAGTCCAGCCCCAGAAACACAAACGTTGACTTCAGTAAGCATTGCAAGCATGGCTCTTACACTGTACTGAGCCCTCTAGGCTTAATCTGAAACAAATAGAAGTTGAGTAGTTGATGGAAATCTCTCTTTCTTGAGTGATATTTGTATCAGGTAGAATGTTTTTAATTAAGAATTTAGATACCAGTTAAAACATAAATATGCAGGGCACAAGGAGGAATGATTATTGAAAATAATGTAAATATAGATTGATGGGATTTGAGTTAGAGATATCGAACAAATCAAAATTATACTGAATAGAAATATAACCTCCTTTTTTTCCTAAGCAAAAACTTCTGCGGATTTGTGCAAACAAACAGCACTAAACTTTGGGGTTGTAATTGTGGGAGAGTTGTGAAAGATGGGAACAGGAAAGTGCAGAAAACTGAGAACAAAGGGTTACTGTTTCTGTTCTTCATCAATTTATTAGTTTTCCATTCCTTTTGTCCAGGTACTAAAATGATAAGATAATTTCTATGAATTCCATTAATTGACCAATAAAAAGAGACTTGTTAATGTTAGTTTTAAGAGGAGGTTTATGGAAGAGATGTAGTTATGTGTCACATCTGGGTGTTAGCTTGGAAACAGAACCCCTGAAGGACCTTCAAATATTCCTGCCACTATCCCATACAATTCATGGGTGCAGAAATGCCAGGGATTGCAACCAAAGACAGGGAAGGAGCAGTAGGAATAGATTCACTCATAAGATAAAAAAAAAATCTGGTTTCCATTAACTTAAAAAAATGACAGGAAAGGAAACACAGAACTCAGAGAAGCAGATTGCTTTTTATGGCTGTATTTTTAGCACTTTACATGGGTGACAATTATGGTGGAAAAACAGCTTCTCTAGTACACTTTTTCTCAATATTATGTTTATGTGAGTACAAATACACATACACGGTTAATAGTGAGCAATTTTTAGCATGGCATCAGTCATTTAGTGCATACATTAATTCCCATTTAAATTTTATTTGATCATGTCTTTTAAAGCTACATTTCTCTAGACAGGTAATGAAAGATTGTTTTCTCACTAGTTACAAATATCACCTGCTAGTTTAAACCCAGCTGGGGTTGGTTATTCTGTACCGTAGAGGCACATAAAAGCTGATGTTTTCCATTCTCCTTTCTGGTAAAGAAACAAGCATATTTCTCCTGATATGCCTGGGGATGAAATGGAGTACCAGAAAATCCCACAGTCCTTTGAAAGTGCCACAACATCCTGATGTAGGTCAGGGTTTAAGGACCACAGCAGAGTCCTCAGTGCATGATTTGCACTTTTCATTTCTGAAATGTTCTTCGTTACTATTGTAGATACATTGATTAAACTGAGACTATGAAGAAAACTTGTTCCTCCTGTTTCCCAGCCCAGAAAGAAGCCACTCACATGCACACATTAATTGTATGCAGTCCAGTTAAACCAAGTAAGCAATGAATTTGATTGAATCAAGAATAATGGAAACCATAAGATGATGGTTTCTTAGCATCAGAGACCATGGAAGCTGAGGGAATTTTCCAGGAGAAACAGACTGGAGATTTTGATGCAGGTTAATCTTTAGAACCAATGCAGGCTGCATATGTCATAAACTAAAGCAGCATTTCATGAACAGCAATTTTAGTTTATTAGGTAGTTTAATTTTGGCATCCTGAAGTAACAGATGAGACATTTTGCTCCATTTTCATTTTTATATGTATTTATATGGCTCTGCTTTTTTTTGTTTCATTTGTTTTGGAGCCTTTGCAGATCTTCTTTGACAACCCATTAAAG
Organism: Dicrurus megarhynchus; assembly: GCA_013399195.1. Lineage (NCBI taxonomy): Eukaryota > Metazoa > Chordata > Aves > Passeriformes > Dicruridae > Dicrurus > Dicrurus megarhynchus. Next base: position 46,690 of record VXAD01000749.1, read on the forward strand.
CTGTCAGGATTTTTTTCTACATCATTGCCTTTAATTCTAGTCCTGTCTCATTTTTTCCCATCACATTTTTCCTCTCCTCTCCATCTCTCTTGCTGTTGTCTACTTTTTTCCTTACGGCCCTCTTGCTGCTTTTCTTTCTGATTCATTATTTGAAGTAAAGCTTTCTCCATATGATGAACAATCACAGGCATGAATAACATGATATATTCTTTCCTCAAATACAGACATTTATCCCAAATTGCGGGCAGGAGCTCCTGAGTAATGTGTTTTAAGAGTATCTGTTGTATCCCTGTAGTTTCAGCAGAACATTGATTACTTCTCTGATAATGTTGTTCAAACTCAAAAACACTGTCAGTAACGTAGAAAAGATAAGATAAGTGGAAGACCACTCTGAATTTGATGTGAGGAGAAAGCACACTGGAGCAAAATAAAATCCCTTAATAACAAAGCCTTATAAAAATAAGCAAGGCTAAAAGCTGGGGGTGTATTTATTACAGCATGTGTTGCAGAAGCTTAACATTTCAATATTTTTACTCATGATCTCTTGAATAACTGGGAAATACATCAAATAAATGCTGTTTATATATAATATAGACAGACAGATAAATAGATTTAAAATGTCTAGAGCCATGGGAGCCGTTTGCAATCACGCCCCTGGATTCGTTGCACGTAGATGGGACAAGATTTTCAGAAGTAATGAGTAACCTTGAGTGTCTACATTCTGATGTCACAAGGGGACTTGCTCTAAGCTCTTGCTGTAAATTACACTCATCTCTTTCCCTAAATGTATTCCCAGCTAGGCACCAAAAATAGAAGCCCGCTGAATCAGTAAAACCTGTTAATTTTGCTTTAAAAGGAATTCTTACAGAGAAAATTCTCAGCCTCCTCACCTGGGGCCTTGTGATGGAGAAGGGTCAGGATAAGGGGTTTCATAACAAGACAATGGCACTAGTGAGAAGAATCAGCAGCACTATTAATTACTGCTCCTTCAGCAGTGTCCCCGTGCTGGCTTGGCAGAATAGAGGTAAAAATGTTTCCATTTAATAACATGTTATCAGTGGCTAAATGGCCAGAAGATTGTGCAGTGCAGTTTTCACAGGACTGCAGAGCACATTGTCCGAAAACACAAGGGAGTTAATCACAGAATGACTTAAAAATGACAGAGCTGTTCTCCTCAGGCTGCGTGAGGGTGAGTCCCCTTTGCTGGCTCGGGAATGATGAGCCATTTGGGAAGTTTTTAATACAGGGTTGGACACTGTCATTCCAGTCTCTGCTGGGCTGAGGCAACAGACCTTGGAACTGTTCAGCCTGGAGAGGAGAAGGCTCTGGGGAGCCTTGCAGCAGCCTTCCAGTGCCTAAAGGGGCTGCAAGAAAGGTGAGGAGGGACTTTTTACAGGGGTTTATACTGACAGGACAAGCAGCAATGGCTTCAAACTGAAAAAGGGCAGGTTTAGATTGGATATTAGGAAGAAACTCTTTACTGTGAGGGTGATGAGGGGTGCCCAGAGAAGCTGTGGCTGCCCCATCCCTGGAAGTGTCCAAGGCCAGGTTGGATGGGGCTTGGAGCAACCTGGTCTGGTGGAACCAGGGCAGCAAGGGGGTTGGAACTGGTTGATCTTTCAGTCCCCTTCCAACACAAACCATTCTATAATTCTATAATTCTATAATTCTATAATTCTATAATTCTATAATAATTCTATAATTCTATAATTCTATAACTCTATAACTCTATAGTTTTATAGTTCTATAAATTCTATGATTCTATGATTCCATGAATGGTTAAAATCGTGAGGTGGCAGAAATTCCCTGTGGCTCACAATGGACCTGACAGAAACCTTTAAAACTTTCCTTTGCTACCATCCAGTCATTCTGCTTCTTTTCTGACATCCGTGACTGTAACATATCCCTCCAAAAAGCACAGTTTACACAAGTTAATAATATCCTTAAACGAGGATTTAGTTTTTTAATACTGAACAAAAAGAAGCACTGCAGTCTTTTGTTAATTTCCTATGTGTTCTGGTCCTTGCATTTTATGTATAAAAATAAATGAACAGGTTAAGCAACACCCTGTTAAGCAACTTGTTATTATTTTATAAGCTGAAGCATGTATTAAACCAGGTATTATTTTTCCTCATTGTAGTCAATGGCAATATTCTCAGTAGTGTTATTAAGCACGGGAACCAGCCAGCAAGCTGGTTGTGCCTGAGTTAAATGAGAGTACAATAGATTATTCTTTCAAGAATCTGGAAGCTATTTAAAACATTTGTTATGCCGGGTTTTGTCGTTTGTTTCTGGTTTTGATTTTGTTTTGTATTAAATGAGATAGCATTGTGCAGCCATTCTTTGCATGGAAAGTGCACTAAAACTTGATTAAAATATTTTAATGAGTCACTGAGGGACTGCACTAATGCCTTCCTGTGTTAGATTATATGCAAAAGGAAGGACTGTACCGTGCAACCTCAGTGCTCTTAAATCACGATGTAAAGCTGTTGCAGGAACTGCTCGCTGCAATAAGAAGCAGCAACAGCTGTCTGAAAGACAGAGACTCCAGGTTAGTCTAGACTAAAGGCCTTCCAGCAAACCTAATGGAAAGCTTCTCTCAGAGATTAGATGGAGTCCGTAGCACTTTGTGGTTTCTCAGCAGATGGCCAGAAGGTCTCCAAAAATTAAATTTGAAAGAAGGGCTCTGATTCTGCCATTTCAAAGTCGTGACAAGGTTACAGCACTGTCTGAGAGCACCACAGAATCTGCCATGTGAGCTCCATACCCACCAGACACCCAAAACTGCAGAAACTTATAAATGTACAAGCAGAAAAGGCAAGGTTTATTAGAAGTCACAAATTCAAAAATCACAGGTCACGCAAAGGCCACATGAAAATCTCTTGAAGTCTAAACGTAACTAACATGGATAGGTTAATTTACTCTCTCATTCTGAACACGCAGATTTTTCCAGATACTTTCCCAGAAACTAAGTGAAAGTGTCTTGGTTCTACCTCGGTTTTAAGGAAAAATTCTGAACATGTAACACTGATGAAAAAAATGTGATGTTTTGTGTCACTAATAACCAGGATGCATTTAGAGGCATAACAAAGGCACTTGGATGGAATTTAGGTGCCCAAATCCAAAGCTGCAGTTTTGAATCTTTCAGTCCTATTGATAGATTTATGTGAGATGTGCAAACGAGTTAGATCTGTGAGATAACAAGGATTTAAGTAACTTATCAAAATGGAATGTGCAGAGTCAGTGTCTGAAGAAGACCTGCATATTCAATTACATTTTATATGAAAAAGATAATGAACAAAATATAGAAAAAGCCTTGGACTTCAGCTGACCGGATGTCTGCTGGAAATACAAGAGAGAGGAAACAGTCCTGGAGGTTCCTGACTGTACACTGGTGGATCTTGCTCAAATCATAACAGCAAATGCAGAAAATATTATAAAATGACACTAATTCTCTAATAAAACATATTTAGTTTTATAAGTCTGCAAGTATTTTTATAATTTCTTTTATTACTGTTCTTTAACATTGTCAGCAATTTAGATAATCATACTTGTACAAAATTTTGAAGATTATAACTTCTTAAATGATGTTTATTATGTTGTGTAAATGTTCCCTTTTGAAATATTTTTTAAAATTTTATAGTGGCTTATTTACAACTAGGAAAACATAATGATGGGTTATTAAGAAAATATCTCAATTTTCTCTGAATTTGTTTCAGGAGCAATTTAGATTAATAAGGCAAAAATAACATTTTAAAAATTAATTATAAAATAAACTCTCACCCAAATACTCCAGACTTTCTTTACCATTACTGGCACCCTGTCCACTTCATCATCTGGACAGAAACAAAACCATCTGAGGGGATTCCAGCTGAAGTTGTGGACATCAGATATACCTGTCAGGCAGCACAGGGTCTGACCTCAGTATGAATACCTAGGAAGTTTCATGGATAGGCTTGGAGCTGGGACTAAACTTAATCTTGAATTGCACCTAAAGCCCAGTTTCAGGGATAGGAAGCACTCAAACAGATTCACAGCTGTGCCACTTGGGAATGATCTCTCTCTGATCTTTGTTTTCCTGGTTATGTTTAGGGCTTAGAGCTCCAAACCCAGTCATATGAATTTGTGTGAATATTCACATTTGCATGTATCAGCCATGAAAAACTCATCCTATAAAGGTGCCACCTTTTCTGATGCATGAACAAGGGCAAAAATGCTTCTTGCTGAGAAGATGAAATAAATGGCTGATCCTTTGAAATACATTTTGCTAGAGAAGATATGATTAGTGAGACACATTTTGAATAAATTCTGTGTGTCTGTAGGAGAAATACACTTCTAATGAAAAATATAAATACCCAGGGAAAACCTATGTTCGTGCAGCCAGAGGAGTTACAGGAAGGCAGAGGAAGGAGGAAATTACTTGTAAAAGGATGTATGAAGTAAGATTATTTTGGAGATGAGAAATAGATCTACACTGTACTTTCCTTAGCATTTCCCAGGACATGCCCTGTATTTTTCATTTTATTGGCTTAAAGGAAATGCTTTTATTTCCGGAACACAAACCAAAGCACAGAAGAGGAATGCCCAGAGTAGGCACTGCAGAAGGAAATGTCAGGGACTGAAGGCAAAGTACTCACATCAGATTGCATTCTTTTGTCTAAAGTGGTGCTGGAATTCATTCATTCATCCAGCTCAGTAAAACCCAAACCTTGATCTTTCTGAGATGTACTACAGGGCTTTTTCTGGAGACACAGTGAATGACATGAGGATTCATGATGGAAGAAGGTCATCTTCCTTCACTGGCTTTGTCCTCTACATAATCAGGAGTGGTGTCCATCACTCACGACACCAGGAGTTTGGAAAATGTGTTTATGACTGATGTAATTAAAAAATACAGCATTAAGGAGGATTTGTTTATAGGATTACCCAGGAAATAAAGGTTCTGATTTATAGTTAAAGATAGATCAAAGGAAACACTGCAAAGCCCTGAGCCCTGCTGGTACTTACTGGAATTGGGGCATTCCTTTGTATCCATGCCTAACATGGGGGCCTCTCAGAATTCCTGCAACATAAGCACAGCCATCAGTAGAGGGATGAAGAAATCTTTACATTGGAGAAAAAGAAGTCTTTGTGTCAGAGATGATCTGTATTTGAGACAGATAAGGAAAGTATTACCAGCAGCATAAGGGAAAATACTGGAAACTCAAGGTCTCACACAGCTTTTCCATCAGCTTCAAGGCACTGAAAATGTCAGGAAGGCTCTAAGGGCCCATCAGGGAAGGATGAGTGCCTCCTGCACTCACTCTGGTGGTTCTTTCCACAAGTTCCCCAAAAGGGAACACTGAGTTCTCTGCTGACTCCCTGCAGAGCATCCCTGGCAAAAAGCAGTTTTAGAGCTGTCACACTTGGCACAGGAATTGTGTCAGTAGGTGGAAGGAGATCAAGAGGATACTAAGCACTTTTTTTAAGCTCTCAGAATACACACTAGTCCTTTGATTTTGCCTGACACATAGCCCTGGGCAGCACAAAGATGTGTGTTTCTGCTCCCCCTCTACAGTCCTGTTCCTTTGGTAAGCAGATCAGAATGAAGAAAGCTCAGAAGTTTTATGAGTTTCTGATGTGTGTCTGGTTGCAGGAAAAGAAAAGATTTATGTTAGTGAAGGTCAAAATTGGGAAGTCTGGGCAAAATTCTGGAGGAAAAAGGCTGCCCTGCCAGACTGAAGTTGTGGTGGCAGATGCAGATTGGTACCCACAAAATAGCTGTGGGATCAATTAGCTTCTACCCCATGTACCTGCAGCGGATAAACCAGACTTGATTTTACCCCTCAATGAACAACCTGGTGATTGTATAGCCCTCCATGAAGAAAAGAGATAAAAGGCTCTGCTTGCAGCTCCAATCTGCACAGAAGAATTATGCTTTTCTTTAGTTATTCAATAAACGTGGTAATTTTTCACTTGGAGACAAATTTTTGTAGGTTCAGGAATTTGGGAATCTGTGCAATTCTATTTATGAGTAGGATTAGATGGTAATGATTTAATTGATGGTTGAGCATGCAGACAAACCATGCATAAAAGATCTTTCCAATAATTATATCTTTTCATGGAGCAACAGGTTTTTGTAATTTAGGTTCCAGACAGTAATTACAAACCAGATGCTATTTTAGGCACAGTCTGCAGCACACCCTTGGTACTTACCAAGAAATTCAAAACAAACACAAAACCACTGCTGGCACACTTAAGGCAGAAAGGTGAATTAAATTGAGGTAATGTGGTATCACAGATGAATTGCTATCAGAGTATTGTATATATTATTATTATTATTATTATTATTATTATTATTATTATTATTATTATTACCTCTATCTGGGCTCACTGTCATGGAGCACGAGTGGTTTGGGTGGAATTATTTTTTTAATGTTTTGTATTGAACCTTCTTGACAAAAGAGAAGGTTCAACAGTTCAGGTTTTATTTGCAGACCTAAAAACCACTGTGTGCCAATATTGGGTGCTTGGAAAAGAAGGGATGAATTGTTTCCTGATTTGGAGGTTTGACCCTGGTGGGAGATCAGGCACCCACCCAAGCTGCTCCCTGCAGCCCCCCATCTACCAGCACCTTGCCATGCAAACATAATACACTGATAAAAATTGAGGCTTGTTAGCAAACTGTGAAAGCCATTCCTGCAATAGGATGTTGGGAGTCTGGATAAAAGAAACAATGCAGACTTGGAACAAGTTAATGTCAAACTCTGAGAAACATGAGATGTTTTACTACTGTGAGGAGCTAGGAATCGTTAGTACTAAATACAGGATGTTTTGCATTCCCTGCACATTGAAGTGCTGCTACCTCGTCTTACACCCTGAAATGTGGGGTGTACTAAGGCAACCAAAACAAATAATGATTTACAGCTTTCTTTCTTTATTTTTTTTTTTTTTTGCTTTGTCACAAGTAATTAATTACCCTTCTTGAAACAGCTCACAGCAGGTGACAAAGGAGAAAGGAAATTAATACAGAGATGTAAATGCAAATCTCCTTTCTTTAGAGGTCCTTTCTCTTAAGGACAGCAACATCAGAGTTCGCTGTGCCTTTGGTTTAAATAAAACTTCCAGAAGATATTTCTCACTTAATTGCTGTTATTTGGGCAGTGGGATCGTTGTGTCTGTTCCTCTGAATCCTCTGGTAGCTCCTTTTATAAACACAGCTCTCTCACTTGTCTATTTGCTCTCTGTGTGGCTGAACATCACATTAGACAAGTGTCAGAATGTTCTGACATCTCAGGCTGTGTTATGGCCTCCAACATTTTATTAAGGTACTTATTCAAACACCTGAAGACATCAAATGTTTGATGTCTTTAGGAACAGACATGAGTAGCTATTGATTTTGTGATTTGCTGTCACCCTGGATTTTGCAGCATTCATCAAAAGTGTTTCAGGCCTGGCCATTACTATTAACTCATTAAATTGAAAGCTGGCAACTTATTCTATCATGTCCTCACATTCTGCAGCAGCCCTTCAGTCCCTACAATTTTGGTCTGTTACCTGAAGACAAAATACACACCTTTGTGACAGAAATGTTAGTGCTGTGAGGTGAGTGGCAGATGAAATGTGAGTAAAGGTTGAAACAGCTCATTACAGCCTTGTCTGTCGGACCTGGGCTTGCTGGGAGAACTTACATGTGAGGAATGAGAACAATTGAGCCCATCTGTCCAGTAAAAATCACTGAGGGAAAGACAATGAGGGAAAGATTTTGAGGAACAGAGGAGGCAAAAAGGCAAATATTAGAAGTAAAAAAAAAAAGTAATACCAGTTGACAAGTAAAATGAAAATCTATCAGGCATATATCTAGATGCAACTTGGAAGTTATTTCTACCTGCAGTGGAGTTTCCAAGGCAGAGTCTCAGATCTTGTCTGAAAAGCTGCAGAACTTTGGAAGGTTTAGCTGAAATGTGCTGTTCAGCCTTGGCAGGGTGAGGGCAGAAAAGGGAGTGGGACAGAATGGCACTCCAGTTCTCAGGCAGATTGTTAGGAGTGAAAATGCAATTTATCAGAGCCCCACACCCAATCATAAAGATGCTCCAATAAAAAGAAGGAATTTTTTTTTTTTTGGGCAATACCAATCTATTATTTGGAACAATGAATTTTAATTTAAAGTGGATTTATAGTAAGAGTAGGAGGAAACAGCTTCCTGTCCTTCCTCACCAAGAGATGATACAGCTCCAATGTCATAATGGGAATTGCTCCTTCTGTTTCAATCCACTTTAACTTTTCAAGTAGTTTGAGTAGTGCAGAAAGGGAAGAAGTCTTGGGACATTTACAAACAATTGGGTAAAGATGCAAGAAATGAATTAATTTGAGGAAATCTGACAGAAACCTTAGCTACCCATAGGAAAACTTATTTTACTTTCTGGCCAAAATTATACCTATATTTCTAATTAGTTCAGGCGTAAGATTTAGAGATGATCGCAGTTCCTGTAGCTCTGAAGTTCCTTTGCCATTAAATTTAAAACAAGTTTTATGTGTCTGTAAGGTTTTATTAATGGAATTCAAAATGAAGCAGAGTATCTTTAAAAAGGTTATTTGAACTTCACAATTATTGTATGTTGTTGCATGGCCTGCCTAAGCTGGAAGCTGAGACTCCCCAGGGATACCCGAAGAGTGGGGGCCAGGGCCAGACTTAGCAAAGATGTTCTGCGGACTTACTGCTCTTTTCCTGAAATGTGGTCTATATGAAACCCCTTTGAACTGAAACTAAAATGCCAACGTGTTTGGAGAGCTGAGGTTTTGAAGTGAGGAAATACCAGTATGAAAGGTTGCTTCCTGGCAGATGGAAGCGGTATTTTTACTGGAACAATAAATGTTTGGACTTGAGTTTCAGTAAAATACAAAAACTGATCTATGAGTTTGGAATTTTTTCTAAGTTATGTGATTATTCATCAAATGTTATCCAGTTTTTTTTAAATATTATTTTATGTTGGGAACTATATATATATTTTTTTTTTAGGAAGGTAAAAGTTACTGAAAAGGGCCCAAGGGGTTGCATTTTGAAAAGATGGTTCTTAAAACTATATTTCATTTTTAGGAGACCTAATGGAGCTGAACTCTATTCATCTATTGTTTTAGAACTGTTTTTGTGTCAGTTACCAGGATATAAATGATAGGATTACAGTAACATCCTCAGAACAGAATTCTGGCTGCTAAACTGAGTATTACAAAACTTTATAAAGCTTCAGTATAGAATTTTGTTGTTATTATTAAGAATGGTTTCTCCAACAAAAATATTTTTATTGACAGTTTTATCTAGGATCTAACACTAGTTGGCTTATTGGCATTTCTGACACGTCTAAATGATTCTTTAATATCAAACAGCTTTAGTCAACTCTTTGAACCAGTCTGCTCAGGCACTTCCCATGCCTCGGAACACTGACAGATTTTCCTGCATGTGCTGGTATTGGAACATGAATTCACTGAATGCTTTTTGACAAGTTATTAAGTGGTTTAAGGCCACAACCTTTTGGATGGTGTGGAGGGCTAGATTGAAGTGTGTGGTCAATTAATACAGGAATGATAAATGCATAAGTGCACCCAGAGAGCTTTGTGACTCTAAATGGCAGTATTAGAATACCAATCAGGGAGATAAAAATGCATGTTGCTTACATTAGAAACCTCTGTTAGGGCCCACTGTGACAAATTTCAGTGACAATATTGTCGGAGGTGAATGCAATCAGTTCTCAGAATAAGACATTTTGTGATTTCCTTCCCTGGAAAGGTTACTTTTGGAGTCATCAAGTTTCCCACCAGCATCCTGTGTTTGAAGCAGAGTTGCAGCCCCGTTCTGTGCCTCTGCTCCTTTCTGAGGTACTGATTTCTCTGTAACACCCCATGTCCTCAGCTCTTCAGGGACACCTCTGCACTCCCACTCCTGTCACTTCAGGCGCTTCTTAGGCTTTGCTGTGTCCTCACTACCCATTCCCCCTGTGGGAAGGCACAGGCAGCAGCCAGGAAAGCTCCTTACTAACAAGGTACCTCTCTTAATTTTCATCTCACCATTGATTATCTGTGAAGAATTACAAGGCTTCTCAGGTTTAAGGCTATGCGGGACGCCTTGCTGTTGATCAGGCTTTTCCAGGGAGGATTCTCAAACTTTGGCTTCTCACTTGGAGTCATTAACAGGCTATTGCAATCACTGTCCCTTTTTTCCAAGTCTGTAGGCTACATATAAAGACTTAAAGGATGATTCTGCTGGAAAAGTGTCTTGAAAGGAGAGATGTGTGGGCCTGTTTTGACAGGAGAAGAGGCTTTTGCTTGCTTATTAACAAAGAAATAGAGACATGCAAACCAGTATTTTTGAAAGACATTAAAAGCGATTTTGAAGTTCATACACCTCCTCTGCTGGGGTGTATTTTATGGTGGCTTATGGGACAGAGAGGGATAATTAGCACTACATTCACTGCCAGGGACAAAATGCCTATAGATGTGTCCTTTGCTAATCTTCCATCTCCCATTACCCCAGCTCACCTGCAGAAAAACAGGAGGCTACCCAGGGCCTAAAGGTTTTCCCATTATCAACGATAGTATCAACTTCAAAACTACAGGCCTGTTAGCCCTGTTCTCATTTCTTTTCCATGTGCCTGCGATATCAAATAGTCCCAAGAAGAGAACTAAATTGATTTCTTAGTGGCATGAAATATTGTTTCGTGCCTTACATGTCAGAAGCCCTTTATTAATGTGGTGTGTGCAAGGAGGCCAGATCTTCCAAATGAGGAGAGACTGAGCTTATCCCTGAAGACACAGAGAGGCTCTTACTTCATTAGGAGTCACGCACATGCAGGACTCTTGCTGATGGATATGTAACTTCAGCTGGTGTGAAAAAAAGACAAGAGAAAAGGACAAGAGAAAAGGATGAGGGTGTTGCCTTTTTGGGTGCAGTTTGTGTGGTCGTACCACATATATCTGTGCTCTTCTCCATTTGTTTCCGGGCTCTGCCAGGGGACCTCTGGGAATTTCCTGGAGTTACACGTCACGTGTTGACAGGAATATTGCTAATTTTGCCAGCATGACATGCTAAATACTAATTTTGTTAATTTAACACAATGCCACTTGGTAGAAGCACTTCTGTAGCTTCTTGATTTTCTTCTTAATATTAAACATAGATGAGATTCACCATTGATATGTCAAATAATCTTTCTGTCATAGTGACCATGGACATGGGATGAAACATGAGGAGGTTTCAGTATCCAAACTCCCAAATGATGTGTGTGTGCTGTAAAGTTAAAAGCTTTGTCTCTCTGGCCTCATTTACTTTATCAAAACACATTATCTGTGAAGAAAGACTGAGCAAAAACGTTTTTTGAAGTGTTTGCTGGCTTTCTGAATAATGAATTGAAATTTAATATTTATTAAATACAAAATAGTAATAAATTACAATTGCACAATTTCTTACAGAGTTTTTATTAAGATCAAAACTTATTTGTTCAGACTAGATTTATATAAATAAATCACAGTACATTTTTACTTGTGTTTAGAAGATTGTAATACATATTACAAAATTAAGAATTTTTTTGTCCCTCAAACCATCACTGCGAAAGGAATCATGCATTATTTCTACTGAATGAACAAAATGCCCACCTAATTGAGAGAGCCTCGATACAGGTATGGCTCTACTCTCCAAAATTAGACATGAAACATAGAGATACCAAGACTATTTATTGAACAAGAAATAATAAAGTATAGTACAATGTTCATGTGTTATCAAAACCAAAAGTATAGCAAAACAACACACCTCTCTTCACGCACCTTTGCGATGGGGATTAAAGATGGCAGCTGGCCAGCATGCAACCGAGTAAAACACCTCAGTTTTACAATGTCTACGTTTGAGCAAAAGGAGGAGGAACTAAAGAGCCCAGACAAAACAAACGAACAAATGAAGAGCCCAGACGTTTACAAGTCCTCCCGTCACCTTCCCCTCTGTGCCGCGTGCGCTGCCTCTCCTGGGCAGCTGTGCCCTTTGTGGGCCTCCAAGGAGATGGATGTGCTCCCAGAGAGCCGCAGGGCCCCGGAGAACTTCCAGCTGTGCTTCCTTGCCCTACCCACTGTATCAGGAACGAACTGTAAACACAACTCTGGGAAGTGCTCAGCCTTGGATGCTGCGGTGCCGCTGGAATACAACCGGCACCTGGCGCAGCTTGGCTCACGTGCTGCAAGGCTGTCACTCCAGCACTGAGCTGTGGCTGCACTACCTGCAGCAAGATTCATCGTGGTGCTGTCACCAAGGCTGTCCTGCTGCCATTTTTCACGGCACAGGGGGCTTCTATTAAATTCTACAGTATTGTGGATTACTTTCTCCGCGTCCTTTTTTTTCTACTCGATACGAAAGCCATTGTTTTCTCTCTTGATACTGAGATGTAATCATTTGGCAATGCACTGTTCTGAACGGAAAAAAAGCATTTAATCGATGACACTTCACGTGGGGTCACCTGATCCACTTTTTTCACTTCTTTCTGTTCAAGCAAAATGCATTAACAGCAAAGTCATTTCAGATGGATTTCTAGCTGGGTTGAACAGATTTTTCAACTGAATTTTCTGGTCCCTGTTTATTGTTTTTTACTTTTAAACCAAAAGGGTTTTCAGCTATTTTTAATTTCAATTGCAGACATGTCCCCTCAGTGCTCGAATGTTGCTCGGTGACAAGCATGTAAATCAATATATCTCTTGTGTCTCTGACTTTGGGTGCTCAGGTTAACATAGCTACATATCATGTTTGGTGTTTAAAACACATGAATGAAACCAAACCAAACTAAACCAAAGAATAAAAACAACCCAAAAGCCCCCTCAACAACCATCCCCTCAAGCCAAGAAGGGTGGACTGAAATAAACTCTTCTTTTTCACTATTTTGCACCGCCCTTTGCTGTTGTTTCATTTTGTATCAATCCAGGAGTTCCCCCACCAGTGATTAAATTGGACCTCTATGTAACAAGAGTCTCACATGTACTGCTTTTGTGTTTTATGGATCTGCTGGCACAGAAAACTGAGCCATGCAATGGCTGGTAAAAACAGTTTTAACACTGGGTCTTTTATGCTACATATTGGTTTTCTGTTGTGGAAGTCGCCGCTTTCCCATATTGAGATGAATGTTTGTTTATCCACTGCCAGGGCTATTCACAGGGAAAAGCGAAACAAAAGAAAACAGCCATGCTTTTAATGTCTTGTGATTTCAGTGGAAGCAGATAAAGAAATACTTGAGCACTCAGCTGCAGAGGAGCCGTTCAGTGAGTGTTTTGTCATGGGAGCATCAGGCCACTGTCCATGGTACTCGGCCTCGGTGTCAGCAGCTTGGAAGGCTTTCCTATTGCCACTCACTGCTTTTTCACAGGACAACATCTGACACGGTGGCTTGTTACAGAAAACTAAAAGTAATAATTTAATAGCACATTGTTAAAGAGCAAAATGGGATTAAAATCTTGCTGAGATGCATTTCTAAGGGATTTTCTCTTCTATTTTAGAGTTACGATACTTGCCATACAGCATAATTATGCATTCACAGCAAATAAGAAAACAAATGAGGGTTTCAGCTTTGGAATCATTCTGGTGAGTCTACTGCTAATTTACCTCTGAGAATCATAGTTCAGAAAAGAAAGATTGAGCAGTATTGGGACTATAGTTTTCCCTGTGTTTCCAGCTGAGTTTGTAGCAGAATTATCTATGCTCTGTTCCTTCCAGCAGGCTGCTGTATTATTGTAATACAGTCCAAAGACAGCAGCAGTCTACTGGCCAACCAGAACCAGAACAGGAAAATATTTCAGGTCTAGGGAACATCATTGGTTAAGTGGAGTATAAAGGTGAAGAGTGAAGTATCCAAATACAGAAAATATCTATCATTCCATAGATGCACTACTATGATAAGGCAGGTATTTGTAAAAAGCACATAGTAATGCCACAGCCTGAGTAACAGTTTGCAAGTCGTGAGCAAAAATTAGGAGAATTCAATAATTTTAGGGGTTTTTCCTCATCTCTAAGCCTTTGAAGTCTGCTGGATTCCACTTAAAATGCTCACTGTCACAGAGATTTCTTTCCCTGTTTTAGCAGAACTCTGTTCAAAATAATTCTTTTGATGCCAGACCCTTGAGCATTAAACAAACTGAGTATGGTAATAAAATAAAAGAACTGCAACCCACTGGCAATTATAATGATACCACTTTTCAGCTGATATCCCTTTGAGCTGCTGGGGACAAATCCTAGAAAGGTTCCTGCACTTTTCCATGGACATCAATCGAGCCTGCTGTGTGTGTGTTTTCCCCTGCCCAGGAGTTTCTGTTGCCCATGTTGCAGTGGGAAGCGTGCCCGCTCTGCATTCCAGGCAGGGACATGTGTGGAATGATTTGTCCAGGAAATCAGAGAACTCCAAAGGAAGAGCTCCTCCTTCTTTGCTCATGCCAATCTCCCCTTGGTGACTCCTGGGAGATGAACCTGGGTAAAGAGCACAGGATTCTGCCCGAGGTGAGGCTCATGCATGAACAGAAATGCACATTGTCATGTATCACTGGCCTCCTGATAAAAAGCTTCAGCTGAAGGTGCAGTGAAACAGTTTTGCCATGGCAACATTATTTTCATTCTTTTGGAAATGCCCAGTGGTTGCCTTCCTGAAATTGTGCTTGGGCAGGTTTGGAAGTGCCGTTTAGTTTGCCAGGTATGCCCTTGCCTGTGGCAGCTGTATTCTCCACAGCATGGCAAGAGATTTTTGAAAACCACTGTGCTTACAGGAATTCTGATTTATAGCTGCAGCACACATTTACAATAGATCCAAGATCTCCTGCAAGTTCCAAGCTATTCTTTACCCACGAGTAATTCTGATTTTGTGCAAGATCCTCATTGATAGGTTATAAAACTAATTTTTCAGGTTTGAGGCCAACATTTTAGGTATTTCTCCAATCTTTGCATGCATATTTGTGTCAGCAAAGTTGCAGATCCAAATTGCTTGGTGAACATTTGGCACATACAAGACATGAAGCAATGTGTGTGCACATAGACTTAACTGAACACTCTTTAAAGACCAGGGCTCCCTCTCTGTAAGTACACAGCAGACAACTGTATTGTATAAAACACCCATGCTTTGCATTTGCATCTTTTAAACAAAAATTCCCATGTTAAAATGTGAGTCAAGTTCTCGGTAGAAAACACTGGAGGCCGAGAGAACTCTGTGTGTGGCAAAATCAGTGGCAAAAACTTTATCCCAGGGTCTCCTGCTTTGGGGCACAAATTTCATTACGTGACAGAATCCAGTGCTTTGATTCATTTTCTTTTAATGGTCAGAATTTGTCAGAATTTACAACATACCATCATGTAAAACAGCCCTGCTAATTCTACCACAAATAATAAAGGAAGTCTTCACAGGCACTGTATGTTTGGAACAGCATTTTCAAACGACATGGGGTGTGAGTGTTTGTTTGTATGATCCAGCATTGCTGCCTAGGACCTGCTTCCAACAGTCTGCAGCGTCGTGGACACAACTCAGAAACCTTGACTGGAAAATCATCTGCAAAGGTTGAGGACTAACAACCTCCATGTTATACAGATGGTTATCTCCTTTCTCAAAGAACATGCTGTCATTACAAATACCACAGGCATCTTGTTCTCACCCAGCAGAACTTTTTTACAGTTTTTCAGATTTGAAGGAATTCTGCAAGGAGCCATATTAATTTGTTTTCATGTCAGGTGAAGGGAGGCACCAGCTGAGACTGAGGACACAACTTGTCATCAAAAAATAAATATCTGATGGCAACCATTCTTGAAAAAAAAATACTTAGAAAGCTAACCATTCACAATACTGCGCCTTTTTGGGAAATACAAGGACAATATTTGTTGCTGCTTCCCATATTTGTTGGTTTACATTGCTGTCATTTTGCTTGTAAAACCTGGGTTATTCTACTGAACAGAAATGATGACTTGAATTTGGGTAATGCTTACAACCATACAAATAATCTATCAGTAGCAGTAGTGTCAGCTGGAGAATTAATGCTACAAGTGGATAACATCACACTATTTGAAACCATTAGCTCTTCACACAGTAGAAGACTGAGGGTCCTATTCAGCAAATATTCAGGGTCCTATGGCTGTGGCCACAGAGGTTCCAGAAGCTCTCGCTGAGTCTAATCCTGATTCAGGAACCAAAATGATATGCTGTGTATGTATTTCTCTGCACAGCCTGGATGCGCTGGACACCCTCCCCCACTTGATTCCTGGGAAGGAAAAAAATATGTCTCTGTTTAGCTTTCAGTGACGTGAAAAGCAATCCACAGTAATGAAATCTAAAGCAGTTAGCCAGGCATGTATGAAAAGAACAGGATGCCTGTGAAAAGGGAAGAGCTGTCAAAACCTAATTGTGGGCTCTGGCTGCAATGAAATTTATCAAAGAGGGAAGACAGGTTGGATATAAGGATGTAGACAATTTCTGCTAAGAAACACTTGTATTCTGGGCAATAGTAACCCTTACACTAACACCTCGTGTGCTGTGTCAAACACTCCTATCGACACTTGGCTACTGAAAGCTCCCAAATGCCCAGCGTGGCACTTCAGCCATTATCTGCCCTGTCACTGGGGGCACAAACACCTGGGCAGAGCTGCCCCACTGTGTCCCATCCTCTCCCACAGGCAGCTGCATGCTGGCAGCACCTGTGCTGTGAGAAGGCATCGAGCCTTCCCGCTGCCACATGGCCTGTGGGCACTCCCTGCTCAAACTGTGCTGCTGTGGTGCCCAGGCACCAGGAAACGCAATTCCTTACGGACACAGGGCAAGACTATGAGATTCTTCTCAGCTCGTAGCATCTTCATAATGCCTGCAATCATTTCTGGAACTGCCTGTAGCCAGTGCTCACAACCAAGCAGGGAAATCTTTGGTGGCACTGTGGTAACAGAGCTGCACTCTGGTGCAGAAAGTAAACTCAGAGGGGCTGTGAACTGCCTGCCTCCAAGTATTAGTGCTGACAGCATCATTCTTGGCTTCATATGGGTACTCTGCTCTTTCCTGTCTTTTAACATTGGGGATAACTCTGGGGCTGTTCATAAACAAGATACTTCCTTTTGACTGGGAGTACTGCCTGACTTAGCCAGTGAGAGCAACAACAGGAGTAAGTCATGGTAACTTCAGGAAGCAATTTAGTTCGATCTTTGATGAATTTCTGTGTCTCATGAATCAGGATTAGTGTTCCCTGTATTGGGGAGAGGATTAGACAGAGGGATTAAAAGGACATCTTTACCCCACTGGACTCTGTGGAATAGCCCCTGAGGATATGGCTAAGAAAGAGTTCAACAGGAATGCCAAATTTCTGCTGAATAGGTTAAAAGGGTGAGGAAGCCTCTTCGGCAGCCATCCAAGCGCAGAAGACCTGCATAACATTCCTGCTGAATAGGGCCCTAAAGACAAAAAACAAAACAAAAACAAAACAAAAAAAACCATAGGAACCTTGAAAAGCTTTTCTGATTGTGTCGCTTCTTATCAGCGCCTCAGATCTCCAGAGACACTTAAACATATTTTTTTCAGTGCAGTTAGGCATCCTTTGGGATGTGCTAGTGCCATGGATGACACATTGTTACAAGAAAAGAAGTCAAATTAGGTTGTTGTATATAAAAAAAAATAGGTCTTGATTGTTCTGTAAACAAGGTCCGTTTGTTTACATCAATTATCAGTGAAAGATATTACCCAAGATCTTGCTTAAAAAACAAAACCAAACCCTTAATTGAGTGTATAATGCTTGGTGTTTTCATGTATAGATATATATAAATATACAAAATAGAAATCAATTACCTTCTGTCTCCCTAAAATTGAAAGGAGCAGACTTAACTTGCATGTTACGTCTGAATTTTAACATCAGCGTTTCCAAGCCCTTTTCTAGGATTTACTTCATGCACGTGGATCTTGGGTTTGCTCATAAAATTTTATCCAACTTCTAATGCCGTGTGGGAGAATATTCACAATTACTGCAAGGGGGAAGCAGGAAATCAAAGCCTTACCTCCACAAGAGGATGCCAGTGAGCGATGGGTTTCCGAGGGTACGAGAGCATTTCGTTCCAGTGGTCGCGCCCTAGGCTCTCTGCATCGTTGCCCACTTGACAAACTCCAATGACCTCATTGTGACCTACACTGTGAAAATGGCCCATAATATTTTTTTCTTAAAACTTTACCTTCAGAACCACAGCATTTGCACATTTTATCAGCAACATTAATAGTGGATTTTTAGGATTAATTCTTGCCTGAAGAATATAAAGCATTAGGAAACAGGTAGGTTTGCTCTTTGTGTTTCCCACTGATCAGAGTAATTTAGTATTTCCCCCCTTACAGCACACAAAATGTCCTTTGCCTGTGTTCTGTAATTAGCTGCAAAGGCAAACAGGCTCTAAGACACAACTTTACAAAGGGAGCATGTGTGTAAAGGCTTAAAGGTACAAACAGAACAATGTGTGGCCTCTCTGATTGAATGCCTGGTTACTTCAGTTCTGCTAAACACAAACGTGGCTTACTTATGCCCGTTATGGACGCAAATCTGTATTTTAAAATTGAGTAAGGAAATTCTGCCTGGCAAAACAAAAACAATTGGAGTCTTCTATCAAGCTCAACACGACATTAATTCCCCGCTTATAGGGAAAAAAGGATAGTTCTCTTTTGGGATGCAAATCTAGCGTGCAAGACTTGATCAGCCGATATTTGACAGCTACAGGTATCTCACCGGTCATAATCCATAACAGCTATTGACAAGTTAATTTGGTCAATGTTTTCTGGAGGGACGTCAAAGACTATGGCTTCATTGTAAACGGGATTCAGGGTGTTCCTCTTGGTGGAAGTTTTCCTTTTCTTTAGCCGCCTTCCTTCACACATTAAAGAAACCTTCACGTAGGGATCTGTGTGGATCATAAGAACAACGCTGATTTTCTTTTGATGCTTTTAGGCAAACGCAAATGGAAAGTGAAGGGAGCAGACTTGTGTGCCCATACCTGCTTGCGGAATTAATCTCCTGGACCTGACTGGAATTGGAGCTTCTCTGTTACCATGGAAGGCATGGGAGGCAGTGGAGCTTTGAAAGCTTTACCAGGTTGCTTACAATGAACAATTCAGGTTCAAGAAGCTCCTTGTTGTGTACCAGCTTCTCAAAGGGTATTAAAATATCCACTGAAGCGTGTTATACATGACTATTTTATACAACAGCCTGAGTATCAGCCTATTTATAGCAGCCCAATTACTTGTTAGATTTGCAGGACAGACAGAAGATGACAATGTTTTTCACAATGGGATTTACTAATGTATGGTTAAATATAATTCAAAGTGTAACAATTAGTGACTTATATTTCTCAAGAGAATAGTAATTATTTTTAAACTCCTGAATGTAGCAAAAAAAAAAAGCTGTTTTTCTTTGTAGCTCCTTTCTGAGAGCTCTACAACTCCCTGCTAGTATTTAGAAGTCATCTATGAAATCTTATTTAAGTTAGTTTGCAATTTTTATTGTTGAATTTTGAAAGGTTTGCTGAGAAGATTCTGGGATGATCACTCCTTTGTCCATATGCCAGCAACAGCAGAATTGGCACAGTGGCTCTTAGGGACTGTCACAGAGGGTCAGTCTGCCTCTGTGTCATAGCTGTAACTAACAGCCTGCTGCACAAACAAATTCCCAGTGTTGGGAACGTATTTTGGCCACCTTGTTCTACTCCGAATCACAGTGGCATTGGAAATAATGATCTTGCAGCCTTTTTGAGAGAGCAACTTATTTTAAACTGAGCAAACTAAAATATATTATTTATTTCTCATAAACTCCTGTACTCGAGTAACTCAAGAGCTCACAGTATAGCCCTTCTCTCAAAAATCATTCTGGGATTTGACAGTGTTGAATTTCGTGTCTTGGGAGGGAAACGGGACAGAAATCCACATGGAGCTTTAAATTCATTCATACCTGATGCTCCTGTGATATCCATTGCCTTTAAATTTCTTGCCTTTATTATTGTAATCGTTAGTCTACCAGCTGTTGGAAGGTAGCAGAGCGAAAACATAAGGTCACCAAGATCCACGTTATCCTGTTTCAAGAAAAGAAAGATAATGTGAAGCAATAATAACAAATTTTCTACTCATAGCAGGACTTAAAGATAAAAATATACCTTTGGGGATTTACAGTTATGCAGTAAAAGCTGAATGCTTATTCTGAAACATATCTGAAAAAAACAGCCATCCATGTGCACACAAAATTCGAGTCACTATGTTGCTAGACCAGCAAAGCTCTCCAGGGTAAATGAGGTTATAGTTTCTAGCACTGAGTCCTTGGAGATGACACACACTTAAATGATGAGGTGCCCTGTTAGGGACTGGAAAACCTTTGTTCTATTTTATGTTTTTCAGTGATTTGCCTGTATCACTGAGAAGCAGCCACAAATGTCTGTGCCTTTCCTTCTGGTTCACTGGAGGAAACCCACAAAGATGTTCACAGAAAAAAACCATGGGCAGGGCAAAGCTTTGTGCAACTCTCAAGTGTGTGTGAAGTCAGGTGTGACGGGTGTCAAGTGTCTATGGCAACGGGACAGCCTCCACCAGAAGCAGAGGAAGGGTTATTATTAATTGTTGATCATAATAATAATAACAACCACAAATTCCTGTGCCTCACACAGACAAGCTCCCTCAAGTAAGCTTATCCACCTGATAGAATAATTTGTAACCCTCCCCTGTGTTAATGGCATCAGGGTTTCAGAAAGGTAGTAGAAAATGTGCAAACCCTGTTTGCAGTTACAAAGCATCACTATATTTTTTTTTTTTTGTAAAGAGGGAAATCCAGCTCTTTAATTAAAAAAAAAATGAAGAAAAGATTGTATTAAACTATTTCTGTGATTTGATTTGCATTTTTTTGACTGAGCAGTGAGTTCACACTTTCATAGAACTGCTTCCTGCAACTTAATATTTCATTCTTAACTGAAAAAAAAAAAATTACCTGATCCAGCAATTTCAAAGCTACGTTCCAGGTTTTATAGGGAATGGAAATACAGCTCTTGTGGAGTATGTGCACGTTGCTTACTTAGCTTTGTGCAATAGCTTCTTGTCTTTCCCAAGCTGGTTCCTTCTCTGTCAGTCACCAAAAGATAAAGGGTGGTGGATGACATAGAAGGAGAGGGAAAACACCTGGAAAGAGCCCCTAGCACAGGTTTGTCTCTGAGGCAGCTGCTGCACAGAGCAATGCCCAGAGCTTGTGCAGTTACTTGATGTCATTTCATGAGTTAGCAGGGGAGATAAGCAGGACAGAGAGCACTGCTGGCACAGAGTAGAAAAGTGTTATGTCAGAAGGGAATTGCAGAGCTCACTTGATCCAACCCCTTGCTCAAGAGAGGCATCTTTGCTTCAGCTCACAGCTCATTCAAGGAAAAAACCAAACATGTACATTCATTCAAAAGTAGGTCCCTTCCTTGTGCCATTATTTAAGAGAGATGCTGTCAAAGAAGGAAAAGGCTGATATTATGGGCCATTTGTCAGGAATAACCAGCTTTTAACCCTACCATCTTTTCCATTCTGAAGATCAGTGTTTCACAGTAGGCGAAAAGTTAATAAAGGCTGTGACAATATCGAGGTGGCTGCTATGACTCAGCCTGTTTAGTGCCTCTTAATAGCTCCCATTTGGAAGCAAACCTGCTGCAACAAACTGTGTCACTGACTCACTTGGTGGGAGGATCAAAGTGCTGCTTGAGATGCTGTGAGAAGTCCTACAGGTTAAAGAGATGTCAGCACATCCAGGTGAAATTTCTCTTGGCTAACACCTGCCCTTAACATTACAGAAAAAAACCTGATCTCTGAAATTTTCCCAGTGATCAGCTGGACCTTGATACCTATAACCAGGAAAACAGGAAGCAAAATTTTCACTTCTCCTTCCCATTGTGAGAGCAATTTCCAACATGTAAGTGTACTTGCCCCGCTCTGAGGTGCTGAGATTCATAGCTCTGAAATTCTCTCTTGTGCTGCAACTCTGAGGGGAGCAGAATTTCATAAGCCATTTAAAGAAATTATTGACTGAAGCTGTCTTTTGGGAATTTGTCACTCTGGCAAATTTTGATAGGTTGTTTTTCCTGAATTGGTCACTACCCTCTAGAAGGAGACAGCATTGCTGCATCACTCAGGTTTTCCCTGGACACAAAACAGCCCATCAGGCATCTGTTGTTTTAACTGTGTATTTTGGCATCCTTCAATATTGTCAGCCATGGCAAAGTCACTCTGTGTTCAACCCCAGTGCTCCACATGGTGACATTCATTCTGTGAGTACTGTAAATACTTTACTGACACTACCAAACACAAAAGTTTCCATTCCAGACTTGGTCATCCTGAATGAACTTTTTAAAAACTTCCATGAGTTTTTATCGAGAAGTTTATAGGTAAATGAATTACTACACAATTGTTTTAGGTACAGATGTCAGGAAAAATCAGAGAATCATAGAATATCCTGAGTTGGAAGGGACCCACAAGGATCATTGTGTCCAACTCCTGGCCCTGCACAGGACAGTCCCAAGAGTCACACCATGTGCCTGAGAACATTGTCACAGCACTTCTGGGACTCTGTCAGGCTGGTGCTGTGACCACTTCTCTGGGAAGCCTGTTTCAGCCCAACCATCCCTTGGGTGAACAATCTTTCCTCATGTCTAACCCAGATCTCCCCTAATACAGCTTCCTGCCATTCCCTTGTGTCCTGTCACTGGTCACCAGAAAGGAGAGTAAAAATATAACTGCATAAATTAACTGCTTGGGAAAAGAATGGATCACATGTGTTGAATGCAGTATTAGGGATTATGTCATAATATACTTACCCACAAGCTTTGCCTTACAATTGAAAAATAATTGTCTCCTGCACTGTGATATTTTAGCAAATGCTGCCATGACAATATTTTGTTAATGCTTTTTGAAAATTTGCACTGGGCATTATATGGGAAAAATCAGAGTTATACTGGAAACAGAGCCTGTGATTTCTTTAGTCTCTTCCAGTTCTAGAAGTTGTAGGTGTTGTAGTAATAGGTCACAGATGATTGTGAGATTGTCTGTTAGCAAGCCAATGCCTGAGAGTGTGACTGAAGGGAAGACTGCAGGCAGCAGGAGGGTAGAGACACCTTTTGCCATGCAAATCCTTCTCTCAGTCTGAAAAAGAAGCCCTACCTTCTCACACTTTCAATTTAAATTGTAAGGAATTAATGACTACTCCATCATATCGGCTACTTGTAAATGTTTTCTAAAGTTTGGAAAGAGATTTTATAACAGAGAGAGACTTTCCCCATGACCTGGCTATTCCTGTCTTACCCCTATTTTCTATAATTAAAGGGCAACGTTGAAAACTGTTCCAAAGAATGGGTCCTCAAGGTTCAGTTAGGAAGATTTAATGAGGGACTGATCTTAAGAAAGTCCCACAAACTGTGACTGCCCCCAGAATTTGCATGTGTGTGTTCATGTCTCTGGGTAGCTGCAGGGGAACGGGCACCACGCTCTGACCGGAGATCAGCGTTGTCACAGGCATGACCCTCACATCCAGGGAGCACACGGGTCTTTTCCACACATTCAGCTTTTTAACAGAAGCAAAGCCAACGCATCAGAGCTCAGAGAGGATTAGCACACATCTTCACAAGTTTAAAATCACTGAGCTACAGGGCTTAAGCCACGGATTGTCACTAAAGGTGTGCTGTATTAGCAGGAAATCGCTCCGAGGAACAGAATTAACAAGCACAGAGGGTAGGATCTTCTGCAAGGATTAGTTCCTGTTTGAATGGAGTGCTTATGCACTACTGGGAACGCTCCACAAAATGTGGCACTACAGGCATTACACTGCCAGAGACATTTTGAAATTCCTGCTTAGGAAAAGATTTCATAATAGTGTAGGTTATCAAATCATGCATGTTGTACTTTCCAAATTTGTGTCTAAGCTCATTCAGTGTGGTCGTAATACCATGCTGGGCATGTTACAGTGCAACCATGACAACCCTAATATAACCAGACCAAAAGGCTGGTCAATTTTATTAGTAACTCAAAAGAAAGTAATCAGAAGGTAATTAAACTGCAATTATAATTTACTTATATGTATATGCCCTATATTATTTTTCTTTTGGTCCCATTCAGCAGGAAGCACAAAAGAACTGAATAAATATCCTGTAACAAACATATCCCTCTCCCATTGTCCTGAGAAACTGCCCAGGTTCAGGGGAAGAAAACACAGCCCTTATTTTTAATCTGTAACCTGCCTGTTCCTGTATGCTAAAAAAGGTAAAACAAAATGGGCATCGGCTTTGCTTTTCCAACGCCCCAGGCTTCAGCTCCAGGCTCTGGGTGAGGGCTGAGTGCCTTGATGTTGTGAGCTGTGCCTTACAGGGAGCCTCTGATAATCCCACCTAGATTTGTGTCCGAGCCCTTGCTGTGTTCACGCAGTTCTTTATTCAACGGAGCAAGAGCATAAAGCTTCTTCCTTGAAAACACTCCAGTGTTACCTGGGAGAGTTATATGTGTTCAGTCCAGGTGGGGAGTTCAAACCAGAGGTATAAGTCACAAGGTTTGCCTGAAAACTGCAAACGGGATGAATCCTGTAATCCATGAAACCTCACAGTAAATAGGATTGCTGTTAGGAGCATGGAGCCAATCACCCCTCTCATATTATGCTTCCTCCTTCCTCCGTTTCTGGTGGAAATTCTTGATACATTACAAAAATCATATTTTTTGAATAATTTTCAGCGGCTTCTACTGAAAGGGTTATTGTTCCTGCTTTTCCCAGAAAACTTTTCGGGTTTTCCCCCCTGTAAAACTAACCTGAAATAAATGTATCTTTGAAAATGCTGAATTCTAATAGTAACATTAGTAGGTTTTTAGTCTATAATCACACAGTATTTATAGATTTTAAAATTGTTCCATTTTGTGGGAGATTAGCCTGCAGGATAAATCACTCCCAAGTACTGTGTCAGCAGCTCCATGCTGCTGCTTAGTGAGTATAACTCAGCATATTAAACAGGGAGATGTATAACCTTAAGGAGGATGGTGACTAAGGGCCCCTAAACGGCCTCACCTCTGATGCCTTTGAGGCTGCATTAAGCAGCTCAGGCTGGATCAAACCTTCTCAGTGAAACCTCTAAGTCACCTGGTTGTCAGGGATATTCTGACAAATGGGGATGACTTCTGGGATCAGAGTTCTCCTCTCCCTTCTCATAAATACCTTTGAGTGCAGAGAATGGGTATGTAAACTCATGCAAAACAGGCAGCAAGGGATGGAAGAAAACAAGACAATTTATAGGTTCTATCTTCTGCTTCTGCCTCTGGTCTGGAAAAAGACATGCTGTCCTCGAGTTAGGCATTCATAAGGTTTGCGCCCATTTCTTTGGAAAGCTGAGTTTTGTATTTCTGGAGCAGAAGAGCTGTGATGGGCCTGCACCACGCAGTGCCTGTGCCACTCTAATTAAAGCATATGTCTCAATTATACCGGCTTCCTCAGCTCCCCAGCTATAAAAAGACAGACACTACTTTTTCACTTTTCTGCTATGTTGCAAAACTAATTATGGGCTGTGAGGTGCCCACATGTACTTTAAAGCATCTCACCAACCCAACAGTAACCGGAGCACTTAGCAGGCACTGGTGCCCTTGCTTATTTCCCATTAAGTCAGTTAACTCTTGAGAGAGGTTTTCCAGGCAGAAGTGGTTTTAGAGATTTGCTAAATTCCTGCTGCTGTGCCAGAGCTGTACAGCTCAGGCAACGGTAGCTTTGCATGCTGCCTCCTTTAGGAGTTGGACATGTCCCTGCAACTGGAAAACAGAAACAGAGCAGAGGTGTCATGGAATGAGATGGGATCATGTGAGCTTCTGCAGCACAAAAAGGACAGACTGCCACTATTTAATTAAAGCCTCTCTTTCTTCTCCCCTCCAGGCTGAGGAGCATTAGTTGCATTTTAAACAACAAAAAATTCTTCCTAGTTACTTCCAAGTCTTTCCTGGAATTAAGGGAATTATACTGCTATAGTGCAAGATAAGTTTCACTGCACATCATTCTAATATTTGCTAATGTGGGGATTTGAATTTTGCAAGGATTTATTTCAGAAGAGGTTCACTCAGCTAAGACAAGGATGAGTTAAGTACACTAGGTATATGTGTTAAGCCTAAATGACTTAAAGATGCTTTAAGAAGTGCTATCTGCTTTTTGGGATATACATTTATTAAATTGCTAATCTGTGTTGAGAAGTCTGGAGTAAGATTTGAGTGATAAAATATTAATTCTGCTGAGGAACATGTCCAGGACACAAATATTATGTAAATCCCATAGACTCTAATGTGTTTGGGAATGATAGTAAATCTAGAGTATCTAACATGAAGAATTCGTGAAGTTAGCTCTACATTTTTTATTTCATCATAGAATTATTTTATCTATGAGACATATATACTGATAAAAACTCTTTTGAAATGTTGGATTTTAATTGAATTTGCATGTGGCTATAAGAGTGACAGTTGCTTCTCATTACATATTTTGAGATGAATAGAAAAGATATGACTGGAAAATTCTATTTGCATGACATCTTAAATCAAAGAAATGAACTCTAGTAAAGTAGATATTTATTAATACCTGAATCAATCTATATCTACAGAAATGCGATTAAATAAAGTAAGGGGAAAATGGGAATGGCCTATCTTTTATAATTATTCTTTCAATACATCAATGTCATGCTATATTTAATGCTTTAAGTTAATTTTCAAATTGTACCATTTTCTCACTGTGATTTCATTTTTTTTTTTTTAATTTCATTGTCTCAATTTCTTTTCTTTATGCTTTTCTTAAAAAATGAAAGCAAGTAAGTAATGAAGCCTTTGGTATGTCTGATTTCACTTACTGGGAAAGAACATTAACAACCAATTCTGAAGCTTGGTTTCCCCACAGTGAAGGAATATGAAAAAGCTGAAGCGTTGGTATGTAATTCACTCTGGATTTTGCATTCATAGTTTGCCTAGCATTTTGGCAACTTCTCTATAAAGATTGTATCAAAAGTAAAGCCAACAGCATATCCTCTGTCTTCAGAGTGTGAAGATCTTTTGATGGGGATTTTTAGAGTTTGTTTTGGGTTTGTTTTATTTCCCTCCCCTGCTTCCATTATCCTTGTGTCATGACTACTTTTCTTTAATCCAGGCCACATAAGAAGGATCCTCCAGACACAACTTTGTGTTGTGCCAGACACATCAGAAATGAAGGTAGTTGGAGCCAAAGCAGGAGCCTTTCACTTCATGAATGCTTCAGAACAAATCCAGTCAGTGTCCTTGAGAGGAACACGCTCATAACTTTCTCTTGCCACAATGTCCTCAGTAGCATCAAGGACAGAGGCCTTTTCCTTCAGGCAGTCAATGCACTTATCTCTCTAAAGGACCAACATCTCCACTGTCATCATTTATATCCTATAAACAGGGTGCCAGTGATTAATTGAAGCTTTCCAATCAGTGAGCTGCATACGATCCTCAGTTATTGGGATGCATTTACAGGATATATTTGTTCTTAGAGTAATTTAAGACTTTATTGATAAATTATTCTGTATTAAGATCCTTTAACAACAGCCTCTGCTCAACACAGATAAACTTTATCCCCTACTTGTTCTTAAACACATGCTTAAATCCTATAGATTTTACTGGCTTTGAATCCTTTATCCAGATTTTCAATTCACAACAACTACAGTGGTTTGCTGAGTCTGGGCCTAACAGTGAATCTAATGAATTATCCTGTAGCTATTGAGATAGAAATAATGTCTTAATTTGTTCCAAACTAAACTGATGAACTGGGGAGATAGTCTGAATTAAGCTAATGAAAATTAGTAGAGACATGACTGGAAAAGCTGGAGTACTTGTCCTGTTTATGTGTGTGTGCCTGTGTCAGAAATTGATTTCATGGGAAAAACAGAAATGAGGCCTTCTGAAAGTGAAACTTCTTTAGCAAGTTAATAGAAGTAATTTTTAACTTCCTCATCAGTTATTAAGAAAAGAGTGAGTACAGAGCTGGCTCTGAAGGCTTGCTAGATGGCATTGTTGGCCAGAGACAAAAGTTAACTGAAGTTTAAGTTTCTCCTTGCAAATTAAACTATTCCACTGAAAGATAATTTAGTTTCTTGAATTGTTACTGCTTTTTTTTTTTTTTTAATTATTCTATGACTTGTCACCTTCTAGAAAATGAAAAGTTCAGTATAGATTTAATAACACAAAAAAGTCTGCCCCGGCCCTTGTTTTCCAGGCATTGCAGGCTGCCTTGGACAATTTTGGTTGGTGCTGGGAGGCAGGGGGTGCGTGTGTGTGTGTATGTGTGTGTGTGCGGCTGTAGGGCAGGGAAGGCTTGAAAAGCAGAGGAAACAACTGCATCCTCATGATGGAATGTATAAAAATGTCATAACCTGCAAGACGTGAGTTTACAAGCAAGGTGCTGCGGAGGAATTTGCTTCTCCTGTTCTCCCACCTCAACGTATCCCACCTTGTCAGTGTTCACAAGATTCCACCTTGGAATGATGCTTCCAGAGTCTGCTGAAAGGGAAGCCTCGTGAGGGTGGGTTTGATTTCCCACTGCCAAAGCTTTAAGGAGGAGCACTCTGGCACAGAGCTGACTCAGACCTTCCCCTCTGCAGGGAAGGCAGTAGTGCTTCAGAAATCTTGACAAGCTTGGGAATAGCAATGAAATGCAAATTGCCCTAGATAGGAATATGTGTTTGGAGGGTAAGTGCTTTCTCAAAAGGAAATGAGGAGGGAGCTTCCACTGGGCAAAATAAAGAGTTTTGATGTTAGGTGAAGGTGGTAGAAATGGAAAGACAGGTCAGGCAGACAAGGGACTGTCTCACAGAGGGAAGTGTCACAAACCAGTTGAATGGTGCAATCCAGAAAATTGGGCAGTGGTTGCCTAAAGTGAGGACCAAAGTTGTTAAAAAATGTCTATCAGTACCTGTCATGTCAAGCCAAATAATTTTTCCACAGGCTTTTATTGGTTTGGATTAGACTTCCATTTTTGTGAAATACTGAGACTGAAAAAACCAAAGTGAAGCAGAGGTTAATGGCATTGTAGTATGCAGTACCTTACCATGCAATTTAACCTGGGTGGGCCAACCTTGCAGACTTAAAACTTTTGGTGAACATCACAGAGATGGAAAGAGATGAGAAAATAAACCCCCATGGTTTCAAGGCTAAAGGCTGGCTTTTTGGATGAAGGGGAGGCTAAATTATGTGTTAAGTGTTCACTATCTCTAGGCAAACATGAGCTTGAAGAAAATGAAGCAGCAAATCCATTCTAATGCATAAAATTATTTCTACCACAAATTATTTGTCAGTTACCTCTTGCTTCCATTCTGACATAAGTTGAAAGATATGTTCAATTATCTCCATATACCACTAATAATGAAAATTTCAAATACATCCAAGAAAAATTGCAGGGGAGGAAGCTGGCTTTAAAAGGAAGCTAACTAATCAAAATATTTTAATCCAAAATGTCTTGCCTGCTAATTTTATTCCCCCAGTGTGTTAAAATGAAAATGTCAATTTAAACTAGATCTGTATGCAAATGAATGGACTGGCCTTTACCTTGAGTTACAATGGCTGCACGTGAACTTACAGCTCCACTAAAACATCAAAAGATCCTCCATCTCCTAACCCCACTCGATTATCTGTCTGTGTGCAGGGACTGAAAGCAATCAGTCTGTCAGAGCCCCGAGGGCACCAAGAGCCCTTCACGGCCCTGCCTGCCTGCCAGGGCTCCTGCCCCCCTGCCCCTGGCCCAGCTCCCCATTCCCTAGGGAGCTGGCTGATGCCAGGGGCTGCCCCCAGGTCCCCACCTGCCCAGGTCCCTGGCTGGGGTGGTGGGATGTGACCTGGCTGGCCAAGTCCTGGCCAGCAGCTCCAGGGTCCCCCACTGCTCCTGACATCCCAGCCCACAGGAAGCAGCCAGCCCTGGTGTCCTGTTGACCTAGTCTTAATTAAGGATAAAGTCTTGCACAGTGGCCATTCTGTACAGAAAAAAAAGCTAATCAGACTGGCTTGAAATGATATTAGAGGTTTTTGGGCCCTACTAACAATTCCTCACCTTCCCTTGGCACTGAATGCCATTCTCAGTAATTTTGTGTTGTGTTGTGCAAAGCAGCTGTCTGTTCTATGGTGTATTCTGAGCACATCCCTCTGGGAAGGAGAGAAACTACGTACCTGGGTAGTGCTGAAAAAAGATGGAGAAAGTGATAGTAGCAGGACAAAAAAGATGTTCTTTCCAGTCTCCAGAAGCACCTACAATGTGTTGTGGATGTATTCATTACACTCACATTAGGTGTTCTGTACTGACTTTGCTACTCAGGCTTAGCACAGACTGTTCACAAAATGGGCAATAAGGAAAGGCCATTTTCACAAATGTGAAACTACTATAAGTTTGCTCTACAATTTTGAAGAAATTGATACAAAAAAGACAATAGTTCAAATAATAGCATGCTTGAAAAATAGAAAGTAAATGTCAAGCTCTATGCTGCAGTAGCATATCTTGCCTGTCATTCTAGAAATTTTCATTGAGATATGTTTAATTTTTTTATTTAATCATGTCTCTTGATAGATTTTGCCATCTGCTGTGGAATTCCACTCCAGGTGTGACTTCACTGGGGAAGCTGTGGTGGCCAGTGTTAAGAATGCAGAAGCTGGAGAAGCACATGTGCCTTGTTCCTTGGAAAAAGGCAGCAAAGCAGCACTTTGCCCCTAGATTCTGACCCCTTGGATACAACGTGCTCCTTTCACCGACCACTAAAATAACTGCTAAAGAACACTTCAGTGCCATTAATCCAAACCCTGTCTAATCATTTAAAAATTCTACTGACTGGAAAAGGCTATCCAGGGAAGTGGTGGAGTCACCCAGCCCTGGAAGGATTTAGAAGACACGTAGATGTGGCACTTAGAGACAGGGTTTAGTGGTGGCCTTGGCAGTGCTGGGTTAATGGTTGGACTACGTGATCTGAAGGGTCTTTTCCAACCTAAACAATTCTGTGATTTTGTGATATCAGGATATCAAATCCACATTCAATGAAATCCCTGGTGTGCGTTTTCTCTCCCTGATCCTTTTTGGCTTCTCATCCCTCTAAAAAGTAATACAGGAATTATTACCTAAGTTGGACTTTTCAAAAGCAGTATTTTCTGTGAGCAGCTCCTTTTAAGTTCGGTGTCATTTAGCAGGTGAGGAAAGAAGCATGGGCTTATGAATCTATTTCTCCTATTTTTTTTCCAATGAGTGACAAAGTGATTTTCTTCATTGCTATAGAAAGTTATTTTTTTCTTTTCAATAGGTACTTTCCCTAGGTATCCATGTGATTCTAAAGCCAATGATCAAGTGTCTTTCTGCTGAAATTTCTCCATGGGTTTTGTTTCTCTGGAGACAATTCTGTCACGTTGTGTCATGTACGCCCTCAGGTCAGGCAACAGTGAGAATACTTCATGTGTTTGCTGCCAAAAAGCAGCTTCATTTCTAGAGTTCCCTGATGCTGAAATCCTGTCACCTTTGGCTGGGTTGCTATTAAGTGGTGCCACTAAATACAAAAAGTTGGCTTTTTCTGATCTGTCACCTGTGTAACAGTAACCTATATAAGAGTAACACCTGGGTAACACAACAGTGTCAGACTCCACTGCACCATCCACAGAAAGTTTCCTCCACCAGAGAAAAGGTGAAAAGGGATCATTATGGCTCAAAACCATGTCTGACAGCATTCCATGTCACCGTCCATTAGAACAAATGCACAACTAAATTTCACAACGTGCATTTTACTAGTAACACTCCTCTATAAAACTGCCCACTTTTAACAGTAGAGAAAACAATTTCCATGGAAGTTTAATTTACTTCTTTATATGGGTAATCTAGAAAATATCTGCAAATTTCAAAGTGAAGCAGCCAAGGTGAAGAGAGTGCTTCACTGCTGGCACTACTCTGTTAATGGATGGGGTGCAAAGGTGTGCAGCTGTACTGCTTCGGGTGTCCTTGCACAGCCATTCCATTTTAACTGCAAGTTAAATGGAAGAACAGAATCATGAACTTTATCCTACAAAACACAGTCATTAAATAAGTCAATATGGATGAAACCCCTACATCTTCAATACTGAAAAATTATGCTGTAACTTCGAATTTCTCTGGTTTTCAAATACAAAAGGAATTAAAGCAGTAGAGGGAGGAAGAATGAGGATGACAATAAAATTAATGCCAACTAGACAGCATCATTCCAGAAGTGTGGACAAGAGGACAGTTTTCATCCTTTGGTTCTCAAACCATGCTAAAAAGAAAATTACACATTTGAATCAGGAGAGATGTTGGGGTTTTGGCGATGGTTTTTTTGGGGCGTGGGGGGCAAACATGGGAGAGAAGGCTCTTCTGGTTCCTCCTGGAGGTGCTACTGATGATTTCATAATAGACTGTAAAATCTGCTGACTGCATGACATGCTGAGATGCTGCTGCTATCTAACCCTGTCAGGGTAAACCTCCCTGCCTCACCTCCCAGATCAATGTCATGGAATCTGTGGTGATCCACTTCTCTCAGGCAATACCAGGAACATTTCACTGTTTCCTGGTATCTTCATTGCTGGTGCTGCCCAGAAGTTCATGCAAATCCAGCTACCTGCTTTTCTTCAGAAACAGCTCTGGACTACTGCCATTAGGACACTTGAGCTATGTGGATCTGGTCATGGAGAATTTATGCTGTTGCTGTGTGTCATCCAGCTACCTTACAAATAGACAGAATATTTTAATCTTGGAGCTGCTAGGCAGTTTACCAGCCCAGCACCACATCTACTTAGCAGTATACAGGAAAAAAAAAAAAAGCTTTAAAGCTAAACAAAAGACTGAGGAAGCTGAAGGAAGGCAAAGAGAGAAGACAGGAACCTATTTTAGAAAAGGCAGACTTTGAAATCAAGTGTATCACCCATCCAGGTGTCTACAGTGTGAGCAGGGGAAGATGTGATTGTGCAGAGTGTGATAACAGTTCTTTTTCTCTAACACTCGCTCTCTGTCAGATGTGTTTGTGCCTCCCTATTCTATTTAGACATCCACTGGAGGCAATTTTAGGGGCACCTCAGTGAGCATGTTTTTTCTCTTAAAGAATGCACAGAGGGTGGTGTAAGATGTGAGATAAAGAGAGCACTAAATATAGAAGTGCTTTAGTGCTTTAATTCCATAAAAATGAGTCAATAGAACTCCCTCCTCTTAGCAGACTTTTCTTCTAACTTGTTTTACCTTAACATGTGCTGCATGTGAAACACACCTAGAGAGGGAAATGATTGTTTTCTGCAGCTTGTTCTTCTGTTCTTCCTCGTGGAATCATGAGGTGAGTATGGTGAGCTGCCCAGACTTAGACCTGGTTATGTCTAAATTCAGAATAAATAGTATTATTCAGTATATACTGACCTATGGTAGGAAAAAAAGTAGCACTTTTAGGCAGCCTGTGACTTAGAATCTCACGGTCACTTAGATGCCCTCTCAATTTTTCCATTTATTTGAATTAGTTTGATTAGTTTTGCAATTTAAATAATTTGATGGTTTTTAGATGAAATCAGAGTTGCGAATTGGCTTGTCCTAAATGGTGAGTACACTTTAGAACTCTGTTAATCCGATTTTGGGTACTTGATCAGATACCTTAAAAGGGCCCAACTTCAATTTTTTGGAAGTATGATTTCGAAAGAATTTAGTTACCTCTGATAACTAGAAAGTAGTTATCTCTGACCATCCTGACTCAAAACTGTCAGAAAACAAGGATGTGTGTGCTGATTTAACACTGAAAGGTTTCCTAAAGTAAGTAACTTTTGAGAAGAACACGATGATGGGGATGAAGACAGTGAGCATCTCCTGCCGTAGATACGTTTGTTTTTTAAAATATCTGTATTGTAATGAAAAAAGCATTAGTGTTACAGATAGGATAAGAAGGTTTTTATATGTTCTTTTATGATAAAACCTTGGTGTCAAATGAAGTGGTTTTTATGGCTTTCCCAAGAATGCTGGTGCTCTACACATTAAGTAAAGTGAAGGATTTGGTAAAGGAGTTGGAAAATGAGAAACAACGCTGAGGTACCAAAAGCAATGGGTCAGGGGTGCTCACTGAAGAAACCTTGAGGGAAAATAATCTGTTTTCATTCCCTTAGGATGGCTGCAGCCAGTCAGAAACTGAAGATGCAGATGTAATGCAGGTAATGTCTGATGGAGAGCTCTCTATCTGCTTTCTCCAAAACCAAATTTGATAGCTTGCTCATATTTTAGTCATGAAATTTGGGGGCAGGAGTACCTTCAAATCTTTGTTGAGTAGGTCACTGTCAGGTATTTCTTTTGCAGAGAGGAATAAAGGATGGTAGTTTGCTTGTTCTTCTGTTCTAGTGCATTTTCTGATGTACATCTCAGGTTACCTGTTTACATTATTTCATTTGGCTCTTTGTACTGTTTACAAGATACTATTTCCAAACTATGGCAAGAGTATATGCATGAAATCTGAGCTTCAGTGGGAAATCTTTCCCTGACTTTACAGCAGAGTCAGGATCTAATCCTGAGCACTACTCATTTCTACCTGCATAAAATGTTGTGGTCCCAACAGAGTGAAGTTTATTGTTAAATTAGCATTTACTGTAAGATTCTGTGCTCAGTGGAGTGCAGATATTGAAAGCTTTACATTATTTTAAAGTGATTCCTTTCTTCCTGATGATCATAAATAACTCTCTAGGGTGCTTGAAACCAAAGTCTGCTGTTTTTTTTCTATCATTTCTGTAACAATTTTGTTTCACTTTACTGCATACATATTTATTTTATTGTTAGGGTTGTTCAGAAGAGTTATCATAATGCAGATCAGATGGTTGATTAAATCACAGCTGGCTTTTAAAAATACTTATAAAACCCCAGCATGCTTTTAAAGAGAAAACACATATAGAGTTCAATGAATTCTGAAAACAGATGTACAAAATACAGTATGGAGAACTGTTCTTTTGTTCTTTGGAGTTAACCTTCAAAGTGTTTCCCCTATTCACTGCTCCTTTCAAAATAATTTTACTGCAGGAAACAGAAGAGGGGATGTTAGGTAGGAGGGACAATGACTTCCGTCACACATTCTGTGAATGTCAGTAATTCGTTGCCTGGCAAGCAAGGTTATGTTTCCTGATGTTGGGATAAACTGCTATTTTTTAGATGCCAGATTTGCCCCAAATATCTGAGTGGGGAGTTTTATCCCAATAGTTAATATAATCGACTGTGAAAACCTCCAGCTGTCAGTTGTTTTCTGCTTCCCTGCCCATCACAAGCAAGATCCCATCACTAGTCAGGAATCTTCTTCCAGATGGTGTACGTAGCTTTAATTTGAAGTTTGCCTGATGAAGGGAGTAGTGAATGATTAAGCACTCACCAAGGTAAGAGGTAGCTTGTGACTCCTGTTTTCTTGAGTAAATAGAGCAAGGTGTTTAATCAAGCAATGAAGGGCCAGGAGAATGTAGCTACACAAATCTCAAATGTCATGACAGCACAGACATTGCTAATGCATTCTCGTCACTTGAGCCTGTCACTTCTCCAGAGTACCTGGTGTGAAATGCTCACTCTAAATCTCTGTTAGGGAGCCACGGGAAGGCTCAGACACTGCAAAAGCCTCTCTGCCTCATTTACCCCTGTGAATACTTCCAGTAACTTCAGCAGGACTAGCTACAGGAGTTATAATATCCACGTTTTTAGAACTGGAGTGTGCACCGAGTGTGCATTGCCTTTCAGTGTTTCTGAGAACCAGTGCAGAATTCGGAGATTTCTGCGTCTGTCATTTAATCTTCTCCAGGCAAGCACAAAGTGATGTTGCTGTGGCCTGGTTGGAATTTTTTCAGGTAACACTATACTTTATATGTTGTTCCTGATACACATATATTCAGAATGCTTAGAGAAATGAGCATACGTGACGGGAAATAAAATAAAACAGTGAGTTACAATTAAGTTCTCTGCTGCAAAGACGTCATAAACTTGGGGCTGATAAATCTTGTTGAAAAAGCTTTCAGTCAGGTCCTCAGTTTTGCCATTGTTTCTTTAGCTCTGCTCTCAGAAAAACAGCTCACTTAGCATGAAAGAGTGATGCCTTTTTGCCCCTCTTCCCCTGGATGGTTTGGCTGCCTATTATTCACAAAGTGAAAGAATGGAGGAGCAGAGCTATGGATCTTTCTGCAATGACCCGAGCAAGGTTCTCTACAGAGCCTCGTCAGCGGTCCTCATGCTCTGAGGGGCTGTGACTGAATGCAGAAAAGCTGCCACAAACCTCAACCTCCGAGGCCACCCAGGGACAAACAGGGCCTCCACAATATCTGGAATTGTACTTCACAGCATGACAGAATATTCTGAGTTGGAAGGAACCCACAAGGATCATCCAGCCCAACTCTTACGTGAATAGCCCTTACAGGGACAGAACCCACAACCTTGGCACTATCAGCACCATGCTCTGACCAACTGAGCTAATCTTGCAATAAATCTTAGAAAAAAATGGTTTGCGTGTCCTTTGAAGTTCCCACTGCCATTTATGTCAGTTTGAAGTTTCCTGGATGAGAAGAAAATCTAGAAAAACTATAGATAGATACATACTGTGGGAATAATATGTCCTTCTCCACAAGTCAGCTCCCAGTTCAGCTGCAGCTTCTAATGCCTTCCCCTGACAAAAGGGGAGGTCTGACGACAACCCTTGTGTGATTATTTAGCAAATGGTATAGCCTTATCTTAGTTTTGGCAAGCTCTATAACTTAGCCTGTAAGCACAAACCCCATGCCTCCTAGCACCAGTTATGATCCAGCATTTCCTCCCTTCTGTCCAGATGATATCTTGTCCTCTATTACAAATCCTGGAATCCTGAAAGGTTAAAGTGTGAGACAGGTGACACCCTCTAACAAGACTCTGAAGGGGGCCAGACACATCTTTTGGTGAGAAAAGAGCCCGTGTGTAGTGGCACTTTCTTTCCTACCTCTTTACCTGGGTCACAGGTGTACTAGAAAAGATGAATTCAGGACTGTCCCGCAGCACATCCACATTTTAGCTTGTGTTAGGACATCAGCCTGTCAGATATGGTGTGCTGGAGGTGCTTCCCAAATAGCTCTGCTATCCCCTGCCCCAATAACCAGGATATCCTGCTGCAAGTTCAGGGCACAGTTACAGTGAATCCCTAAGGAAATTGTAATAAAAAAGTCCACTTACTGTTAAATAAAAGGCCCTGGGAAAATAACATGAGAACTGGGTAAACAGACTGCACAGAGAGGGAAAATGTAAAACTCTGAAATACCCTGTTCGGTGGAGAAAGATGCTTGATGGCTGTGATATCTAGCGGGGATTAAAGGCTAAAAATGGCTTGAGACTTTTCACATAAGCACAGTATGTTCAGCGGGAAGAATACTTTCAAGTTTGGCTCCAAATATTGAAACTTAATTTAAAGAGTAGGATTTTGCAGAAATTTTGATAAATCCATAAGCTATCGAAATGCTTTCTGTGACCTCTGCTAGAAAAAAAAAGACAGAGTAAGCATTCCCAAAACTGTTCAATAATTAAATGCGCGTTTGAAGCGATTTTTTTTCCCCTGCCTGGCTAAATACATGTTTAAATTGAAAGTTATATAACCCTGT
Source organism: Dicrurus megarhynchus (assembly GCA_013399195.1). Taxonomy (NCBI): domain Eukaryota; kingdom Metazoa; phylum Chordata; class Aves; order Passeriformes; family Dicruridae; genus Dicrurus; species Dicrurus megarhynchus. Next base: position 84,273 of record VXAD01000749.1, read on the forward strand.
AGAAAAAAGGCTGTGGCACAGTCTAATCCTGAATTATGTGCAGAATGGTTACAACCAAGATTCCTTTAATACAGCTATTTTAGTCTTAGCGCTGTGCGAATGCTCTTTGCTCATCTTCAAGAACTGCTGCCTATGAATTGTAAAATACTGGAGCCAGATTTTTTTTGCATTTGCAGCTCCTACTGACAATTTTGGATGGTATAATTGAAGGACAGGCTTGGCTGACCGGGATCACATTTTGACTTTGGTTTATACGCAGTCAGTGTCACTGTGAGCTTTTCCTCTTCCAGAGCCTTGTTTGAGAGAGAATTCTGGGGAAAAAAGGATTGGCAGAGGAGGGTGAGAAGAAAGGAGAAGGGGGACGTGTAGAACAGGGACACTTAGAGACACTTCCACTAACCAGGAAGCAGGAATTTAGGGTTGTGTCTAACCTTTTTCAGCATGCAGCTAATGTGTGGAGGAAAATGTTCTTCACACACTATTGCTGTTCTGGGGCTGTTGTACCAGGGAAACATGGAGGATACAGGGACCATGCAGAACTCAAGAAGATGCAGCACTGATGGGCAGGGAAAGTATCAGTTTGGAAAGCAGGATTCTAATTTGATAAGGAATCTTCAGTTACTTCCATATTGAAGCAGAATATCCATCATTTGACTTGAAACAATTTGCTGTCAAAATATTTTAAAATAGATTCCAAATGAGAAATCAAAGTATCTTATTTTGAAATTTCAATTTTCTCAAAATACTAACTTTGAAATATCTTCTTTTCTATTAACTTTTTCTAACTGGAATGATGCCATTTCTACTGCATAGGTTTTGTTTTTATTCTTTTGTCTGCTTTAGTTTCTTTTGTTTGCTTGGTTGGTTGTATGCATGGGGTTTTTTTTTGTAGAGAACTATCCATAGTGACAAAGCTCCCTTGGAAATTCTGATGGCCATGCTCCCAGGCTCTGTAAACTTCACATGGTGCACACACACATGGACACAGCTCTCTGAATTATTATTTCCTTAAACTGCTCCCAAACCCCCAATAAATGGTAGCTGAAGCCTCAGTGATACTACAAGATGCATCCTGTTTCTGGCTATGCCTGTGGAATTACAAGGCTATTCCATCCCTTGCATGGAATAGTCTTCATTCCTTTTACAGCCAAGCATGCAGTGCTTGTACCACTGACTCGGGACCCACAGAGCTGCACCTCAAACCACTGCTCTCCAAGGCATTTTACCTTTTTTTTACTCCTGACCCTTCCCAAGTTTTGTTGTTTATTATTCTCACCATTACCAAGTTCTCAAGCAGAATTAGGCATATGCTGCCTTTAACTTTCTGAAAACTTGTTAATATTTTAAAAGCCCAGTGTTGAAAATTAATGCATTTAAATAGGAGTTTAAAAGAGATTTAAAAAAACCCACTGGCTGCAGCTGTTCTCCACTGCAGACTGACTGCTGTACCTGTTGTGCTGATGCTGAAGCCTAATTAATTTCTATTTCATCCTTACTGTGGTGACCCTTAGGAATCTGAAGGATTAAAGATCTATGACATTCCAGCATCTTCTGTCTATGAAATGATTCATTACACATGCACTTTCATTTTTTTCTGTGCAGTCAATTAAGAATAGACAGAAAAAATCATGCAACAAAGGGTGACCTTGTGACTCAGGAGAAGATGAATATCCACTGATCTGCCTCTCAAAGGCAATTATGCTTTCTGTTTTTGGGTTTTTTTGAGTACTTCTGGGTTTGATTTGGTTTTGGCTTTTTAAAAATTTTTTTAAAAAAATCATTAAACGAGGTGATTCTTATCCCTTGTGTTTATTGCCTTAAAATAGCCATGAAATAGTTGTTGTTGCTCCTAAGCTTTTGCCATGTTTTAAAACGGCAAGACTACTGGGTTTGCAAATTCTTCTCTTCTAAAGGGACTTGCATTTGCCAATCAATGAAATAGGTACATCTCCACACGTCCATAACTGGTTGCTTCCCTGGTGCCAAAGCCTACTTGCTTTAAGGAAATAGAACACCAGGTTAATACAGGATACGTTTTCTGTATTAAAAAAAAAAAAAAACAACCACAAAAAACCAAAAAAACCTAAAAAAACCCCACTTTTGTTTACCTTTTACTGACACAAAAAAAGTAGACATGGCACTCAACATTGATGGCTTGGATTTGAATTCGTACACAGAGCCAGAGACTTGGTTTGTTTCTGTTCCTCCTCAAACTGTCAACTCAAAAATTTTGTTAACCATTGTAAATATCTTAAAGGCTCTTCTGAGCTCTTGCTCAATGCCATCACTTCTCTAAACCCTGCAAGTTGCCAGAACAGGGATTTCAGAAATACTAGCTAAAACATCTTGACAAGCTAAACAGTTTTTAGAACTGGAGTAGGTGGGCTTAGCTGACTTCCTGCCAGCTCCAGAGTCTGCACACTGTCGAAGGAGATAAGCAGAGCAAACGGAGTGGATTAAGGCTGGTGCCAGGAATCTGCAGATCCTGGACCTGCTCTCGCTTGTGCCATCAGTAGTGCCATGTCTCGAGCAAGTCACATCCTTGTTGTCCAAGCCTGTTCCTCTGTAGTTGAGCTAAGGGCAGTATTTACCTATTTCTTTCAAACAAAGATGTTTATTTTCCTCAGTTTCTGAGGGCTAAACCCTAAGCCTTATGACCTGCACCCATTCATGTGCATTTGGCAGACACTGAACTGCTCACAGCTCCTAGCAGGAATGGACCTGAGCAATGCAACCTTTGAGGAAGTTTTTTTCAGTTGGGTCAGGTTTCAGTGTTTTATACTTTTATCATGCTTTCCATGAACAACTGACTGAAAAATTTAGCCTCTTTTCGTTTCTCTTCCACACATACTGTGGTTGGCATTAACATCTCTGCAACAGGGAACTTGAAACTTCCTTCTGGTGATGCTATGATTCCAGTTGCATCTCATTTATACAACATAAGTGCCTAAAAATATGAATTCTCAAATCTTTCTTGCCCGGGCAAACTCAAGAACAACAGCAGTGAACAATGAGCATTTTTAGAATGCAGAATTTCAAATACTTATAGCCACCCCACTTTTTAACTCTCATTTTGTCAAAACACTAGGAACATAGTGTTTTATGAACATATGAACATGCATCTGAACATGCATCTTAAATTTTTTTTTTTTTCAATATGCTTTTATTTTCTGGATCTGTGCAAAAGGAATTCAGCATTATCTGTTGCATTTTTTGACCCAGACCCTAACAGAGCTTGAAGACTCTTACAAACAAATGAAATCAATTTTTGGCTTTGAAATTTCGGGCATATGCTGGCTCTTTCTGGATGTCAAAGTGAACAACTTGATATACAGCTCATGTCTCTTCATAGCTTTGAACTATCCATAACTCTCTTTTGGGTCTTAGTAAACACATTCCTTAAAGTCTGTGCCATGTTACTTCTCCTATTCTACGTGTAATACCCAGGGTCTTGTTTCTGTACTCTCTTCTCTCTCAGATTCGGAAATATTTCCCTTCTATATTTCTAATCCCATTTTGTACCCTGATATATTGGTTGTTTTGAAATGAGAGAAAGGTGCCAGTGGAGTGCTAGGAACAGGATTTTTTTAGAAGTGTATATATGAGCTTAAACATTCAGAAAAAAGAGCAGTTTTTGTTGTTCCATGCCTAGATATTAAACATAACTATATTTGACAACTGAAAAAATAGCATCAGTGGCAGAAAGTATTTATACTATAAGACCAAAGCCACAAATTGCCTTCTAAAATATCTTTCTCACTACAATTACCCCCCTCCTCTAAGCTGAGGTCACTTTTTAAATACTTGTCCTCTCTAGAAAGCTTACCTGCTTATCAAGTGCCAGTGGCTGAGCACTTTGAGCATCCAAAGAGCCAGGATGAACCAGAGCTGGATTTCTAGCTGGCAGAAATTCTCTCTGTGCCCTGCATCAGCCCAGTGATGTTTAACAAGCAATTCTTGACAAGGGATTTTCCTGTCTAGGGGCACAGCAAGTTATGCAAGGGGGTACTTGGCACCTTCTGAAAGAGAACGTTTTCCTTTCTCTGAAATGGACCATCTGACACCTTCCTGTTTCATATCCACCACCTTCTTCTTTCATGGTTTTTCATTTTATCTCGTGACAAAGCCATGTGTTTTTGCTTGATCACGTTTGAGTTTGAAGATGGCAACCAAGGAAATATCAACCACTTTTTTTTTCCTCTTCAAACATGCCATCAGTCCCTGAACAAACACAACCAAAAAACCCCACCCCAAAACCTGATTATGTTTTAGATGCTACTAAACAAAACATGCCAACAAGAGAAACCCGGGCTAAAAATAAAAAGCACCTTTTTTTTCTTGATAAGCCAGAAACCAGTGTAATCTGACTACTACATATATATAAAAAAAAAGCTTATCTAGTTCATTTCATGCTCATGCTAAAGTTGATCCACTTAATTATTTGTACCATTATACAGCCCACTGCTGCCTTTTTTCTGCTTGGAGAAAGTGTCAGTTACAGGAGGGAGATTTTATGCTCAGAGCACCTGGGATTAGAAGAACGGTCATTTTGATCATGGAGATTTGTGTTTGGCACCAGACTGCTTTTAAGCATGTAAAAAATTTTTATGCTGACATGCATCTGTGTTAAGAAATAATTTCAAACTCTGGAATGGTAACAGATGTCACAGTCCAAAGAATAAAAACTGCTGGTTTAGGATAAAAAAATCTTCCAGTGTTATTAGAAAACAGAAGAAAGCACATGGCATAATAGGTCAGTTTAATGGCATTGTCTGCAGTAAAGCTGACATTTCAGGCATAATCTGCAGTGCTCACTTGAAGTAGGACATTTTGCTGGGCAGAGAAGGATTTGATACATTCTTTTATATTGCTGTGTCAAATTGGATTAGAACATAATAAAATGAAGAATGTAAAATAAAGGCCTTTGGGCTCACTGGTTAGGCAGTGTAATAAGATGCACAAGGAATTAAAATGAATTGCACTCTTCAGAAGTATGGCAAACTTGTCATCTGTAGTTTGTGTGGAGCTTCCCTTTTTCTCATTCATTTCCTAGGTTTATCCCTCCTGTGTGCACTTTTTGTTGACCTACATAAAGTGAATTCCCTTCAGTAACTTTGCCCAGCATTTTTCTGTTCTCTAATTATTATTTGAAACAAGACAACATTCAAAGATAAATTACTGAAAACCTGTTACAGCTGATACAGTTTTGGTTTCCAATCATAAACTGCTCAATGGGGCTCGACACTTTGCCAAAATTTATTTCTGAGTTTCACTAATGCTGCCTGCTGGGCTGGAGTGCAGCCACAGGAGTATTCAGTGGGTTGTCCTGGATCAGGATCCAGCTTCTGCTGTCAGACTGAGAGATATCTCAGCTATACAGACAAGAAAATGGGCAGAAACTTGGTTTCTTAAATGATGCATGGAGTATTTCTCAGAACCTCATGGAATGAATTCTAAACTTTGAAATTTTGGAAATGTTAATTGGTGAGTACTCCACGCTCCCATTTATCTGATACTCTTATCTCAGAACTCACATTACCCAAGATTGGATGTGTCTCCTATGTACCGTGAGTCACTTGCTTTGAAAAGACCTCTGTTAGCTGGAAAGCCAGTGACAAGTCTAGATGGGAGCTCGTGTGTTCTGTTTGGATAAACAGGGCTACACTTCACGGGAGAACTGGTATCAGGACGAATTAATAAATGGCTCATGTTTCAGTCCTGAATTTAATTTCATATATTACAGAAAATCTGAGTACAAATGATATGCTGCATCACTTTTGAAATTCGGAAGAAGTGGTTCAAAAAGAAAATAACAGAGCCAATCTTTTGCCTAAGTTAAAGCAGGAAAAAAGGACCCGTTCATACCAAAGCAGCCCCAGTGTGTGTGCACATTCAACCTTCAGTTGACTGTAAAAATTGAAGCTGATTTTGGGACACTTAATGCTGTATGAAGGCAGCCTTTCACTTGGAATGACTGTCAGCTGCTCTGTCACAGCCTTACTTTTCCCTTGCAGCTGAAAAGCAGTAACTTCTCCAAATGCCAGGTTTATCCTCCCCGACACCAAGTGTCTGTGCCCCTACCTGTACCCTGAGTGAGGAACTGCTTGTGCTGCTGCTGCACTTCCATCCTTGTGTGGGACAGGACTGTGCAGAGAATTCACCTTAAAACCAGGAAAATATAAATTTTCATAAAGAATTTTCAAAGAAACAAAAAAAGGATTTAATCAGTTTGCTCTGTAATATGGACATGCTAGCAGACCACAGAGGTGTAAGGTGAGGGTCTGAATTCAGGCAAGTTACTTGTCTCAACATCCTTTACTTTTCATTGGCTTCTTATTCTCAGTTTCAGTGCTCTCCTGAACCGAGGTCTAACAAACTTACCCTTTGATCTTACTGCTAATGATGTCTGGTTTATTTGACTCTAAAATGTGCACTCCACTGGAGTATGGTTTGACATTAGCAAATGAAATATTTACTGACACTTGGCACTGGTGCCTTCACCTCTGTGGATTTCTGTAATGTATCATTCTCGCTGAACGTCTGTCCTCCGCAGGATGCATGGGATTCATCTCTAATGGCATTACAAGGAGGTTGGCTCCTGCTCCGAGTAGAAAAGTTCCTTCTTTTTTGGAAGTAATTTTCTTGATTTTATACCTAATCACTGTTTGGATTCCTGCACAGAATTTGATAACAGAGACTTTGGGATAACAGAAATACAGACTTCTAAAACACATTCCCCATTTCCCCAGGAACACAGTGATGCCAAACAAAGAGTTAAACCAATTCAGTGTGTTTCACTGCTTTCATGGAACAGCACTGTCTGAACCCTGTTTGGCTGGAGTATAGCTGTGGGGTTTTCTGACTTCATGAGAACAGTCTCTTGAAGAACTGAAGATCGCTACGTAAGAAATGTTGAATCTGCAGTTCGGGCTGATTAGTGTGCTGTAAGTTACATAAAAAATCATGCAAAACAGGAAGACAGGCAAAATAAGAAAAGTAGTGTTTCCTTAAGTAAGTTTCAGATTAAGTAAGATTAAAACATTCTCCAGCCTTTCTACCCTATCAGCAGGGCAATGACTAAACCCACTGTCTCCTACATAAAACTTTCTTTAATATATCCAAAGAACAAGAAATGAGGACTGAAAATGTACTGTCAATTTCCCTGGATTAAGGTCAAAGCTTGAGAAAGAGAGAGAATAGATTATTTTCCTTCACAAATTCAACAGACAATTTCAGTTATAATCAGATTAGGGAAATAAAGTCAGAAACAAGTAAAATTCAAAAAGAAAAATTATAATACTTACATTGGTGACATATTCAATATCCTTCCAAATGTTACATTCCCTGGGAAAATCTGCCAAATCTAAAAAATTATCCACTACCACTTGGCCAATCAAGTCGTGCCTGGAGAATCTGTCAAAGTCATACACAGAGAAATGGAGTTTCCTTGTGTTGAGATCATTGTATGGGACAGTAAATAAAAAAACTTCATCAAACACTGGATTTAGGGTCTTTCTGTGCACTTTAGTCTGGTGTTTTGTTTTCCTGTCAGGAAGCAGATATATCTTCACGTACGGGTCTGAAGTTCCAGAGAAGTCCTTTGCTGGCAGGTTGATGGCCTTGTGAATCTTCACTATCAGCTGCTCTAAATCACAGTCATACTTGAGGATGAAGTTGAGTTTTCCACAGGCCTTGCTGTTACTCCTCCGGCCATCGTCCGTGTCCAGTGACCTCTGCTTGTACAGCTCTGGCTTAATGCGGCCAATGCCCGTCAGCTGCTCCTGCTTCTGGACCTGCTGGATGTTGAAGTCAGGGTTGGACAGGTTGAGCTGTCTCCGGATTGAATTGTGCCTTAAAGTGAGAAGGGAAGAGTTGAAACAAGCTGTGCTGAGGGGGGATAAGGATCTGTGCACACACACTGAAGATCCTGTTTGCATTTGACATATTTCTGTAGCGTACAGTGGGGTCGGGTTTTTAACAAAAGGATAAACCGTGAGACCCAACAGTTGTGAGAGCTGACCTTCTGCATCACACTGCTAATGCCACATCATTTTCTGTTCCCATGTCTCAAGCTGGTCTGAAATGGTTTGCTGACCACCCCAACAACTGTCTTCCTTTTTTCTCTCACACCTGATGTAATAAACTCTGTGGCACTTTGGCTGAAAAGCTCCTTTACTTTCATTAGTTGAGGATAAGAAGTTGCTTTTAGCTTCGGTCCAGTGAAATTTATTAATTCACACTTACTGAGACTGAAATTTCTCCTTCATGGATGGTAACAAAAAATCAAATTTGCAATCCTGTTGAGGTAGGGGGATGTGAAAGTGAAAGTTGGATTAGGTAAAACCCTAATCTTCTATGAGTTCCATTTTATTGTCCTATTCATATGCAGCAATCACTCAGAGTATTGGAGTACCAGGAGCTCAGGTTGAACACAGAAAGAGCACGTGGAAAATGCCAGCACAGGATTAATCCAAAGCTATTTATATTGAATCTAATCAGCAATAGTTCCTCTGATATAATTGTTCATTCATTCCCTGTAAATATCTGTTTACCCATGCTTAAAGCAGGAACAGCCTCTTATGTGCTATCCTAATTTTTTTCTCTTGTTGCATAATAAATACATAATCTTATGGCTGTACATTATTCATTTCCACGATAAAATATTATCATGTCATCAAAAAAAAAAAAAATTCAACCCTTAAGCTCCTCATGGCAGTGAGAGGTGCAGAATATCCTGTGGAGGAATAAAAAGAGGAGGCTAGAAAAGAACTGCTGCACTAGTGCTGTACCTTCTCCAACTGAGGTGCATCTGCTTTGACTCAGATATTTACTGGCTCTTCACATGCTGATCCTTATTCTTGCTGTATGAAACATAATCCTTCTATCACCTACCCCTGCACACACTCTCACCCTCCCCCTTTCTTCTTCCCTTGTGTACTGGTTCTCCAGTTCCCCTGGAGACTTCACTGACTCTTGTTCAGTCACTTTTCCCCCCACAGTCATGACTGTGGCTAAAATCTACAATTTTTAATCCTATTTCTAACTCTTGCAAGTGTTTCATTAGCTTGCCCTACTTTTCTTCCTTGGTTGCTTTAAAAATCTTTGAGGAGATATTACTGAGTGTTCTGCACCAGTGCTAAGTGCAAATGAATATGCTTTACCACCTAAATCTAGGCTGTTCTGGTGCTTTTAAGGGACACGGGACTCTGTGTTACCCAGCTTTTGAGGGAAGAGCACCAATGAGACAGCAACTGAGAGAAGAGTGGAACAGGATTGTGATCCTGTCCCTTCAATCTACCAGGTTTGCGCACCTCAATGAGTAACTTTGTGCCTTTTTTTTTTTTTTTTAAAGGAACATGGCAAGAAAACGATACCTTTTTTTTTTAGATCAGTGTGCTGTATAATCAAGCTGTGCTTTTTGGACTGTAGCTGCATTCATTAATAACAGAGAGAAACTGGAGCTACTGACCGGGAAGACGAGGTTGGCTCCGTGATCTGCCGCTGCATTCGCGCGTTGGGCACGCAGTTCTCCTTCGTTCCCGCCTGGGTGTCTAATGGGAGATCAGGGGAGGTGTGGCTGATCTTCATGGAGGCCTCGGGAAAGGCGGCAGGCTGGCCCAGGTAATCCTCGCTGTAGTCGCGTTCATTGGGCTCCGTGTCCGCGTAGGGCAGCGGCTCCTGCTTGCTGTCCTTGTTCCCGAAGGGCAAGCCCCGCTCCCGCCAGGGGATCCAGCACAGCTTCCAGGACACGAACAGGGACACGCCAAACAGAGCAAGGCCGCAGGCCGTGACCACTAAGGAGAGCAAGCTTATTGAGATATCTGCAAACGAGAGAAACGCATCCACGTCACACCTCTGTGCTCTTCGGAGCTCTGCATCTCCCCAGCACCAATATGGGAGGCAGACACCTCCGGGCTGCAGGGCCACAAAAATTACATTCTGGTCCCTGCAACAGTCATCAAATACAAACTTATCAAAAGTTCTATTTTTTTTTTCCCCGAGGAAAAAAAAAATTGTTTGGAATTCAGTATAAGGAAGGCTACCTTGATAGAACCTAGCTTAGGAATTCAGTATAAGACTTGAACCTAGCTTATAATTTCCCTCCAAAAACTGGGTGGGATGAAAGGTCATTCTAAATATGAAAAGGGTTGTTCACTTGCTCACTCAACTTCCTACTGATGAAAGAGCTGTGCCTGCAGTACATTTTATTTCTTCTTTTTTTTTCATTTCATTTAGTGCAGTTTCCTCCACCTGCTTTACCAGTTCTTACTAGCTTCTCTTCCAGAGTCTGTATTAGACTTAAACACCATGAAAATATGTACACAAGCACATCCACAACATTAACTTTTTTAGGTATTTCACTGACGTACCTTGGTTTATTATTTTAATTCCATTCCATCTAATTTTAGACTCATTCCTATCTTTGCAAATTATTTTTGACTATCAATGCAGGGCTTGCTCTTCATAATTTAATTAGGATACCAGCATCTCTTCAAAACTGAGATTTTTCTGGGTTATTTTAACTCCAAAGGCTCTTTCTTTTCTGTTTCCAAATTTCTGGTATAAAAAGGAATGGGGGCATGAGTTTACTGTTGTTTTTCCCCACATTTCCAGCATTATCCTACTCCATCAACACAAATAAGTTACAACTGGGAGTGGGCTTTGCTCTGTTTTGCTTTAAGTTGCATGTTGGGAAAATGACTCAGTGGAACAGCTGTTTTTGTGGTTACAGTGTTTTTGAAATTAATCTCTCTGTGGATTACACAATACATCATGCCTTAAAAACAATTAGTGAGAATTCTATTTTACTGCCTTAAATTATAAACACAAGCTGATCAAAGCAATTTTTCACACTGTGCGTAGGTTCAGAGTGTCAGGCTACATCTCTCTAAGCAAACAGCCAGCCTGAATTTTCAAAGGATGGCAGGAAGTTGAAATGTACTGCTTCTACTAAGACAATTATTTAAGAATGACAATTCAGATGAAACAGCCCAAGTCCATTTGAGAATAAAAAAAACCTATTTTTTATAAAAGTGGAGAAGTCAATACCTTCTGCCCCTGCTGTGACTCTCATTCTCACCAGCCAGACAGATTAAATTTCCACAGTGGGGGGAGTGACACTGCAATCCATTTCACATAGGAGCTGTCCAGTTTATTTTGCATGCTGAAAACCAATTTCAAACAATTTTAGCCAGCATGGCCCTTTCTGTCCTTCTCCAAGTCATATGAACACAAAGCTCATTAACAGTGGGGACAGCACAGCAGCTGCTTGGAATTACAGCAAAGAGTTTCCGAGCTGAAATTAATTAAAGAAATTCCTCCCATGCATAAAAGGGAATCTGGGAGAAAGTAGAATGGTAGTTCTTGATAATTTTTGAATATTTATTGGTAAACAAATCTGGCAGTGGAGGCAGAGCACAACCTCTCCTTGATTAAAAAGCTGAGGATCAAGGATGCAGTATTGAAAGAAGACCTTCAGAATAAAGCAATTTGTCTTGGATTCCCTGGAGAAGAAGCAAGAAATACATCAGAGGTCTGCAAAAAGGCCATTTTTTAAAAAGAACTGATTCAAGTAAATGATCCAGCATTGAAAGAAATAAGAAACTTGGAGTTGTCAGAACCAGCCAGCAGATAACAAGGTGAGAACAGAAGACTGGCCAATGATAAGGGTATGTGAATAAGGAGGTGAGGAACAATCTGAAAAGCAGACCAGCAGTCCCCTACCCTACCTTGAAGATGACCTTAGCAGAGGAAGTTTTCTAGAGAACAGACACCATGAGAAAAAACCCGAGGGCAATATGAACTGTTTTTCATCTGGAGAGTTTGGGGGGCTTTAATAACATACCTCTGAATTTGATAATATAACACCATTATCTCACAGCTTGCTTCCAGAGAAGCTGGGTACTAAACAGTGCAGGTCACAGCATGAGAGGGGATTGTTTATCCATCATCTTGGTTTTACTTCTTCCTGACTCCTTTGTGTCAGGAAGAAGTTTTTGTATGAAAGTTTTGTTTCTGCGGGTGGAAAAGGGACCATCACGTCTCTGTCTTAGTTCTGTGGAAGACAGTAGGACTAAAGGGTAGTGCTCTAAGCTGTTCCCTTTCATCAGACAGTAATTTTCACATCCTGCATGCCTGGCTGGCAATTTTCAACAGTTGCAGACCCACTGTGAATAGCTGAGGTGAGCAGTCCCACATGAAGAGATTTTTGGCTGCATCCTGGAGCTGCTTTTCCATTAGCCACTTGTACTGTTGCATACTGTATTTTCTGTATAATTTTTACTCCATCTTTCCAGATGTCTCAGTTTTTCTAAGCCTGTTTATCTGTATTCTCCTGTGGTAGCAGTACTCATCCGATGCCAGTGATTTCCTCTGCTTTGTAATGAGAGCAGGGTAAGTCTACTTTTTTGTCCTCACAGAAATGAGATCCGCAGCACAGAAATGTGTTCCCTCAGAAATCCAGCTGCTTCTAAATTCCCTCTGTGAACGCCACAATGCCAGCCAAGCGTCTTGAGGGGGTGATATGAATCCAAGTCAAAATGTCATAATTCTCCCTTTGTCATCATGGCTGCACTAAGAGCTGAGCTCCCAAATCCCAGCGTGTCAGAACACTTGGAAGTATTACAGCACACTGATGCTGGTCAATGTGTTCCACACTAGCAATGGAGGCCTTTTGACAGGCACAAAACAAGAGGACAGACCTTCAGGGTGGCCCCAGATTAAACATTCTTGAGACTTGGTAGCTTCCTCTAAGTCTTTGCCTGTTGAGACTGTGACTTCATTGCTAGAGGACTCAGGAGGCACTGCCCTTATTTCCAAGCAGTTCCAACAACCAAGAACTCAGCTATGGTTTCCAGAAAGGACACAGGCTCTCTGAATATCTTGCTCATGGCATTGTCTTACAGGTATTCTGATGTCATGATCAATTTTTGACCAGGTTTCCATGTTTCAGTCCCTTGTACTCTACTGACTTCCACCTTATTTGTCTACTGTGCTTATCAGCATAATTTTTTCTGGGGTTTTATTTGGTAGCAATCACAAGGTTAAAAATGACGTGGAAGTAGCAAGTCGGTCTGTGACAGATTTTATTACAATCAGTGAGATAAAAAAAAACCTCATTCCTTTTACCAAAAAGATTCAGTTTGGTCATTGCTGAATTCTGAATCTTTTAAGATTTTTTTACTTACATTTTAAAGTAGATCTGTTACACAGAAAAGAAAAATCCCACTTTTTTGTGTCAAGAGATTGTATGACAGGAATATAAATTATCTTGTTTTCAGATTCATCTCTTAAACAGAATCACAGAGCCTTTGGGGAAGGGACCCTCCAGATCATTTAGTTCAACACTCTGCCCAAGCAAAGTCACATCACATGGGATGCCCACAATATGCCCAGATGAAATTTCTCCAAAGATGGTGACCTCCCCAGCCTCTGTGGGCAACTTATTCCGATGTTTGAGCACCACCAAGTAGGCTAATAGCATAATCTGACTCTGGTGGGGATAAAACACTAAGTGGGTAACATTTTTTAGACCACAATAACCAAAATTTCAGTAACGCTGTAAGATATAACCGCACTTTGTAGACTATCTAGTAAAAATGGAAATAAAATTATGCTTTTATTTATATTTCAAAGGTTTTTAGTATGGATCCACTGAGCGTAAACTTTTATATTGACTTTGAATGAAATCATAGATTGTTCTAAAATAATTTGAATAATGTGGAATTTTTACATACATGTTGCATGATTGTTGTTCAAGTATGGGAGGCTGTAAGACCAAAGATAAATGTATAATGATTCCATCCAAATCTTGACAGTACCACATTGCAGGCCTGTGACTTGTTTTTTCTGGAATAAATGGTTGTGCCTTACCCTCTAAATCTCTGATGTTGAAAAACCTCACCAAAAATGAGACAAGCAAAATACAGAAATAATAGTGGTGGCTTTGTCTGTTCATATGTGAAACAAGGATTGAAATATTTTTTTTTCCTTCTTGTGTTTATCAAGTTAAAATTTGGATTGCTAAATTTTATACAAAATAAAATACCTAAATTAGCCAATAATGGGTAAGGTCAATAACTAACACAGATCAGTTTATGTATCTAGACATGCAATTGGAGTTATGGAGTCAAAAAGCACAAATTACACTACTTGGATTTGTCTGACTCCAAAAGATTCCAATAAGAGCCAACATATGAAAAAGAAAAAACAACTGAACTGGGAATTTCTCATCATCCAGGCACAGAGTGGATCTTTAATCAAAGGAACTGCTGACCAATAATGTAATTATTTAGACAATCAAGTTGTTGGTTGCCTGGATGTGACTGGTATTCTACCAAATGAACTCCTTTCCCAACAAAGTGGCTGTAATTTGGTTTAACTTGAGGCTGAAAGAGTTGTACTAGAAATCCTAACTGGGAGAGTTCTTTAACACATTTTTATCGAAGTAAACAAACTTTCTTCTCTATACTGATTTGCTGTCCTGTTTTTATTTAAATGACTATTCAGATATTCCAGCATTATTGTAATGTACGGTTGATCCGCTGGGTGCAGTATGGCTAGCAAGTAGTTAAACAAACTGTAGCAATTCAAAATCTTGCAATACAGGTATTTTTAGTCCAACAGAAGCAGCCATCCCCTATTTATACCCAACAAATTTCAAAAAGCATTCAAATAAAATAATAATTTTTTTTTCTGAATAATCATATTACTAGATTTTAGGATATATTAGGACAGATCAGTCAATCTTTGTGAATATGATTCTGTCTAAATTCAGTAGAAATTTCAAGCTGCCATTTCCTGAGGGGGGAAAAGATACTTCCTTTCATTACTTCTTTGTTGTTTAGGGGGAGGTTTTAAGGAATGTGAAGTGTTTAGAAGTCCACTTTCTTGAAAAACAATGAAAACATCAGTGCCTATTGCTGAAATCCTAGCTATCTAAATCTAAACTGTCTTTCTTTTGTGCAAATACATCCACGGAGGCTGAGCCATCATTCAGCTCAGTAATGGTATTGCAGGAACAACTGAATTTTTTTCAAACCTAGAAGTCTAAGACCCTAACTTTTCCAGTGGAGAAATGTTCTTAGGATCAAGTATCCGAAGCAGTTTTAGCCTGATTGTACTGTAGTTTCCTTTGTGCTTCACAAGGTTTCCTTAATTAACATAACTGGCACTTGTTCAGGACGGAAGGTGTCCCTTTGCAAAGACTCCTGGGGCAAAAGAGTAATGCTCAGCTAATGTATTCTTCTCTGAAATGCTGTTAATTATCCTTAATACTGTGTTTAGAAACTTCCAGTGCAATTCTTTAAAGGAAGGCAGATGAAAACCAAGGGAATGAGTCTGAATATTCACTTTATAACACACATACATGCCCCAACCCTTTTCTGTCTGACCCTGAATTTGTGAGTGTGGACCAACAAAACATGCCTAAATGAGCTCACTGTCAGGGCTTCACACGGTAGTAACATTCTCCATGCTCGGAAAATGTATTTGTAGCTGGGTCTCACTGGTATTTGAGGCTGTTATTAGCTTTTAGTGATTTTTTTTTTATTCCCTGGTTGTGTGTTCTACATCTTCTAGGTAGGCTTTAGGGTATGTAAAGCTCTTGTGTTGGTTAAGACACTGTTCTAATCCTCTGAGTGGCTTGCATGTCTTTTTGTTCCTGAATAGTGCTACAAATTCCAGTTTATCCGTGCGTGCTTTCTTTTCATTTGCTTTGCTTCGGTTACAAATTTGTTTCATGTTTTTTCCAGGTATTGCTTAATATTAACTAAGTCTCCTAAATTAACCAGATCAGTGAAATGTAATTCTAGGACTTCACCAAGGTACTTGTCAATTAGTTTAAATCTACATAAATTCCACAGCAGAATTTCAATATGAAATCAGAATTACTAAATGGCCATACAAAATACTCTCAACAAAAAATGCAAAAGCAGTAAGACATTTGTTTAGGCGGAATATTTTTCTAGCAGTAATGGCTGTGATACAATTCAAAACTGACCTAAGATTGACATAATAATTTACTGATAAGATCCCAATACTAAAGCTTTAAGCAAAAAAAGAAAACCCAATAAAACTTAAAGCAAATTGTTCATGGACATGAAATAACAAGAAAAAAGTACTCAAAACATAGTAAATTACCCCTTTTTCTGTTTTGTAAAAAGAAAGTTTTGCTTATTAAGAAGAAAAGTTATGTAAGCAGAATGTCTTGTTTGTTATTCAGGTAAGGTCACTTCATACTTAGATAGCTGATTAATTACAATAAAAATTGTATGTGAACTTGATCTAAGAAGAATTTATTACTGGTTGCACACCGGACCTCTAATATATTTAGTCTGCATTAATGTGAATTTCTTTGACAACTTAGCTGACACATAATATTCCGCTACAGTTTGTAAGTGACAAAAAAGCCTTTACTAATCAGACAGCTGGCTGAATGAGCAGTGATTTTTAAAAACAGAGTTGAGAGCAGTCGTATGTTCAAGGGCTTGCATTTTTTCCTGACATCCTGCAGTAGTATCTACTGACAAAGAATGATGTTGTTGCTCTCGTGGAAACTAAAGCTTCTACTTCACAAGTGACATGGACACAAAGTGCAGTAGAAAAGAGGTTTTTTCATGTCTGCATATACTCAACTGTAATAAGATTTACCCAGGTTCCCGTGCCTTGTTCTTGGTTCTTTTTGGTTATTACCACATTCTCTTGCAATACTCGCTTCATAGAACTGATAAAATGTGCAAAATTACTGGATACTTTTGGTTTTCTAATACTGAGTGTAAAATACTATAAACTGGGGGGAAAAAAAAATCTATAAATAATAATATAACAGAAGAGAGGACAGCAGTTCTAAAGATACCATGCCAGATTTTCAAGTACTCTGTGTATGGAGATGGGCTTTAATGGCTCTATTGTATCCAGTTAGGAAGAATCATTGAGAGCGATACATTTGCAGGACAGGAAAAGTAGCTGGAGCAAAGTAACATGAAATCTTCTAAAAGCCATTTGGCATTTGAGGCATGCTTGTGTCTCGTTAGCTAAAAGGGAAAGCTGGGGATAAGACCAGTGGGAAAGAAATTTTGGGGGTAGACACTGATACTGCAAATTCCAATGGCCGTCAGGCCTGTGAGCAGTGAGCAGTTGTGTTTTGCAGGAGTAAAGTTCCTGTGACTGCAGCCAAAGCTGTAATGCCTATTTCCACCCACCCACTTTTTCTGCTTCTTCTCTGGATGTGTTAAATCCTAGAGTCAGATTATTTATTCCAAGAAAACAATTAATACAATACACTTAGACTTTTCTTTTTCTTGCGGGTTCCTTCACAAAGTGAGCTGAGTTGTTAATTAATGTTTTGCAAGTGTTTATCCTGGCTTTTTTTACGGTATGCAAAATAGAAGTTCATGCAGTAATTGAAGAATTTAACTTCTCATCTAGTAATAGAAAATGACTATAGTCACTTTTGGCAAATACTGTGTGTTCCCTCATTAGCAGAATGAAAGGTTTAAATAGCAAAATGAATGATGGAGAATGAAAAAAGAATAACCTAGGAGAAATTTTCTAGTAGAAATTTTTTTGGACAAATTGTGCGTGTTAAAAATTACGAAACTGTCCAGATTTGTGAATATTTTAATGACTAAGCCATCAGAGCACACATTAATCTTGAATATTATGACCCTATGAATAATAATGAAGAGAAATTGCCATTTATTTCTGCAGTATATAGCCAGCAGCAGGAAGTCCCCAGGTTATGGAAGAGCAAACAGCTTATTTGAACCACGCCAATAAGCTCTGAGTTCCATTACAGTCCTTGAAAGGCCAGTAAGTTGCAATAATAGTAAAGTGTTTTAGAGTACTAAAGGAAATGACAGAGCAGCATTTAATTTCCCATTTGTATAAAACTGTACAGTTATATTGTACCAAAGTGCTCAAAACAACAGTTAGATCCTAAAATCACAGAATGTTTTGGGTAGGAAGGGACCTTAAAGATCATCCAGTTCCAACCCCTCTGTCACGGGCAGGGACACCTCCCACTAGACCAGGGTGCTCAGAGCCCCATCCAGCCTGGCCTTGGACACTTCCAGGGATCCAGGGGCAGCCACAGCTTCTCTGGGAACCTCAGCCCGTGCCTCACAACCCTCACAGTAAGGAATTTCTTCCCAATATCCAATCTAAACATACTCTCAGTGGGAAGCCATTCTCCCATGTCCTGTCACTCCAGGCTGTGTACATAGTCCCTCTCTCTTGTAGGCTCCTTTAGGTACTGGAAGGCCACAATTAGGTCACTTTCTCTTTTCCAGGCTGAAAAATCCCAATTCTCTCAGCCTTTCCTCATAGGTGGGGTTCTCCATCTCTCTGATCATCTTGGTGGCCTCTCTCTGGACTGGCTCCAACAGCTCCATGTCCTTCCTGTGCTGGGACCCCTGAGCTGGATCCAGCACCGCAGGTGGGAGCTCACCTGGTTATGTTAATAACCACAATAATCTGGTTATGTTAACAACCATCAGTGATATCATCTGTTATGCTAATAAAATATAATAAAGAAGTAACAATACTGATTTCTTTTAACTTTGATCCCCTTTAGGGCATAATCTTTTCAGGGGTAAAACAACAACAAAAAAAAGTAATTTACCCAAATCTCCCACGGAATGACTTTCTTTTGGTGGCAAAATGTGTGAAATTAAATTACTCCAAAGGACCATGGGAGATGTGGACAGAGCACTAAAGAGTACGAAGGGCTGTTTGAGCTTTAGCAAAATTTAAGTTTCACATTAATACCTAAAGACTAAATACATACACACAAATCTATGACGTGATGAATACGATTAAAAGATACCTTCACAGAGATAGCCAAATGATTAATAGGAGTTGTGTTGCTCACATAGTTCTAGTCAAAATCTTTAATTTTCTTTCAAATTCCAGTCTTTTTCCTACTGGAAGCGTTGAATTTCACATACCAGTGGTCTCTCCTTCTCTGTAATCTTATTAAACCAGTGGAAACCCTTAGCCTTTCTGATTTTGAATAATGTAACAAAAATATCTATTTCTGAACATTTCTTAATTTGTTGGGGTATTTCTGTTCTTGGGTTTTTTTTAAATAAATCTGTAAGAAAGACAAAGACAATGTTACTTTTCTGGACAATTTACATGGAGTAAAAGTGCAAGCTTCTCTTTAAAGACAGATTGCTTGGAATGGAAACGAGGTCAATTATTTCATTAGCTTCCTTTTCAGAATCAACTACTCTAAGCCTACATTATGGGAGTCTGGCACATCACAGTGGTTCAATATTTACAATACTTGCTTTACATTTAAGGAAGAGCCAAAATTCATTTGCTTTCTCTATACTGGCAGATCATAAAAAGGTTGTCACAAGTGTTGAAACCTCGCAAGGGACCTCAAGAAAGTTGCCTGCATAGACTGATATGGATAAAGAGGAAATTTATTGCTTATTACCGTCACAAATCACTAACATCTTAAGCTGATTAAATAGCCTGATTTTTCTTTTAGGAAGGAGTTGTTGGCACGAAGGGAAACAAAGACAACCTTGAAAGCATTTATCTTTCTCAGATGAGGAGCCAGATGCACTGCAATGCTCACACTGACTTCTTCTAAGAAGTATTTCAGCCACGGCAAATGTATTCTGTGTCTGTTGTTCTTTGTGAACTTAGGGTTCCCACTTTATAAAAGGAAGCTTTCTGGGCTGATCCATATGTATTAGGGTGTGATGGAAGCCTTGCTGACGGGATATTTACTACTAGGAAAGATAATGAATTAATAATTTACAATCAAATCATGTCTACCATGAATTCACTGTTAGAAAAAAAATATATGGAATATATTTCTTTTCCATTCATACTCCATTACTAGAGAGCAAAAGAAACAGCTGAAGGCTTCCACAGACTTATGAGTGGGTAATTCTGGAAATCATAAAATCATAGAATACTTTGGCTTGGAAAAGATCCTTAAGATCAAGTCCAAATGTCTTGTCTGTCGACAACACTGTCTAAGAGAAAACTGTAGAACAGATATGAAAACAGAGAAAATGAAGAGAAATCTAAAGTGAAACATCTTAGGAATGTAGCAGCTAAAGAACAGAACTGAGAAACAGATTTGAAAAAATTATCATTCAGACTGCTCTTCTGCTTTTTCATTCCTAGACATGGATTATTTTAAAGCTGAGATGCTCTTGGAAGCCTTCCTAATCTTGGCAAATCTGAATACAGAAAAGAACTCCAACTTATTTATTTTTGCAAAGCATATACTAAAGAATGTATGCTTTGAATAAGATTTGAATATATCTGGATTTCTGTTTTCTTGGGTTTAATTGTACAGCCATGCAAGACATTTTATTAAAAGAAAGAACAAGTAGCAACAACTCTTATGAACGGAACAATTTCTTATGAACCAAATAATTTCATGTTGTACTTAGTTGTGAATGTAAAGTTGAAACTGGACAGCTTGAGGGGTTTTTCTTCTTGTATTTCTCACTCCACAGTGGGCAGGAAGCATCCAAATGTGCAGCTTTCTCAGGGAACAGCAAACTGAAGGTACTGTGCTGCACTGTAGTTCACTGAGGGATGAATTCAGGGCTTTACTCTCTACAGCTGCTGATTTAAGCACTTTGATTGAGCTATAATAGATTAAAAACAGGGGAAAAAAAATCAAGATGATAATAAATCTGAGCCAGCGCTTCAGCATCAGTGAAGCAACTGTGGGATTGCTGCTCTCCAACATAAATGTCAAAGTTCATGGACGGGATGCAAAACTGCTGTCAGTGACTCAGGAAGATTAATGTATTAATATGCCCTTAAACTCCCTGAGTCAAATTGGGCACTATACCTGGAGAAACGTGGCCCTGCCACACAGCCAAAGGGGCACACTCAACAAATCAGTTACTGTGAAAACGTCAGGAGTTGCTGAGAACCTGCTGGATTCATAAGGAAAACAAATCTTTAGAAGGAGACAAGTGGGGGACAAGGGACAAAGATGAAACTTGATATAACCCTATGTGCTGTCAACTTCCACATTTGCCAATCCCTCTTGTACCTTCCTGTCAACAACACCCATAGCTTTGTACCCACAGAATAATGAAATAGAAATGCCACAGAACAGTATCAATAACGAGTTCATTAAGGCTAGAAATTCTGGCAACCGTCAAGATTAAGATATTTCAGCTTTTATGAAAAACAGCCTGTTTTTGCTCTTCCACCTCTATGTAAAATCAGACATTTTCCAACAAATGCAGTCCTGCAGAATGGCCCGCTGCCTCAAAAGTTAATTTATTTTTCATTCATCTTGACATAAAGGTCAAGATAGCAATGCTTCAGCATTTCAGGGCTTTAAGGCTGATAGTAACTTCACCAAACACATTAGCCTTGCATCTGTCTGGAGGTTTCAAAAGCTGCAAGGGGCCTCGTGGTGGATTTTCCACCTAAGAAAAGCAGGAGGTGGTTTTATTTTGGACATTTAAAACCACAGTGAGCCATAACCCAAGAAACTTGTGAACACCAGAGACTAAGGCCAGAGAAAGGATCAGAAGTTCTTATGCTCATACAAAAAGTCATTTATGCAATATCAATTATGTTGAACCCTATTTACGAGTAACAACAACTTTGCAGAAGTGACTTACTTCAATGCATCTAAAAATGTCCAGCAATTAAAATATGAACAGTTAGTATTTTAAAACTGTCCTGAATATTTTAATCTATTTCCCTCAAGACAATGAACAGGCACACTTCATACGCTCCATTTTTCCAACACTGCACATGGATCCACCCCAATTTACATTGGTTTGTGTGTTCAGAGGTTTCTCCTTTGCTTTCTGTTCTTCTCCCTCACTCCATCCCTGCCCTCTGATATACATGCTCACACATCCCAAGTCTAAGGTACATCACCATGGGTGGAAAGATAAGATTTTGAAGTATGTATTAAATACATATAAATTGACCAGTGACATAAGCTTAATAAATGATTTTGCCTGTAGGGCTACTGTCCATCAACTTACAATATGCCTCTCGACCTCTTGGATTATGACATGAAGGTCCATTAAAAATATTTTTCTCCAGTGCTTTCAAATATCATATGATAGAAAAAGATATGAAAATCCAGATTTTTAATTGGAAAGATGTAATTTATAATGTTTTAAAGAGCATTGGAAAACTATTTTTTTCAGTCTTTATTCAAGTTTAGTGACCTCTGCTATACATGAGACATAAGTGACAGCCTTCTGTCCTTATTTAAATAATCAATGAATCTGCCATTGTTTATAGGGTGAGCAGTTTTTTTCTTTTTAAAATCAAGATTTACTCATGAAAGCTGTGAAAAAGCATTAAAATTTGTCTGGACATACACAGTTAAAACCACTGTGAGTAAATCTGGATCTGAAGAATGTTAATGGAATGTAAACAGTGCAGAAATGTGTTCAGAAACCCTAGTTGATATTTGAAGAATTGTTTGTTTTTCTATTCATGATACCAAGCAGACTGTAGAACAAAGCTGTTAAATTATCTCAGTGCTTAAACTGTTTATTGCTAATTAGCTTTTCCCATTATAAATGTCAAAGTTACTTAAATGCCTTTTTAGAAACAGGAGCAGAAACCAAGATGCAGCACAGTTTTCAAGGTGAGACTTGGTAAAACAGTTTGGAAAGTTAAAAATGGAGCCTGGATCTTCTCACTTCTCATTGTGAGTCTAGCAACTTTCCAGTTGCTTCTAGAGAAGCATGATGCAACCAAATAGAAGGGACGCAGGGCATTTCACTTAGCACACAAGCAAGATTTTGATCACTAGACAGATGGGATGGCTTTTTCAAATAACCCAGTTATAAATGAGTTAATTAAATAAATGAGTCCTGAGAAAGCTGCCATCTCTCCAAATGCACCTGCTTTCTGGGAGGCAGCAGGCACACGGCCAGCACGTGAAGGGCTGACAGGATGAACAGATTTTGCAGAAGGAAAGTGATACAGTGAGCTGAAAAGCCGCATCACCAACTCTGCAGCATAAAAAAACTCGTGCTGAGCATCAGTTTGTAGGTTGTAAAACACAAGAATTTTTTTTTTTTTTTTCCCAGAGTAGATTCCAGGAAGACTGAAATACCATGAATCATAGAATGGTTTGGGTTGGAAGGGACCTTAAAAATCATCTACCTCCAAACCACCTGCTAAGGGCAGGGACATTTTCCAACAGACCAGGTTGCTCAGAGCTCCATCCAACCTGGCCTGGGACACTTCCAGGGATGAGTCACCCACAACTTTTCTGGGCCTCGCCACCCTCACAGCAAAGAAATTTTTCCTAATACCTAATCTACACCTACTCTCTTCCAGTTTGAAGCCATTTTCCCTTGTCCTGTCACTACATGCCCTTGTAAAAAGTCTCTCACCCTCCTCCTTGTGGGCTCCTTTCAGGTACTGGAAGGCCACAGTTAGGTCACTTTCTCTTTTCTGGGCTAAACAAACCCAATTTTCTCAGCTTTTCCTTGCAGGAGAGATGCTCTATCTCTCTAATCATCTTGTTGGCCTTTCTCTCGTTAATGTTCTTCCTGTGCAACTACAAAGCTCCAAAGCAATTATAATCAACATCTGCAATAAAAAATTGAAGTAGAGGTTTTGATAAATGCAGCAATTCTGGAAGATCTAAGCAGAAAATCCGAGGAGTGGTATTTATGTACAATCTCAAATGGTTCCTACAAGTAAAGATTTGTAGTTGTCTTCCATGCCCCAAGTGATGCATCCCATCTTCCTCTGGAATATTTAATTGTAATGCTACATGCAATTGCTATCAAAGTTAATAGCCTCTTTCAAGTCAGAATTCTGCAGATTTCAGTCTTGCTGTGCTTTCTTCTAAAACAAACTCTGCAGCATTTCTCTTATAATCTTTTATTATCAAAAGACCATTTTACATATGACATAAGAATCTTAATCTGATAATTAGCTGAATGGAGAATAGCAAAATAATTAACTGGATTAAAAGTAAGATCTAAACTAGTTTGAATATCCTGGAAATAAGTCCATGGTATTTAGGCTTGTTTTTTCATTTGCAAAAGTTAAAAAAAAAAAAAAAAAAAAAATTCCTCTTTTCATCAAGCATTCTGGTAGAAGGTATTTTTAATGTTTTAGACATACAATTATTGCCACTATTTGTCATATCCAGACTCTTGGAGATATTTTGTGCTTGCAGCAAGTAGAATCTATACTCTCTACCACAAAATGTATTCTACTGGATTTGCGTTGTCTTTAATTAAGTTAATTTAGCTCGATCTGTATCTTATCTCTTGAAATTATTTTCTCCAGAAAAAATGAGAACAGCTAGTTTCTTAACATGAGGAACTAAAGAGTATCCTCTGCTTTAGCAAGGACAGCAAGGGAATTTATGATTAGGTCTTCCTTGAACAATCCACTGTGACATGAAAAGAGCAGGTGCTCTCAGTCTAAACTTGAGAACCAGACCTGTCCTCCAACATCCAGCCCCGGGATGGCAGCAGGAGACAATGCAGCTCTTCATTCCTGGGAAGGAAAATTTTGCAGATTCCTGCTGTTGATCTGTGAGAAGGTCTACACCTTTTTTATTTTTTTGCTGTCCTAGACTGTTTCTTGGCAAAACTCTTTGTTTTATTGAGGTTTCTAGACAGTCCATGCTAATTCTGGAGCTTTGGCTGTTTAAATAGAAAATATTGCCAGGATAAACTGGCAGAGGAATTCATGTGAGCCATTCAGTGCTGCTTCCACCTTGTGACCTAGAGGATGTGGAGCAAATACATTCCTTTAAAGAATTCCTGCCCAGTTCCACACGCAGAAGGAATTGCTCTGTCTTACAGACAGCACAAGAACTTGCTAACTTCGGTCCTTAACCACACTGATGTGCAGCAAATCCAGCTCCTCTCGCTGTGCCACACAAGTTACTGTCCCTGAAGTCAGGGAGATTTCAAGTACAGGGGGGCTGTGAGTTTGGAACATGAACAATGTTAAAGTCTCCGTATTTTTCTACTCTGAAGAAACGTCCCTCACCACAGAGGTACCCTTATTTTGAGTTGTGTTTTTGTAAGCAATTAAGTCCCCATTTTTGAGAACCAAACAACAAACCAGTAATGTGCTGTGCCCTTTAGAACAAATACAGTGTAGCAATTACGGTTAATTGCATGTGAGATTCTCAGTGAGACCGGGGATGAAACAAAGGTGACAAGCAATTTACCAGACTGCACTACCAGTGCCAAAATCAATTACAACGTTCCAAATCCTGTAAACATTAATAGTAAACTATGTGTCATTGTGCATCTTTGACTGGTGTCCAGCATGTAGTGTCCGGCGGCGTTAACGACAGGGAAGATGCAGTAACAACTCCTTTAAAAGACAGTCTATAGCCCATATTTACAGAGGGAGGACAAAATATCTGCATGTACATATATTGCTGCTGCTGCCAGCAGCACCAGCATGTTTAGGCCGGCCTCTGGATGTCATTGATAGCGTAAATACAGAGTAATAATTAATTACTAGGCAATGCTAACCAAAGCAGAATGAGGCTGAGTATGAGGCTGAATTCATAGCACTGAGCTTATTATTCAATTTGGCTCACTATTAGATGATAGTACCAGGGGATTACAAATCCCTCTGGGGGTTATTCTGCAGTGAAATACCACCAGTTGCACAGTATCCTCCTTCTTCTAAAACAGAATTTCAAATGTGCGATGTTCACTCAAGCAATAAACAAGAAAGAGAAGATAAACAACCTTTCCAGAGAGAGAAATTATAATCATGGTGTAGGGCACAGTTTTTTTAAGACGGGTTCAATTATAATCAGTGATACACTTTTGACATGATGCACGCACCAGGCTCTCCACGTGGATGCACACAAACAAATAGGATGTAGAGAAGGGACCATCAGCCTTGCAACCTTCTTCTTGCAGACTCATGGCTGCTCTTCCTTGGGCCTGTTCCAAGGGGAGAACCACTGCTCTCCTTACCTCCCTCCCAGCATTGCAAGGAGTGTAAAGGAAATGTTGGTGTCAGCCCCTTTTTCCTAGAAACCAGAACACCACTGCTGCAGAATACACAAGAAAACAGCAAGGAAACACTGAGCTTTCACGTCGTCTCTCCCTCACCCAAGACTTGCTCAGCTGGATTGTTCTCAGATCTGGGGAATTCCTGGGCTTTGAAGAACTTAAAAAATTCTGCTACTTCTAAGGGAAAAACAAACACAATGGATGGTAAATTTGTAGCCACAGTTTTTTCATCTTCTGGTCTCTAAAAATAGTAATGGGGACTTCTCATTTCTCTGGAGACAGTTACATCCCACTCTTCTTGCTAACTGGAATGCACTGATGGGATCTGCTAATTTTCCAGCCACTTCAGCGGAATGATTTTAGGATAATTTTTTGAGAATTTGGTACATTTTTCTTTGTCATCCAACACAGGTAGATAAGGACCCACCAATATCTACTTCTTATCCTGGTTCCACACAGTCCCTCAAAATAAATAAAGAAAATTAGGTTGAAAGAATAAAATAAAATCACTTGTCTGATAGCTTGATTATATTAAAAAAAATATACCTAAAACTGAATTACACAAACATTACTTTAAATCTTTTCTTTAGAGTCAGGTGCTTGTATACATCCCTTTCTCAGGAAGTCCCTGTGATCCTATGTCCTTAAAACAATTCCCACCACTGGGTTGACTCAGATGATTGTAGGAAAAAAAGGAATACTATATTGAATGACTAAAATGTAAATGTTCAGAAAACAGAAGACATTTGTAAGCATAAGATTACATTCATTAAGAATAAAAATGACAAAAAGAAAAAAGAAGGGAAAAGGACCAAGCACTTCCTGAAACCGCATGTTCCAAACTTCCAGAATTGTGAAAGCTGTGCTGTTAGTGGGTTGTTGAGTAGAGTTACCCACTCTACTCAACAACCACTCTAATTTCTCTGGACAACTTTCATGTAACGGGTGGGTGATTAATTCTGTGGGTTTCCTAAACATGAGCACAACATACTTTGAGGGATACTGAAATGAATAAACAAACATACATCCTTAAGAACAAATAAACTGAGCCAGTAAAAATATACTGTTTAATCTCAAATGTGAGGGGGACACAAACCAGAAATGGGGCACATTAAAAATGTGTCCCTCTCCAAGGGAGAATAAAATATGTTTTATTCTGCATTTCTGCTACAATAAGGTGAACAGGATTACCATGACCATATTCCTTTCAGCTTCAGTTTCAAATGGTGTCACACCAAGAAGTGCATTTGCAATCCAAGCCAGGCCTTAAAAGCAAATGCTCAAAACTCTTATGCTGAAAATGGGGCAGTAAATGGCAAAATGCTGGGATATGCAAATGATTACCTAAAGTTACCCTGTTGGAGCTGTTGCTGTGTCAGATACAGGCTGGAGTGTGTGGCATGATTTGAGTCTGAGAATGCAAATCCAAGCCTGGAAAAAGGTATCATGAATAAATTCCATAGCTAAACATATGAAGCCCAGCACAGAAATAGAAGTTTTGAAATCCTCCTTATGCTTTTATTTAGTCCCATTTGAATGTGTATTTCACAAAATCACTGCCTCTCAATTATGGCTTCCTTGCTGATAACAAAGGCACATTTCTATTTGCTAACCTACACAGGAGGAAAATGTATTCTGTTTATTATTTATAAGAGTAAAGTGCTGAGAGGCCCCAACAGAGCCAAAGCCCAGGCTCTTGTTTTGTGTTTGTTATGAAAATAGAGCGAGCCATATTCAGGCAGGCTACTTTCCACCTAAATCCTTGGGTCCACTGTTTTCTCTTGGCTGCTTTTTAGGCAGTTTTCTGCTCAATGCTTTACCGACATCACACTTGAGACATGCCCTGCTTTCTCTGCTGATTACAGACATGGCATTAGATGGAATTTTTACTGCATATCAGTACTGAAGAAGCAGCTGAAAGGGCGGGGAAAAATAGCACTGACAGATTTCTACAAGATCACATGTCAAGTGCCTGGGAAAATTAAAATAAACAGCCTTAGTTTTCACAGTTCCCAACTAGTAATCTACTCCAGCCAACTAAACCATGACTCCTGCCTCTAAACAACATTCCTGAATCAAACACATTGTCACTAACATATTGTTGAGTAATATTTGATTAGGAGGATTTACAGGCAGGCATCTCCTGTGCTGTTTTGTTGTTCATAGACCTCCTCAGCCGGGGTGAAGTCCTTCCATTACCTTGAACCAAGTGCGTCAGCATCGTTCCTTTCATCCAATTGCTGAGTCAGGAAATGCTCTGTCAAAGCCTGCTTTTTCCCCTTATTTTTTTCCCAAGGCTAACAGGTAAAAGAATAAGCAACATTTGGGTTTTTAAAAACAACAGTGTTAATATTTACCTTAGGATGACCTAGGGATTTAGGATCTATTTGCTGTCTTTTACTGGGAACAGTACTTCTTGAAAAGCTGTAAAAGGGGTGCTTCCCTGTTCATCAAGGCTGGTTATGCAACACTTCTCTATCTAACATTTTTTCTATTCCTGTCCTAATAAAATTATTTTTATTTATTAGCAATGTTTCCAAATTTAACAACCCCAGCACGTGCTATACTATGTACAATGAATCCAAGATGTTACGTGAATACCCACTTTGAGGTGATGCTTCTTTTAACATCAATGATTCTATGATTGCAATTATTAGTTGCCAGCCATGTTTCAAACTGCTGGGACTGTCATAAAAAAGAAAGAATTGCTCCTCTTTTACAGCTTGGGAAGTTTCATTCTGCTGGAGTCCAAGGACTTTCATATTTCCCAGATGCAGCTGGCTGCTCTTGTTGTCACGCATTGCACTGCACTCCTTTACTGATGGCTTTATCACATCCAGTTTGCTCACATATCTTTCAAATAGCATTTTAAGGCACTAATTTTTCAGCTTTCTGATCTGCTTTGCTTGGTGAGAAAATAAAGAGATTTTCACCGGCCTTGATAAAGCAGTGAAGACTTGAGAAAGGAAAAGAGCATAGCATGGAGGGACTGCACAGCTTCTTTGTCCCTCCATCTCCTGTACAGATATGTCATAGCAGATACTGTCAACAGGGTTGGGGAGAAGAAGGAGACAATGGAGAAAGAAAAGGGAAGACAGCTGTTAAATTCACCCTTGGCAAAAACATCTCACAAAGTCAGCAAGACCGTCCTGAAAGGAAATCCAGTGTGGGAGAAAATTAGGGATGCTGCTCAAGAGAATAGGACCTGGTGAAATAAAAGGCAGTACTGATTTGGGGTTTTGAATTCCCTAATTCCCCTCCTCCCTGGCTCTCATGATTTTGAATGAAACATTAATACTGCTTCAGATGCTTCTTCCCTCCAAGGCCAATCAGCTGCTCGGCAGGGCGTGAAGCGGTTGTTCATTTGAACAGCTAACGAGGGAGCGGAAGGGCAGAGCTAATTCTAAGGCTTTTCCAGCACTGCTGAAACTCACATTTGCCTTGACACACAGGGAATGACCTGAAGAGCCTCTCTCCACTTTGGAAGAAGAGGAGTGGTGCTGTGTTAATTCTGCATAAACAAGCCTGACTTGTCAGAAGGGATAATTTTTCACAGTACAGCCGTAAACATCCAGTTTTGAGACTGGAGTAGGCACCTCGTCCTGCTTAGTGCCATGGCAACAACTACCACTGGAAATCTTCCTCATAGAGAGGGGTACAGAAAAAAGGGAGGTAAAACTGCCAAACGACCGAAAATGTCAAATCCCAAGCCTTCCGTTTTAAGAAAATTACTGCTCCTTCTCTCACAAAGTGCACAGAGCCTTTAGGATAAGAAGTGAATCCCAAGACTGAATTTTGGATGTTCCTGAAGGTGAAAAATTGCTTCCCCCTAATCTGGCAAGGAAAGTAAAGTTGAAGTGGCTGAAGATGCTGCTGGTTCTGTTGCTATTAAGGTCTGTTCTGGTTTCCAGCTCCCAAGAAAAAGAGAAAAGAAGGAGGAAAAATACATCAAAGGAAGAAAGCAGTTTTTGTTCACAGTGCTGGGTCTGACTTGTAACACTACAGAAGGACCGATAGAGTAATCACTATCAAATCGGTCTGGCAAACCTATACCTGTGCACTGCTATTTTGGGAACTGCTTTTAGCTATTTTATCATCACTGGCTTCTAGCAGCAGCAGGAGAGAAATCATCTTGACTAGTCAATTCGCTCTTTATAACACAATGACAACAGAACAGGAGACAGGTACAGAACGAATAAGGTAGGCAGGAACAAGACATTAACTTGAGAATGAGAGCAGATATAAAAATGTTACACCTTCTGCAGCTAAGAGAAGCTGGCAGGAACAGTGATGCTGCTGCACAGGGAAGAGTCAAGGTGACAGGTTTTCCTTATTAGGGGAAGCCACAATGGCCAAGCTTCCTCTTTCCTGATTAGCCACAGCCCGACTGTCGGCATCAAATCGTGAATTCTCAGGCTGGTTTAGAAAACCACTGAACCCACAAAAAACCCCCTAGTCAACAAACAAACCATTAATAGGACCCCAAGACAGACAAAGAATATGGACAGATCTGCTTTATCTTTTTTTTTCTAAGGTAAACTCCACAAAGAAGCCCAAAAGGCTTCTAAAAGCAGGACAAAAAACCCCAAGTGTTAGTGTAATATAAAACAGAAACAGAAATTCTTACAACAGAGATATAACACAGTATATCCACAGCCTTTCCTGTCCACTGCGTCTCCACAGGCAGGTCCTCAAAACCCCAGTCTTCACCTCTGCTAGCTCTAATTTCCAAGGGACAGCAAGTCTGCTTGGTGCTCTTTGGTCCCTCAGAAATATGAGTGATATCTCTCTCTTCAGAGGCTTGGCTGCCTGTTCTGCTCCTCATGTCCATCTCCTGAGCAGAACAAGTGACAGGCACCATGCTCGTGCCTGCTGCACCTCGAGGTTCTACCCCTCTTTATTTGTGAAACACCCACGAACTTAGAGCAAACAAAACAAATGGACAAAACCAGGTCAGCCCCTCACCTTCTGTTTATCTGCTAAGCCTAATTTCTCATCTCCACTTTTTTTAACTCATTAGTCATCTTTAATATTTGTCAACTTAAAATGAAAACAGAAAGGAAGAAAAGTTTACATTAGACTTTTGTTATCATGGATGTCTTAGTGGCATCTGGAGAAATAAGAACCCTTCTTGACGGCATGATCTATTGCAGGAGAGAGCACAATCACAGAAGTAAACAAAATTTGAGCAACTGGTTTATTTTTGTGTCTTGTATTACCCCAAGTAAATTGGTGTTGCTTAAAAAAACAGAATTGCACTGATAAGAGAATTTTCTGTTTAGAGCTTTACATATTCTTGAAGCAATACCAGATCTGTTTTCTTTTGTATTCAGTTGATAATGGACCTAAAATCTCTTTACAGCAGGTAAGAACTGCCATAATGCCACTGGTACACACATCCTACATCAGCCCTACTACAGGGAATAGGACAGCACTCAGCAAGAACAACTCAATACCTGCTGCATTTCCCTGCAGCCAGGCTCAGGAAACACTCTCTTCCTTTACGCTGTGGAGAGAGAACTTAGTATAATGAATACTTGAGATCAGCCTGTTTAGGGTAGGCTTCCCAAAAAGAGCTAGAATAACTAGGCATTAATCTTATCCATTCCACTTCTCTAGAGAAAAAAAATAAACTCCTCTTTTAAATGGGTAAAACATCTGCTACAAATGGAAACAGAAGATTGTAAGACTGTTGGTCTCATTGATCATTTTCTAATTAGCATTGTACATTCCTTTCTGTAATAGTAGGATAATTTGTACAGAATTACAAGTCGTAATTATTTATAAAATTGGATAGATGTGACAAACAGCTTTTGGAATGTCTTAATACTTCTTGTTGAAACCATGAATTCCATAGCCATGAACCTCCTGCAAACAGCAAAAGAAGCAGAAAGTTTTAGAAGGAAACTCTAAAGGAATTTTATACGGCTGCAGACAGATGCCCAGTGAGACAACAAGAGTGTAAGATGGGTCAAACCTTATGTAGTGATTGATTACACAGCTACTGAAACTCTTACTGCATTCTGCAATCACACTAAATGTGACAAGAAAAACTGTATTGTTGAAGTCAGAGAACTAAAGCAGAGATGAATTAAAGAGATCAGAAATGGGGCAGTAAATAAAATGAGATGCTGCTTGAGAAGTGGAGTGGGAACACCCAGATGGGCAAACACCTGAAACACTGGTATAAGCACATATAATTTAGGAAAGATATGGAGAAACCAGGCAAAAAGTAACCTGCGTGGGAATGATGAAGACTGGCTTACCAGAAGAAATTTTCAAAGATAAATTTTTTGTGTTTTGTATACACACAGGAAAGGTCCATCACAGGGGGAAAGGAAGTATTTAGGGAGTTTCACAGACTGTAAGATAGAATTAGAATATCCTAAACAAACTTCCTGATGGAAATGTAATGAACTGAAGAAATGT
Source organism: Dicrurus megarhynchus (assembly GCA_013399195.1). Taxonomy (NCBI): domain Eukaryota; kingdom Metazoa; phylum Chordata; class Aves; order Passeriformes; family Dicruridae; genus Dicrurus; species Dicrurus megarhynchus. The sequence goes on from VXAD01000749.1 coordinate 116,687, forward strand.
ATTTCCAAGCTACGTCAGCAAGGCTTCCTCTTTGTGTGCATGTGAAACTCAACAGGAAAAAAAAGGAAAGTGAGAAAGTATCCTGGCAGGAATTATCCTACTTCAAATCCTCATTCTTCTTATTTTAAGTGCCCTTTGAAAGTTTTAACTCCAACATCATTATTGCCTGACTTTTTTTCTTACTATGGTGGATTTACAGCAAGAATCTGAAAGCTTTTTCTGACAGATTATAGACTCTTCCAACATTTATCTTTGGTAGACACACATCAGCTGTAAATTGGCTCAAAACATACAGACACACATGCCAGTTTCAACTGCATCTACTGTATTTCTGAATTCCAGCTAACCTTGGGAGGTATACAGGATCAAATCCTGCAGTGCACACATCTGCCAAAGGAAGCCAAACTGATCCCACTTGGCTAATGAATGCCTAAATCCAAAAAAAGAGGCAGCTGAACGTCTTGAGCAGCTTAAACCACACAATACCCAGTGTGACTCCAACAGCATTTGTAACGAATGTGCATACCACCACCTGTTACACACAACACTTTCTTTCTGCACTCTCCAAATAAATGGATCAAGCACTTTCTACTTAACAGTACAATAAGCATGCAAAAAAGATTGATCTTGTAAAACGATGAACTTTAGGAACTGCAGCTGGAACTGACAGCATTCCTTCCATCTGTAATTAATTATTCTAAATTGTCATCCCTTGAACTAAAATTTTGTTAGCAATATGAAAGGGACATAAAGCTTTACGTCAAAATAATCTCTCTTTATCTCTTTGGTCTAAATAAAGCCACAGAAGAGCTTAAATTAATGACAAAATATAGCAAAAGATGTACAGAGCAATGTTCTTAAGTACAGCTTTGCCCTACATCAACAATGATCATTATTTTCAGCAGGGGAAGAGCTAAACCCTAGAAATGTAGTTTTAAACAAAAATACATAAATTGCAGTTTATGCTCAACCTCTGTGTATTACACACCAAAGCTGGTACAGAGCTGCACAGCCTTGAGACTGAGTTTAACCAGATCTGCTGTTATGACAGCAATAATTTTGGACTTACATTTCTACGTCTCTGAATTGTCAGTGTAATTAAACTCACACAAATTAGTTTGGAAAGGAATTTTCCAGAAAGCTATTGGGGGGAACATGTGGCTGATCATTTGTAGTTGGGTCACTCAATGTGTGGATCACACAAATATGTGACAATTCAGTATTCTACCATAATAAAATTCTAAAAACATCATTATTGTAACACAAGTTCATGGGTTTTTAGGAATCAATAACCTATAAATCTGTTACAGTAATACCTCTGCTTAAGCCATCAGGGCTTTGTGTGCCAAATGTAAACTGCGGCCTGCACAAAGATTATGGGTAATTCTAAGGAAAGCATAATTTAAAAATTCTTTCCCCTCTCCCCCCATCTATGAGGAATGTGCAAATCCCATTGAAATATGAGCTATAACAAATGCAGTGATCAAGATGTAGTGGCAAAACCAGTTTGTATGTACATGGGCTAAATTTAGCCTACTGCTCTTCATCAGCAAAACTGGCACTTAAGATGGGAATTCAGGTGTGAGACAGACTGTATGCTATTAGGCATCCTAATTTTCCAAGGTCATTACTCTTCAGGTTTTTTTCAATGATAGATATTTTTGTTACTCGCAGTTGAAAATAACCTATTTTCCTTAATGTTCGCTGCACACGTAGAAAAGACTTGCATAAACTGTGTGATGACTGTAGAGATAACTGATATCAGATTCAGTTAGCAGGTTATTCTAACTTGTAGTATTACTTCACAAATGGGCTTGCAATGGCTTCAGGAAATAAGTATTTATACATATATATATATATATAGTGTATGAGTAAGTACATTTTTTCTGTTAAATACAAAGGGGTGTAGTTGGCATCAGTCTGTTTACCACAGTGTCACACACTGTTACAGTTTCAGTGTATAAGGGCAGACTGGAAACAGCAAACATTTGGTAAAATCCCCATATAAATGAGGACTAAAACCAAAATGGAAATGGAAGCCCCAGAAAGCTCCTACTTTCCACACCTGTACTGAATCTGGATGCAGAGGCCAAGAAGGGCTAGAAGGCACCTTCCTCTTGCCTTTTTCTCATAAACTGAAACCCTTCTCGTCCCCACAGCGTCCAGGAGCAGCCATGGGACAGCAGTGGAGTGAGTTTGGTCACAGGGACTACAGAAAACCTACTCATGTTTGGCTTCTCAAGTTACCGTGCTGCTACACTGCAGTTGATTTGCACCTCTGAAAAATATAAACTGATTTCAGTAGTGCAGGGCTCTTTCATATCTGAAGAGTATTTAACATGACTGTGTTCCAGCCTGATCAAAGCTCAGTTTTATTGTAAGGAAAATCTTTGTAGTCTTCCTTTCCTCTGGTTCTGAAGAGTAAATCATAACGGAAACACCTAAACATCTTTAGCTTACCCATAAAAAGAACAAAACTACATTCTAGGAAAAAGTTATATGCGGTTCCAGTAAATGAAAATCTTTATTTTTATTTACATTTATTTACCTTAATTATAGTTTCAAGCCATTATTAAGCATACAGGTAGTCCCTTTACTCTGAACATGATTTTCTCTTTTCTACAATTTGTTTCAAAGTTTAGCTGTTTTAAAACAGATTTCCAAGGAAAAAAAAAACATATTAAACTCCTCTAGTATGACAGGAAAATCTCTGAGAGCCTCTTGGTTTAGAGGGAATTAAACTAGCAGAGCATTTTAGAATTCAAGCAACAGGAAGTAATTGTTTTTACCTTCTTCAAACTTGTTCCTGACTTTTCAAAAGAGAAAAAGAATACCTATTTTTAGTTTTATTTTTTTAAACTCTTGAAGGAGCATTTTGGTTCTTGAAACCCAAAGGAACTTGGGTCTCACATGTGTTCATTAATTTGACCTCAAGAGAGGGAATCTGATTCACACTAGTCCTCTATCCTACGAAGTCTTGCACTAGCAAGAGACATTGAATACTATCAGGAAAAGAAAATTAAAAATATGGAAAGCAATGGCTCACAGTGAGTACCATAAAAATAAAAAAAATACTGGAAGTTATTTCACCCACGCAAATGTTCCTCATGTCTTTACAACTTGTAAATGTTTTTTTTTTATCTAGATAAATCTAGATGTACTTAGCGTCTTGATGCAAATCTTCAGCTTGATATGCTCCTGGAAGATTTGGGGGATGAGGTGGGAATAAATCAGGACATAATCTGAGGTACAAAAATTTTAAAATACCTCTTGGAGGAATCAAACTACTTTCTGAAGACAGGTTTTGTTTTTAAACTCAGTTCTGAATTAAAGGGAAACTTTCCGAGGTACGATTTAATTGAAAACATTAGCTTTCTAGGGAATGACCAGTCTATTGGAACAACTCTCTCCACAGAAAACCTTGGCTCTCACATTCAACCACTGGGCTGGGAGGCCACGATTATACCTCTTTGGCTTTTCGTTTCTTCGTGCTTTTTCTCTGCCGTGAAGTTGAAAGTATACATCAAAAAATAAAGTACTGATTCATAAGATCCTTAGATTCCACTGCAAGACTGTAACTGCAGCCTCTCATACATTTTGTCTTTAATAACCATCCCATTTCCACTCCCAAATTTTTCATTTTTTGACTATCAACCATCTTTACCTCCATCAAGTACTAAAATCTGGCTTTCTGTCACTGTGCAATATTGATCTCGTACTTAGGACCTGTAGAATACTTTATGCCTGATGGCCATCACTATGCCCACAATATTCATCATGTATTCTGTTTTAGCATCTATTAGTCAATTTTAAACAACACAATTAAGAATATTTTAAGGCCTTTCTGGCTCATCCTCAAGATGTGCAATCCAAAGCAACAGAAAAGAAAACTTTACTTTTTCTTTCTATTCATTTTTCTACTACAAAATTAATGAAAATTCACTTTGATTAATGACCTGGATATTTTTTATAGCCTTTATCTTCATAAGAAGCTGTTTGTCTTAATTCCTCTTTTAATGGTCAGTCTCTGCATTGAGATTTTCTGCTTTCATGATTTTGTTGTTGTTTTGGGTTTTTGGATTTTTTTTCTCCTTCAATGAATTCTTCTGCTCAAGCAATATCCATTCCTCCCCTACAATATCTGCTTTCTCTGGTGTCATGGGGTGATATTCCATGATCTTGGAAGGTCCTCTGAGAGGCCCATTTGACTCTCCTTTATGAATGTATTACACACTTGATGTGTTCAGACTTTACAATTTACCCTCATAAAGCCCTTCTATGATACAGAAATATTATTGACATTTTACAATGGAACAGAAAACGAGTCAGCTTATTAAGGTATCTAAATGCTTAAGGATGCCTACTGGGATTTTCAAGGTTGCTCTGACATATAACTCTTATTGAACTAATTGAAGATTTTTCACTAAATGCCTAATTTGCATTTTTAGTTTTCTGAAAAGCTTTAAAATCTGACTCACTCGTGTCACCCTTTAAATCCAGTGGACCAGCGCATTAAACCCAGATCTCATTAGCCCTTAAACTCATGCTCGAAGCACGCGCAGCACTCCCCACAACAGGGGGAAACTGCACGAAAAATAAAGATGTGGCACACACCACAGGCATCTGGTCCCTCCTGGCCTGAGTCACACAGCAAACACTCAGACGGCAGGGAGCCACAGAGCCCAGCGCATCAGATGTCAGGCAGGAGAGGAGTGGATCTCCAGGGATCTGGCTGCTCAGTGCTGGGACTGCGGGGCGCTGGGAGGCCGAGCTTGGAGACAAACACCGGCATCAGGCTCAGCAGCCCCTCAGCTCCCTCCCTTCCTCAGTTAGGGGTTGGTTTTGCTAACAACTCCTGATGGGGGACAGAGCCAACATCCATGAATGGCTTCAACCAAACGTGCTGCAGAATTGTTTGTATCCACCATGTCTCTGGGTTTAAGCAAGTGGCAACTTTATTTCAGAAACACTTTTTAAAGCACTGCCCCATGCAGTAATTCCTATACAATACCTAGTCATGTGCCTAATCATGCACTTTTCTCCACCCTAATGTAGACATTTTTACTTTTGGGTGGCCTAAGAGCAAGTTACTCAGTTTGACTAAAGCCCATCACTTTCACACCTCGGGGGGCAGGAAGCTGGAACAAGGACAGCTTCATCTTTTGCCCGGTTCTGATAAGGAGGTGCTGTCCTTCAGCACCGCTTTCCTTCACATCCCTATGTTGAGGCCACTAGTGGCTGGAAAGGGAACAGATCACCTGTCAGGGCTTTTTAAGGCCATTCTGCCCTTGTCGAGTCAATGAAACTCACTACATGAAGCAAGCTGGGTTTGGTCAGTGTACTTACTGCCCTTTGACTGCGAATCGTATTGCTTCATTTTGGAAGTCATGTGCACTGTCTTCTTACAGCCCACAGCACCTCAACTACGGACCAGCTAAACAAACACCTGGACAGCCAGTTTACTAGGATAATATATATATTTTTATCAAAGAAATATGAGACTCGGTAAATTAACGAATTCCTGACATTACCACCTCACAGATGTATTTTCCAAGTCAGGGCTTACGGGTAGCGTGTTGCCCGCTAGACCCTCTGAGACTGGCTGCAGCTGCAAAAAATAAAAATGTTCAGACTGAGGCCAATGGGAAGATGCTGCCTGCAGCATAATTGCTCGCTGTTGTTGCACATTGGCTGGCGAAGGTTAGGGACTGCTGCTCTGTGTAATCGAGCAGGTTCGCAACAATACCGGAAGGCTGTTGTATAATAACAGTTCAAGCAAAACAGGTAGAAATAAACACACATTTTAATTTTTTTTTTTTATCCACCTTTAGGTAGAGGTGATAAATTTTTACTGAGCACACCACGTTTTAAAATCACTCCCAAACAGATGCCAGGTACTCTTTTTGCCCGAGGCTGATGGAAAAAAAAAAGCAGGTAGCTTCTGAAAGAAATCTGAAAAGCTGTTATCCAAGTAGCGGAGGTTAAAGTCTCCATATGCATTTCAAGTAGTTTCGTATCCAAAGTGAACACTGATTTAAACAGATGTCTTTGGAACCATGACCTGATATACAAATATGTGATTGATCCTTTACTAAATGAAATTTACAGAAAATCACAGGTGTCTGTCACAAAAATTACTGCTTATATGAACAAAGTAATTAAATCTGCCTATATGAATGAAACAATTAAATTTGCCTACTTTTAAAGAATCCTTATCAAACATTTCATGAATCACTCCAATTTGAATATTTTAAGTAGTGAAAAGCCAGAATGGCTGCAAATAGCTTTGCATACAAGCAAACTGAATGACAGAAAATTCCTTATTCATTTATTGTGATAGCACATCTTCTTCCCCCATCGAGTGTTTTTTTACTTAGTTTTACTTGTTTTCTCCAGGCCTTCAGCATATCCAAGGATTTGTCAGGAAGTTGCACTCTGACTGTTACTTCAGGCTCACCAAATTACAGAAAAATATTTAAGAATAGAGTGTCATTAGACTGCCCTATGCTAAACGGACTGATTTATTTCAGAGAACAATGAAGCAATGAATCTGTATTGTGATGACCGGCTGATCTAACAGCAAGGCTTCCCAGTACTGCAAACGTTTATCAACTTCTCTTTTAACTCTCTACATTTCTCCTCATACTGAGCAAACTCAACTTGATGATGTAAAAATAAATATAATAAGCTGCTACTCTAAACTGCAATTTGCCTTTCCCTTCTGTCCAGAGACATATCCTCAATCTTTTCACCGTTTTGGGCAGCTGGAGCTCAGCTTCCTTACGAGAAAGCTTCCTTAAGTTAAAGTTTTTAAGTAAGAGTGTTTTGCCATGATGCGGAAACCGTAATCCTGACATACACACAGGAAACCACCCAGTGTACACCTTGGCAGAACTACAGCCCCCCCATCTGCTACCTGCTACAGATATGCGAGGAATTGTCTTTTTAGCTCGTGACATACAGAACCGGGACCCGGAGAGCTGGGTTAACTCGTGTTCCAGTTAAACCGAGCAACGAGCCCCCCGCGCCTCTGCGCTTCACCCCGACCGCTGGGAGGGCCAGGGAAGCAGCAGGGCAGCCCCGGGCCCCCGGCACTGCAGCAGAGCCGCGGCAGCGCCGGGCAGGGCGGCTCCGGCCCGCTCCGGGCGGGCAGCGGTCGCGCGAAGTTGCCCG
>VXAD01000749.1:124438-276734 GCA_013399195.1 Dicrurus megarhynchus
AGGCCCGGCCCTCCGCCGCCGGCCCGCGGTCGGCTCGTCCCGTGCCGGGTGCCCTTGCGCCCGCTCCTGCTCAGAAACGATCCCGTTCCTCGGCTAATTGACCGCAAATGCCTCGCTATCCGGAAAGCGCGTCCTCGCAGTCGGGAGCCCGGGGAGGGGAGAATGTTAGAGATGTACCCCGGGCGGAACGGCGAGCTTCATTCAGCAGATTCATGTTTTGGCCCGGGTGGTTGACGGGTTAAAAAGAGTTAAAGCACAGCTGAGAAACCTCAGGCACCTGAGACCCAGCCATAGCTGGAGGGGACGGCAGGAGAGCCTTCCCGGAGGAGGTGGGGGCTGAGGAGATGTCTGCCATTAGGCATGTTTATCCTGACAAGTAGGAGATTCGTAAGGTGCTGCTTCGCTTTCTGGGTTTGTAGGCTGGGAGGCTGGTGGGTGTCATGAGGGGAAAAGCTGAGAACGGGCTGCTCCATTTAACTTCATTTTTTTTTCTCTGTCTCTCCCTTTTATAATAGTTTAAGCAAATATCAAAGGCCACGATGAGCTCAGAAAGTTCAGACTGGTGTGGATGTTCAGCCTACTGTTTAAAGACTGCTGATAACGGTTCTAGAAATAGCATCATCTTCTAGTAGAAGCTTTTATTTTTCTTAAAGAAAGAAGTATATCATCGAAATAAGATGCATTCTGGGAAACGAGACGATATTATTGAGAAAAGTTGTTTACTAGTATAACTTGCCTCCTAGTGCTTTGGCAACATTGCTTATGTCTGAAAGGCATTCTCCCCTTCACCCTCCCTTTTTAATAGAAAAATGATATCTGTAAAACATGATTGTATAAGTCAGGCATAATTCCACCAGTGGTCAGGTGACTCACTCATGCTGGCTTGTTGTTGTTAAGAATTAATAATAGATAATAAAATAGTATGTAGCTGTTCCAGTTGTTAGCATTGTAATCATATTTTTGAGGGACAGAGATTTTCGTGACATTAGTATATGTTTTCACATCTAATAATGTGAAATTCTCTTACTAGTCTCAATAAATGCCACGCAAATATTCATCTTGGTGCTGGAAAGACCAATGTGATTTGTTTGTTTCTCCAAGCATGCAGGGAGAAAGACAATTCTTAAGAGGTACTGTCAGTCAGAGCTCTTTCTCTGAAATGCAGGATCAGGCTTCAGCAGTCCTGCCGCTTTACCTGCTGTGGTGAAGAAGGGGCAAATTTTATAGAACTTGGTAGAACTACAAATACCAGAATGTCTTTTAGGGAAAAACAGGTTCAAGAGGGCTGCCAAATTATTCATATGTGTGTAAATTCTCTAGAGACAGAAACTTTCTAATCTGTAACACAAAATCAGGTTCAGGCTAATGCTGGTGATAATGTCAAAGAGGAGGGAGGACAGAGAAGCCATCAAAGACCCCTGACACAGGTATCTGTAAAGTACGGTCAAAGTCCAGGGATCATGTGTGACCAGATTTTGAATTACCGTACAATTTGCCTATAATTTTTATATTATTTTGTATATTATTTGGCTATATTTTGGTAGTTTGGCCCTGACCAAGATGTCTGTGCTGTTCTATAGCTTGCCCTCTGTCCAGGACAGACAAATATATCAACTGCAAAGTGATATTAATGCATTTACCAGAGTGTGTTTTTTATCCTGCAGGACCACAAGCTCTTTGCTAGCTTGGGATTCAGGCTTGCTGCAGAGTGAGCTCTGGGCAGCCTGGTGATGAAGCGGTAATTTCTTTATCCTTCTCCTATGACTGAAATATCTTGCTTTGTTTTTTTTAAATAGCAGCAATATGAACGTGCTGAGATGTTTGCAATACAGGTGCTTGGAGAGGGAAATTTTTCAGTCTGGTGGAGGAGAGACCATGAAACTATTTGGACATCACTGCTAGTAAACAAAGGCATCTATTCTCCAAAGCTCTAAGTGCTCTGTGTGAGCAGATGCTGATGTCTCTGGAGATAACAGCAGTGAATGTAATCAGCTGTGTCTCCAAGCAAGTGCAACATTTCCTTCCTGAGCCTGTTTGTGAGAAGCAGGTTATATCTGCCATTTTTTTATCACTGATTGCATGTGTCTCTTCTTGCAGGCACTCCTAGCTGTGTTGAGCTTGCTCCTGTGTCGGCTGCAGATTTTCCCAGTTGAGGGGACCATGTTACGTTTGAGAGCCCTAATGAATGCTGCACTGATTAACTTTGGTCCCAGAAGGTCATTGCATGATGCAGTGGGATGCTCTTATTAGCCTTATCCTGAGAGTTACAATTTGTACTGACCACAATAAGTCTATTTTTTTTTCCTGTTTAGCTCAGAGCTGCCCTCACACAATACAGTGCACTCAGAAGTTAGGAAAAAAAATCCCCAAGCCTGCTACACGCGGAGTCAGAATGAGTTTAACTGTTTGACCTACAACAGTTCTGTCATCATCAATTGCCACGTTCGTCTTTCTTTTCGTGAAATAAAGCTTTTCCCCAGTGTTCTGGCAGCAACGCAAGGATTGCTGACAATGAAGTCACCTTCAAAGCTGAGGCATTCATGAAAAAAATGCATTTCTGGAAGGAAGTAAGGCAGCTTGCATCAGGATTTTTATTATGGCTGTGCCGCAACCAGAACTTACCAAGCATTTGTGTTGAGTATTTGTAATTGCTTGACTTACATTTGGGCACAGCTCATCATGGGAGTATCTTTTTCCTTAACAAAAGGGAAGAAGGGAGGCCAGGGGTATTTCAGGAAATCAAGAAAAAACATAGAGCAACTAAGTTACTAATGCAACAGAACTAACAAGATTTTTTTTTTACCCCAAAAAATCAAAGTGTGAGAATCTGTAATTAAAGAGTAGGACCAAAAGAAAGACAACAAGGAGAACATTGCTCTGCTTAAAGGAGGCGATTTTGCCAAAGGCAGTCACCTGCAGTTCAGGCTGTAGAAGGGAAATGCCATTGTAGGCTCAAAGATTGATACATCTATCAAAAATCTTTTTGTTGTTGGCTGTGCCAGACTTTCTCCCTCACTCTCCCTCATACATACAGTTACCTTTCTGTTCCTGACGAATATATCTTTTTCTGCTGCTGAAAAGTAGAAAATGCTTAGGTAAACATTCAAGAAATGGAAATCTGAGTAACTACATCTGAGGTTTTTTTTGAGATGATGCTTTTCTGAGCAGTGTCATTCTTGAGATGAGTTAGTTACTCTCCACAGATTTTAGGAATGCTTTTAAGGGGAGGGTAGTTAGAAAATAGTTATGTGGCTGTGGGCTGTATCTCATCATTGACTGCTAGAGGTCATATGGAAACAGGTTAGTGCTAACTAAAGGGAAGGTGGTATCATCACTTTAATGATGTTAACATGAAAAAATAGCTGTTCTTGAGTACAGGTAATAATATGGAGTCATTTGAAGATGTTGAGGTCAGAATTACATGCTCTGAGGAAAGAAGGGATAGTAGTGTATTTTCATTATGGTTTTTATAAAATCTTAGGGCTTTTTATTTGAAATCACGTCATTTATTGACATCTGCTCAGATTTTAAAAACGTAATGCATAAAAACAGTGTTAAATGCTAGGATGGTACTGATCTTTGTCCTTTGCTCTGCAGGAGGCCTGTGAGCTGTTCCCATGTCAGAACGAGTGAAATGTCATTTTGGGGCTTTCCTGAATGATGGTAGGTAGCTTTCTCACAGCAGGTCCTGAAGGAAGAGCAAAGTGTCTCTCCTGCACTGAGCAGAGGAAGAGTGTGTCAAATCTCTCAGATGCCATCAAATGTCACTAGAAGCTGTGCTGTGCTAGAGGATTAGGAGTATACATCTGACAGCCAATGTCCTGGTACAACTGGGACTCAGCTGCATTTTCCAAAGTGAGTTGAAGGGGTGTGGATAATGAATGAGTTGTCTGAATGAAGGTTATGAGAAAAAACAAGACTGCAGCTCATCAGTGGGATTTTTGGTTTCTTTTTTTCTTTTTCAGTTGTTCTTTTCCCCGTGTTGCCATTGGACAAAACTTTACTGCCTAAGGAAAAGTTGCAAGCTCAAAGTAGGAGGTGCTTCCCAGAAGACTGCAAACAGCTTAACATGAATACAAGCTCTTTGATATGATGGACCACTTTCATGACCTCTTTATAGCAGATTACCATTTTTTTCTTGATCTTTATACCATTCACATTGTTAATCTAGAGTACTCTGGGTGCTGTAGCTTGTTACATGCAATTTTAATCTATCTTGAGAAAGCTTCCTTAAAACTTGAAAAAGAGGGAGGAAAACACATCTCTTCTGATTTGCCTTCTAATTTGACAATCTCTTCCTTGACAGCTTTTGCAAACTCTACCGGGAGAAAAAAAAAGAAGTGTAATGAATAATTCAGCCTTGAGAGTGAATTGAGCTTGAGGAGAATTGTTGAATTCCCAGGTCTGTGGTTTGTGGTTTTTGTTATTGACTGCTCACATGGATTTAAAGTCCTGTCTCTGCAGTCAGTGGTTTTTACCTCCCCTTTGGACGCTGCAATTTTGTCTGTTTTTCCGTCCCTGAACACCAGCTCTCTGATCTTGCACATAAACGTGCAAAAACCCTTGAAGGACCTTTCTGCTTCCAAGGAGAACCATAGGTAGCATGCTACACAATAAATAAGATTTTAACCCTGGACCTGAATGTTGAAAATAGTCCAATGGAAGTTGATGGAGTCATCATGCTGAGTATGAGGCACTCTTCCTACTATCCTCCCCTCACATGCTGGAATATCCAAATTATAAGGATAATGAAAGCTTGATATCAGAAAAGAACCTCCTGAAAATGGGGTGTCTTAGCTCAACCCAGATACAGCCCTGAAATTTGTGATTTATATTAGCGTGCTAATGGGAGCCAGACAATAACACAATAGGAGCTGGTCCTGCATTTTATGCATCAGCAGCCAATAAGTAAAAAACCCCAAGTTTATATCATTTGAGTGTTTGTGAATGCATAAAAAATAGAGTCCATTTTCTGCCAAGTGGAATGATGATGTGATACCTGTTACTGAAAGTAGCTTGCCCAGAAAAAAATTATAATTGTAAGAGTCTAGCCAGTATTCAGAACTCTGTATAAAACCTGAACCATGCTCATCATTTCTTAAAGCCACTGAATAAAGTGAATGTTATTACCTCTAAAGCAGTTTTTGCTAGCTCAAAAAGCAGAATCATCTACCAAAAAAAAAAAAAAAATCAGTATGAACATTTTTATCATACAGTCTAGTGGAACCTTTATATAATTAACTCTTATTGACAATCTCACTGATTGGTATAGTTCATATGAGTAAATATCTGAGCTCAATCATAATGTGGACTGCAGGAAAGCTCTGCTAATGTATTTCCACTCAGCTGCTTACAGCTACGTGTTAACGTTTCCTAACCGAAAGAAGGAATAAAAATGTTTGGTGGTTTTACGATGAATTTGTAAGAGAATGCTAAGGAAGTAACTTTCCGTGAGGAGGATATGGTCCCTTATCCTTGAACTTTCAAAGATAACAGAACCTTAACCTAAAAAAGGGAAAAAAACCCAAAACAAAAAATAACCATAAGCAAATCCTGAATACTCAAGAAAAAACCTCTTTTTTGATTCATGGTAAATTAATGCTTTGTAACTTACAGATATCACTAGTGTTTCTGTAGTCATGGGCTTCTTTGAAAGATAGCTAAATCTAGAAAACTTTTTAAATTAAGTGACAGATTAGATGGGGTCTGCTTGCAAGTAAAATAAACCCACAAATCTCCTTGTGGCTGGAGGAAAATTTTTATTCCTTTTAGATCTATCTTTAGTTCTGATTAACGTATAATCAAATAAGCTAGAGTCCATCCAGAAGGCAGTTTTGGTTAAAAATCAGTTAACTGCATCAAGAATATGCTTGTTGCTAGGTATTCTTGAGGTAGGAAATTTAGAAATGGTGTCTGTTCCGGGCTCAAGGCAGAGGTTGGGTGTGCAATTCCTTTTCTCACAAGCAGGAATTCAAGTCAGAGTTGAAGCACGTGCATGCACACTGTTCCAAGTACCAGAATACTTGTGGTTATAATTAAAGGGAACAACCCATGTCCCTAAAGGTAGGCGCTTCCCAGGAATCAGCGTGAATCAGGACTGCCTATGGAGTGCTCCTGGAGTGCTGGTTTGAGGATCCTGAGGTAGAATCCCTTTCTCAAATCTCTGGCTAAAGAGGAAAAACTTACCTTGAATCTCCCCAGCTATTATAACAGCTGACTTGGGCACAGCCTTCTACGGGGCAAGGGAATGGCAGGAAGAACAAATCCCTCTTCTCCATATGAAGGAGATGAAGGAATCCCAGTGGAATGCGATGCTTTGGCTGCACTGTAACTTGTGGTACCTCAGTGCAATGTCTGCCAGCCTCCTGCTCCTGTGCAGCCACAGGAGCCAGTGCTGGGCATAAATCTGCACAAGACAGGGAGAATTTTATGAGATCTTGGACATCTCCATTCCCAGCAGACTAACAAACAAATTCTCTGTCCTATTGGGGGAAGCTTTGGGGGAATAAATGAGCTGTGCTGCTGTGTGAGATACTTCTGAGGAAGAACCAGGTAAGCTGTTTCTTTGGCAGAGGCATAATTTAAACTTATGACTGAGGTCCCTTGTGTAAATGAGTTTTTTCAAGACTTACTGACAACACAATATAAATACTTTGATCAGAAGAATAGTGTTTTTTTAAAATGTATCTCTTTGTTATGCTGAGGCGAAAGACTCTGCAGTTTCTTTATTTGTTGTAATAATTATAACCTATAGCTTAGAGCAGTTTTTTCTTCCACCCTGTGATCATCTCCCCAAAGAGCTAGGAGCTATTTTTCCTTCTCTGAGGATGTTCTGATGAAGCTGATGCTATGTGGTAGGTCCTGGCCACCTGCTTTTCTCGGTCATGTGAATGTTTTCCTGAGTCATACTCCCAAAATACATTGTTGCCTAAATCTAGGGAAAGCTGACAATCCATAGCAGTTGAACTTTCATATTACAGCAGAATTTATGTTAAAAATAAATTCTCACAAATGATTACTCTCTGGAAAACATATGAGTTGTTTGCTAAGAAATTAGGTAAGCACCTAGTTTTCTGTGTGAGAAGGTTTCTCTTGGCATTAATTACTCCAGGAACTAAAGTCCACACCAAAACACTGCATAGGAAATCAAGATTCATGTTCTGTACTTTACTGGTTAAATATTGCAGCTGTCACAGAAATGTTCCCCAGCCTATGTCAGCTGCTGTTAGCTTTCAGAGCCATGTTCATTCTTCCTTAGGTACTGAGACTTTTCAGTTCTTTTCAACACAGTAATATCTCTTCAGCCAGAAGAGTTAAGGTTGCTTTAGCAAGGCAGAGGGCACAGGCCCTCTATAAGTTAAGTTGTTCTGTGAGCCAGAACCTGTGGGAAAAAATATTTTCTGTGATGAAATGACTCCTGGCCTCCCCTTTTCGAGTGTGATCTAAGCGAGGTGCTGTTACACTGAGATCCTGCTGCTTTGGCTGCTATGGTTTTTGATTTTAATCCTCCTGAACCAGTGCCTGGCTTTGGGAGAGGATCCTAAACAGTGTTCCAGGTGGCTGATGGAGCCCACCTTTCAGTCTGGAGGAAAGAGGGAAAATGTAAAGTGTGGTGCTGGTCCCAGTATTCCCTTGGGCTCTCTGCAGTGGTACTTGGAGTGGGTTGATGCCAGCAATCTCCTTGGTCAGTAACTGAGCTAGTTTGAATCTTGCTGAGGCACGTGCCTGACTCTGTGGATTGTGTGTGTAAGTCAGTGGCCTCTTTCCCCCATATTAGAAAGTAGAAGGTGAAGAATGCATTATCCACCCTGTAGTTGTGCTGGCTAGAGCAGGATTTGGAACACAGACTTAGGCTCATGGGGAAAAACAAACAGAGTGAGTTGACAATGTGAAGCTATTGCAAAAAGAGACAAATGTGAGTCTGCAGTTTATGGTGAGGAATATTGCAAGAAAGACAAAGGACATAATTATCCTGATTTGAAATTGCTGACGCTTCATCTAACACAAGTTTTGGATACTGCAATTTCAGATAGAGATGAGTTGATGAGTCTCCAGAAAAAAGAAACAAAAAAATAACCTTAGAAAACAATGATTTGTAAGCATTGCCTGTGAGAAAATGCTAAAATAATATAGGTTTCATAAGCTTTTCTAAAGAAAGAGAATGATGTTATGACTGTGGAAAAAGTTGGTTTTCTGGCCAGGTTTTCTGGCCTCTTCAAACAGAAATTGAGTATGATTGCATAAAAAATGAGACAAAATATAATCAACACAACATATAGGAAAGTAAACGCAATTTTCTATGCAGTAGAAGGTGATCTAACCAGATAAGAAAAGAATTTAAGTGAGCAATGCATTTTTTGTCTCGAATGAAAAGCATGCAAAAGCATTTTACATTGATGTCTTGAAAGTGGTTTCGTTTAGCAAAAATTTATTTTGATTTCAATTATTTTTCTTGAGTAGATAAGCATACCTCTGCAGTTGCTGTTGAATGTGCATTAAGTTTAGAGAAAACATAAAAGCTTGTCTTGTTTCAAAAACAGCCCACCTCAGGTCATTCAGTATCCAGTGCAACTCCCACCGAATGCCTTGTGAAGACTGTGGTGACTTTCTCCACACTGTACAGGAGCCTTTACTGCCAAAGCTGGGTAAAAGCAAAGTGATGTGTGAGAGTGCCTGTATTTGGTGTATTTCAGTACTTTGCAGCAGTCAGTTCTGAGGTTGGTTTGTCTGTGTGGGGTCTGGGTGTTTTAGCTCAAGATGGATCTCATCTCATCCTCTAGATCTTAGGTTTCCATTGTGAATTGTGGATTCACTTCAGCACTGCAGCGTTGCATAGAACCAAAGGATTAGGAGATGAAACTTTTACAGTTCTTTCTTCTGAATCACACAGTGGACTTCTCACACTTTCTCTTTTTTCATTTTTACTCCAAAAATACAAAATTATTAAACCAGACAGGTATGTCTACTTTTCAGAGTATACTTTATCAAAGTACAGATGTGAGCAAACTAAGGAGTGTGTGATACGATTTTTTTATTGGTGGTTCTCCTCACTGAACTGTCAGGGGTGACTTAAATTTCTCTACGTTACATAACAAAGATGTTATTGGTAATAACTTTGCTCTTCCTTGGCAGACATGCCAAATATCAAGGGTACAGGAATTTAATCTTGTTATTGATAGCAGCTAGACATTTTTAAGATATTCATCAAAAAGATCTTTGAACTTTTTGTTCTGTGCAACAACTTGATACTCAGAAAACAAGGAGAAATTATAATAAAATGTGATCACCGTGTTTTTTCCAAATGCTCATCTGCCTCTCACAGGAGTTTTTTAACCTTTGATCAGTGTATCTAACACTACACAGTAAAGACCTTGATAATTAACAGATCAAGACTTACACTCAGTTATGTCTCACAACATAAGCCATATTTGTGTGAATGTAGAAACAGTCTCCTCTGACTCCACGTGCTGCTTTACACATTGAAATGAACCTTAATTAAGAAATGTTAATTAACTTACTGTAGCCTTATGTAATCAGAGCGTAATTTCTTAAGCTGAGAGTTTCTGACCTGAAAGTTACATTTATAGTTTGTATCTGAATTTCAACTTTCCTTTTGTTCATTATCATGCAGCCAGATATGAATGAGAAATGTCTTTATGATTATTTGAATTTTGGAGGAGTTTCACGATAGCTCCCATTCTAGCATGGGGAGAAAATATTCTTTTTTCAAAGGGTATTGGAGTTTTTTGGTTTTGCTGGTAAAAGTGGGACTGCCTTCATTTGACCAAAGACTTTGCCATCTTGGGAAGACAGCACCCTGAAGCAAGTGCTTGATACCTTCTTCTATATGAGTTTCCTTCCATTGTGATGTCCAGCTGGGAGGAACAAAGACTTCACCCTGAAATTCTTTTCTCCTTCACTCTCTCAGAAAGTTTATTTTTCTTATTAACATTCCTAAACCCAATGAACACACTGGAATTTCCTTACAGAAACCTGTTCAGTTAAAGCATTTCTGGCAATTTGTGTTGCTGTCTCTCAAAGGCTTAGGCAGAGCAAGCAGTGAGTGGGACTCCTCTATTTTAGTCCCAGCATCTGGATTTGGGTTGACTGGCAAGATTCTTTTTCTTCCCTTGAGACCTAAGATGACTTCCCATTTCTTTGTATTTTTTGTTGTTTTTTTCTGTGGTGTTTTTTTTTTTTTTTCTCTTGTGTAGCTCATAAAGTCTTTACTTACAGACACGAGGGGTTGTATTATCTGCTTCCCCCAGGAGTCTGAGCTCTTCTTTCCTAGACTCCTTGTTGCCATTAGGTCAGCAGAGCTGGTACCAGCCTGCTTACTGCAGATTGTCTTCACCCAGTGCAGCCAGCTATTTTTCCCTCAAACCATGTGGAGAAGGAGAAATGATCCATAGCCAGGCACAGGCTTTGTTTTTTCCCTGCTGTTCTGTTTCTGTTCATGCGCAGGCTTTTCAATTCCATGAAGCAGCTTTACATGAAAGCTGAAATGTAACTGCATCCTCCTGAGTAAAATGGACAATTTCTGTGCCAACCATGTTTTTAAAGAATAAGATTACAGCATTCACTCTGCTGCATGCTTTCTCTGTGAGTGAATCCCTTAGCTGATGTAAAGGGATTAAATATTCTAAGACACCAGCCAGACCAATTCTTTATAATTCCATAAGTGTGGAGAAGATCACCTTCATTATTTTTGTCAGGAGAAGAAACAAAACATAACAGGGACGCCTCTTTCAATACACCTTGCTTTAGTCTAGCAAATACTAGTGAGGATTCATTTCAGCATACATCATGCTTACTGTTCCTCTCAGCTCTCTGTGTTAACTTACACAATAGTTTCCTTGCGGAATTTGTGGCTCTCTGATACACCTTGTAGATCTAAGGCAACAAAATAAATATTGTGCAGTTTGCAGTTTTTGTTTCTTTGTTTTAAACTGAAGCCCTGGAGTGTGGTAACATTTGTTGCTATGGGAAAAAAAAAATTAAAGGGCGCAGGGTTGCAAACAAAACAGTTTCAAATATCTTTTTACACCCTACTTTTATAGTTTCTAGTACTCTTTGTAATGCTCATAATACCTTTATATGACTGTAAGAAATGGGTGGTTTTCAGTATTTTGTCTTTCATTGATTGCACTTTGTAAGATTTCCAGACTCTACTCATGCATTTTATGTTTGACTATGGACAGTTATAAAATCGTTTTCTTATAGTTATGAGCATAACTATAAGAAACTATTATAGTTTCTTATGTTGTGAGCATAACAGTGACACTGTATCTCACTCTGTTGGAATAATGTATGGACTTCGTTTCTCCCTGCCAGATGATGTGCAGACTTACCAGAAGGAATACTTGATAGCAAGATTATGCAATGTAGTTCTTGTTCCCAAAAATGTGCTTCTCCATCTCAAATCTGCACAATCCTGCCCTTAACATTGAAATTTTTTCTCTCAATGCCACCTCTGATCTCTCCCAGAGTGGTGCAAACAGCTTAATGAATAGAGGTTCGGAAAAATAGCGCTCTGGCTGTTTTGAAAGAGGTTGTATTTGCAAAAGTGGGAGAGGTTCCTAAACTCAGAACAACCTGAACTCAAGAGACTGGGCTATCTGGGGTAGTACAGTTCTACTTTGGACACAGCAAAGATAATTGTGATGCCTTAGGTTTTAACTTTTGTATTTTTCAAATCCTGTACCGCCTAGTGTGTAGCTCTGAGGTTTCTTGTAGCCTGTTCATTTCTGCTCTCTCGTGCCAGGCAGACATAACAAAGCCTCTCCAGGCCTGCTCTCCAAGGACACTCAGACCGTCCTAGGCCCAAAATGTGTAAACCAAAGACTCAAAAGGAGGGCAAGCTGAGGGAAACTACATCATTAACTGAAGCTTTAATTGGAGAATTAACCCTGATATGCAAATGAACCAAACTTATAAAAGTGTGAAGAACTCATGACCTGTCGTTCATCTTGGGGTTCATCTTGGCAGTAGCCTCTGGCTCCCCAGGGTGTACCTTTGAAGGCCTTTCAAATAAATACCTACCTTTATTCCCTTAGTCCTGCCTAGTCTCTGTTTCTAGGAGGCCTCTTAAGGCATCTGTTAGAGGTCTGGTTAAATTGTAAAACTTGTAGCTCCTTTCGGGAGCTGCTGAAGGGCTAATTCCCATTAATGTACAGTCCAGCAGATTCAGCAGATGTTCTGTGTCATGGGATGAAGGGGGTGACAAGCTGCTTCTCCTTTGGTTATTGTCATCCCTTCTCACTGCTGATTGCAGCTGCTGCAGGAGAGAGCCAGTGGTGCCACATCAGTGACTTTGTGAGCACTCTGTGTTCATCCCAGCCACAGAATACAGCAATAACCAGACAAGCCCTAAGGAAGCATTAGAGCCTATGTCTATAAAATAAGATTATGTTCTGAAAGATGCTGAGCATCAACTCTGAATAAAATCAGTAAGAACAGAGTGTGCAGGGCAACACAGAGTAATACAGAGGAAGCACTGTGATTATAAGAGCATTGGAACTATGAAAGAAACTGTTACAAAATTAAAACCAGTAAGATGTATTTAACTACACTACAGTAGACTGGATTATAAACCCATGTGAACACTGGTACTTAGGGGCTTGGGGGAAGAGAAGGTGGGTGGATCATCAGAAGAACTGCAAATGCCAAGAGAAAGGACTAAAACATCATAATACCGTAATATCCTCGTGTGGTATCAGATTAAAGAGTGAAACTTTAGGATGGGGTTGCCATCTGTGTGTCTGCTTCTGTATGTATGTGGAAATCGAATGGGTTCTGTCAGCCTTCTTTTTAAGGAAATTCTGTAACTCCTATTTTTTCCCCACTAATAATCAAAGACATTTTCTATCTGAAATGTAAGGTGCTACAAATACCATGATATTTGGTTTCTCATGATGAAGCACAAAAAATACATTTCCAGAGAACAGCTGGCTATTACAGTATGTTTTCTTACTGTTAACCTCACTAAATCACGAGTAAGTCACTAACCTAATCACTAACCTAATTTTAGCCAAACTGAAGCTAGCTTACTCTTCAGTCTCTAGCTGAACGAAAGCATTCATCAGTCATCTTCATGAGTTCATAGAACACTAAGAGTGCAGGCAACTCTCATGTCTTGTATAACCATCTGCAGGTCTTAATGCCAGACATCCTTTAACAGTGTCCTCTGCCTAAAAGGAAAATGATTCAAAGCTGTTGTGGAAGGGAATGGAGGGGTTTTTCCTTCCAAGACAAGAAATTCCCTTCTTTTGTCTTAGTCCAAGCCGGTAACTACTTCAACCTCACAAGGTCTGCCTTTCAAGAGATGCTTACAAATTCCAGAGAGGTAGTACTGGAAATCTGAAGCCAATGTTTTTTTACTATCTGCACTACTTATGATGTACTAAGACCTGTTAGCTGGTAAAAAGAAGAGCACTTTGTTGGACACTGATGATGATGATTACTTGCACTTTTAGGAAGCACTGATTTTGTGTGGTATTTGTGTGGAGAATTACTTGAGTCTCAAGTTTAGTCTTCTATGGCAGATGTTTCTGTCAGTCCTTTAGACCTGTCCCATTGTACTTGATTTTTGGGAAGGTAGAGCTTATGCTATTGGACAAATGCTAACTGAATTAGCTGTGCTCAGCACTCAAGGAGCAGTAGCAGCCTTCTGGGGGCTCTTATTTCTAAATCCAGCCTTTTTGCTACCATGAACTGCTATCTGTCTTAAACAGTGATAGATTAATTCCCTCTCCTCCCTCCATTCTTCATTTTTTCCATGTGAGGTTTTAAACAATCACCATCAATTTCAGCTTTCTAGCTCTGCATTCCTAACTTAAAACCAGCCTTACCTCCTCTGGATTATTGCCAGAGGCTCTGTACCTGCTATGGCAGGAGTAGTAATTCCTCTGTGGTTTCATTCATGTGTCTTAATTTTCCATCTTTACAATCCATGGCTAGTTTCACCTCTAGAGTTTCTCTTTCCCTGACCAGCCGTAGCCTAAGCTGTACCCAGGAGTCTCATACCAGCTTTAGAAGGAGTGACCTTACATTTCTTCCTGTTACTTCAAGCTCTTATTTTAGCTGTGTGAGCATGTCAAGGTCTATCACTCAGCTGCATATGCTCTCCTTTCCCGAGCTCTATGCTTAACCTAAATTCCATCTTTCAGCCTTGCAGTGGGACTTGCCCTACCCTCCTGCCAGTGGCAGCGTGTTTACACCTCTGTCCACAGTCCCCAGGTCACCCGGAAGGCTCTCAGCCTGCAGCACTCACCTCGCTCCTGCCTCTCTGCTCTCCTGAAAGCTGCATCCAAGTGTGTTGTAGGGCTGGTGAGTGCTTGCCTGAACTGGAGTGACAGCTCATTTAGCCCTGCTTCCTCCAAGTCTCATTTCAGGAGCATCTGCCAAACTGAAAGTAGGGCTGAATCTTGAAGGGCTCGTAGGCATGAAAGCAGTGCTACGGACAGGACAGGAAGGCACAGTCCATTCTGCAGGATTTGGGAGAGGCTCAAATGCCTGCTGGGGTTTTTAGGACCTACAGGGCTAAAATGGGGCAGGTACAAGTTATATTGCTGGTATAGCTTCTACCTTACTTATATATTTCTGTCATCCTTTTACCTTTGGTCTTGCTTGTCTTTTATGTTTTAATGCCCATGTCAGCTTAGTGGGTTCTCCTTCCTTGAGCCATCCCTGACTACAGTCTCAGACATGACCATTGGGCTGTTATTTGTCTTCTCATGCTAGAAAATTTTAAGATCTAGTCCTGAAGATTTTTTTCCCCTCATCACTTAATATGTCCCTGGCCATGTGACTTGCACTTCCCATTTAAATTATAAATCATTAACTCGTGCTTACACCATAAATGTATCAGATGGAAGAAAGACGTATCTCTTACCCAGGTTTAAACCAGAATTTGAGTTACATTTTTGAATATTTACATCCTCTGTAAGATGTCCAGCAGGAGCAATGAGTCCAGAATAAACATGCTCTGATCCCCATATAAAGACAGCTTTTTTCTCATTTATCATTGCTAGAATCAAGCATCATCTTAGGTCATTAGCCCTTGCTTTCCTGATCCCTGTTCACAGTGTAAGCCTTATTCCAAGTAATGACCCTAGCCAAGTGATGCTAACCTGATTCTCTAGGTAGCCAGTCAAATAATTTTTGTTCAAAACAGAGGTCTAATCCAATAACAATTCTAGATTTACAGGCCTTCCTATGGTGATCCTTAGTACTATTTAGTCCACCTGCTCTTCTTCCTAACCTTCAGGCAGTTGTGTACGGATTACTGAATTTAGTTCTTTATTCTGTTTTCTGGGCTTCCAACCTTCTGCTTGACACCCCTAGCCTAGAAATATATAACTGTTAATTTCTGTGCTGTGTTTACTTTGGTAGATAAATCAAGTTCATACCTAAGCAGGACAAATCATAACTAAAATTTTGATTGGAAAGCCTGTTGAAAAAATGCATTTACATAAGCAACTCAATAAACGTACACCCATTTTCACTCTCAGAGATAGCTATTCTTCCAGGGAAAGCTGTCCTATTCACTAATAGCACTGACAGTGTTTGTGTGTAGCCTTTCCCTGTGCAATTACATTACATTTTCAGAGCGTAAGGAAAAAGGCTCAAGCTGTCCACCCACCCCCACCCTTCCCTTTGGGCTAGATTTTTCCAAGGAGAGCCTCTCTTTAGAAGAAGCACAGGGAGTACTTCCTGTGCTGTGCTCTCTTGAAAAATGTGTCAACCTGCTATGATCTCGCCGTGGCAGCGGATCTCTTGGAAAGCCTGGCTTCCATCCAAGTGAGCCAGCATGGATGTGTGTGGTAAAGCCTTCCTCAGTGGATACACCATGGGCTTGTCAAAAACGCTGCACACATGATTTTTCAGATAGATCAAGTTCAGTCTAAGCACATTTTCACTGATGCATTCAAAAACTTTTCAAGAAGGGATGTTTCTAGGCAGCTGCCTAGGACCTTCAACCATTTGAATGGTGGAATTTTAAAAATATTTAGCCCTTTTGATGATGAAGGATATTTATAAAAGATATTCTCTCTTGCAAAAACTGAGTTTATAATTTTTGCAAAGGGCTTACTGTGAATTTAATGCAATATCCAATCTGTAAAGAGAAGAATTTCTGTTGGAAGTTTGGGAGTTTGGAAGCTGGTATGTTGGAAGATGGTTGATGTTCTCAGAGTAGAGTGGGAGCAGAAAACCCAGATTAGAATTAATCTATAGACACTGTTAATGCAACATCAGTAATAGAAAACCAATTTTCAGGTCTTGAATTTTCAGAATCAGTTTTAAGATTTGAGTTTTCAGTCTGAACAAGATCTTACCAGATTTCAATGACCTACTGTTGGTTTATATTTGTTTTATTAAGTGATTTCAGGAAATGCTTTTTATCAAAGCTAACTGCGTGCACATGGTTATTGTCAGCTTTAAACTCTTTTCTAAAAGGGATGAGGAGAAGAGTAAATGAAGACTGGCATTACCTAAGATTCCTGGAGTGCTACAGATGTGCTGAGGCCTTGCCAGCATCCTGCTGCCTTGAAAGATCAGCAGGCTGGTGGTTGAAGACAATGATGTTCAGTGATGTTAAGCTAAGTTCTTACACCCAGCAGCTGTGAGTCACTGGAAGACTTTCTGCTGCAGGGATCCTGTGCTCTCCTAAGATAAATTAGAGATAAAATAGCCAATTCCATGATAAATTTACATCGTGACAGGCAAAGTAGGTCCTTTACTTCCCTTGAATTAAGATTGACAAGCAGCTGCAAATATAACTCACATTTATTGATAAATCACAAAGGGCACAGACCTGAAGAGCTTTGATTATAGTAAAAAAAAAAAAAAAAAAAACGCTCAGCCAAATTATACTGCAGCTTTTTGATTTATAGCTCTGTGACATAGTTGTGGCTTTGAGGCTGTTACTTCGTTTTTAGTTGGAGGACTTTTGAACACAGTGCGATGCTTTGTTGTTTGCCAGTGGGAGAGAGAAGACCTTTTGCAAAAGCAGCAGTTTTAGTGAGAATTCCATGGCTAAGGTTCATAACAGTCAGACCTTTCTTTAAATTGTAGGCAGCAGTCTTTTTTTTTATTTGTGATGAAAGGAGAAGGTTTCATAACCCTGCTTAGCCTTTCAAACCCGTGCTATGTGATTTACTTTAATAAAATACCATTTTGCCTTGGGCTTTCTGCTGACTGTGCTGTAAGACTTGTACCCCAAAATGTGCTTGTCACTCTCTGTCACATCTCTTCTTATCCACCTTCACCTATCTGTCTATTTATGTAACCTTCTGTATCATCAAAGGCTTATCAGCACGGGAATTGTGGACAATACCCTGTCACAGAGCTACCAGTGCGAGAGGCCTGTGTTTCTCATCTGGTTTCTGAAATGATGCTGCACACCTGTGTCACGCTGTAGCACACAGCTGGCAGTGCTGAGGGCCTTGTAATTAGGTGAGGCTGTGCTTCCTAGGAGAAGGAAGATCGAACACAGGACTGTGAATGCTCGGCACTTGATTTCTGATTCATTTTCTTTTCTATCTGTGTAATGAGAGAGCTTGCAGTAGCAGGGAGATGCTCTATGAATGAGCTATACAAATTTCTAAGAGAACCTCAAAGATAGGGAAGCACAAAAGTGGTAACTTCAGCACTTTTTCTCTAAAAATATTTTTCTTTGAGTACTGACTCTATTTGTCCTATGCAAAATGACTGTCCTTTATGCAAATAGTTGGAAAGGAGAGAATTACAAACCAACTGAGAGTGTAAGACATGCTTGACTGGTCAAGAGGTAGAATATGATACAGCAGCATGTATATGGCAACAAAAGGATGTGAAAATGTAGAATTCTGTAGTAGAAAGAAGCCTGGATTACAGCTGGTTGCTTGTAAAACTTGTCACAAATAGCAGTGAGTAAAAAACCTGAGTGACAATTCTGCTGTTGAGCTGGTAGTGGATGAAAGTCCTGCACCTGAGCATTCACCAGGCCCCTGGCATGCGGGCTTTCTTCTATTCCTTTCTCTTCTGTGTGTTTTTTCAACTGCAGGATCAATGGGAATAGAATAACTAGATCTATTTTCCAGCAAGATATCCTTATCACTGTGTATGTGGGAATTTTGTGTGGTGTTGGGATTTTGCTGGTTTTGTTATTCTGTTTTCTCTTATCACCAACTCTGCTCAATATCTTATCTCTTAGTCTTCTTTGAAGATTAAGCAAAACAGGCATTGAAAGTGTCTTGGGAGTTTTGCATTTGCAATTTGTCTTATTGGAGAAATCCTGGACTTGTGTTTGTCTAGGTCTAGTTTTTTATGTTTCTTATTGCTATTTGTGTCTTTCCACAAATCCACTTCTCACTGCAACCCCCAATTCTGGCGTTACATGCTGATGTTTTTCTCCCGTGTTTGTTAGCATTGCGCTTCATCTGATGCACCTGTGAGTTTGACCTAGAGCTGTCTTGTTCCTGTTCAGCTTTTCTCACTTCTTACTTTCTGCAGAATCGCTGGCGCTGTCTCTCATGATCTCGTTCAAAACACCTTCACACATTTATATTCTCAAACGCTTCATTAGTCAGGTCTAAAATAACAGTCTCTTCTACCTTTATTTTTTCTGTCTCCTGAATCAAAACTTTTCCTTGTCACTTTTCCTGAATTTTTGGTTAGTCTGTGCCCAGGTAGATGCTTAGGAATATGGAATTTGCCATCAACAGTTGTGAATCTCTCAAAGCCCCTTTCCCAGCCCTACCACACAAGTAGCACAGGGTTCTAAAGCTGACCTTGGAAATGCCACGAAGAACCCATGAACCTACTGCACAATTACAACATAGAACTGGTGTCTAGGGCTTTCATCTATTTTAATGATTTTTTTTTTTTTTTTTTTTTTTTTTTTTTTTTTTTTTTTTTTTTTTTTTTTTTTTTTGGTTCCTTTTATTGCTGTCAGCTGAGCTAGATCAGGACAGGCTGAGATTAGTCATAAATTACCCCAGGCATGCTCTTTGCTCACAGCAGCATGCCGGAGTCCTGCAGCTCACCATCTCTGTGTCAGCTTTACAGCATTCTGCCTGCCATGAATACATGGAAGAACAACAGCAGGAAAATGAGGGTGAGCGACACAAGGAAGTCAAAATGTGTGCAGCTACCTGGGAATGGATGGTGAACTTTAACTGGAGAAGCTTGAAGCAGTTTCTCCAAGAAAAAGCTGGTTCAATGTTTCCCTAGTATGTTGTGAACATGTGAGTGACACTCAATGAGGGTATGGGGAAAGACAGCGAATCTCTTTAACTGTGCACTTTGCCAGAACAAATCTGCTTTTTGTAGATTAGGAAGGCATTGAAAATGTGATTAGACATACTGTGGGCTCCAGTAGGTTTCCTGAGCTTGGCTGAGGAAGAAAGCAGAATCCTCCTGAGATTCTGGAATACTAAAATAGAGAATTGCTGATATGACATAAATGTTGGCTTCAAAGAGTTGCTGATGGGCTGTGAAAGGATGGATTTTGGATCTCAGGAAGGTTTGCCCCATGAGTGCTAAAGTTAGGTTATTGCCCCTATTGTTGGTTGTAATATACTGTCTGTGCTTCCATATTGGAGCCTTTCCTGCCTGTTATTTTCCCTTGAAGACTGGCAATATCTATTACAGAGAATGCTAAAAGGAAACTTGGGAAGCGACACCAATAGCGAAGCTGTGTTGGCAAACTACCCAAGCTGTTGAACTTCAGGTTTGAGCAGCAGATTGTCTCTGCATTGAGCTACTTTCTTATGGCTTTCATGGCCTTACTTGCTATGATATGACTTTGATACACTTGTTAGGAGAAGTATATAGAGGTCACTTGTCTCCTTGGAAACCAGAAGATAAAATTACTCTAGTTGAATCTGTATTTTGATATAAATAAGCTTTTTCTTCTC
Organism: Dicrurus megarhynchus; assembly: GCA_013399195.1. Lineage (NCBI taxonomy): Eukaryota > Metazoa > Chordata > Aves > Passeriformes > Dicruridae > Dicrurus > Dicrurus megarhynchus. Next base: position 144,340 of record VXAD01000749.1, read on the forward strand.
CGAAGGATAGCTACCTAGACACTGAAGCATTAGCCATTTTGTAATGATTTTCTGTCTTTTGCAAGGTTTAGGAGGTCTTACAGGGGAAGAACAATAACAGCACTCTTAATTGACCATCTCAGATCTACGAATTCTTTCAAGCATCTTGCATTCTAATTAGAAATCAAAGCATCGCAAGGTGTTCCCTTCACCTCTTACTCCTGACCGTTTGTGGAGTTTCTCTTTTGTCCACTCTTCTCTTCAGTGCAAGGCTATTTCTATTCAAGTGCTCTAAATAAAAGCTTTGTGGAATGTGTTCTTTCTATAAAACTTAGACTTCTGTTGGTAAAGAGCTCATTTATAATCCATGTCACTGAAGCAGTTCTTATTATGGAGATACTAATGCTGCACTGCAAGGAGAAGGAACATGGGAAGGTGCTAAGAGTCCCCTAACTGTAGGTCAGAAACACTTTTAGCAGATAAAATGGAAGAAGTATATTTGCTTTAAAAGATAGTTACAGTGTGAAAAGTGGTTTTTTACGTAATGGAGTTGTGGTAAAAAGCAGCAACTAGACAGATGTGGTCTTAGGAGATTTAGTGTCTAAGCAACTTTATTTACTAGACTATTTCTTGTACCTTGTAGTGTTTAATGGAGGGGAAAATGACCTGCAGGGAGCCTAACTGGATTTGATGTGTATCACAACTGTTGACCTTATGACTTGGGTTCAGGCATTAGAAAGATGAGAGTGTAATAGGAATATTCAGAATAATATATACATATACATATGGTGTAATACATGTACTCTAAAGCATAAAATTGCTCCTGCCATGCCAAAAATTCATTTTTTCATCTTCTGATGCATCTTTGATTCCTCTCCAAATGCCACTTATGGGGTGTCACATAGGTTACAGCAAAAGCCTGAGCTTCTTAGCTCCTAATTTCCTCTAAACTGTGCTTTGCTTATAGAGGGGGAACCACAAGGTTTGCTTCTGTACTCAACTCTTAGGAGAACTAGCACAAATCCATTTTCAGGACTGAGCAGAGCAGTGTATTGGGTATGGTTTTTAACTTGAGAAAATTCCAGGTGACCAAAAATCCAGTATCAAATTAATCTGCTCAGAGGAATTACCTGCTAAGACAGTCTGAAAATCCTCCTGTTGAACAAACTCCCACAGAACCTGTGCATCTCTGTGGGGAAGGATATATTTTCTTTTTTTCTTCAAATGAATTGCTGAATGTTTTCTATAGCAACAGCCAGTTTAATTGCCAGGAGTGTGTTGCACCCTTCTAGAACAGCAGCTATGTTTATGCTGTCTCGAGTGCCTCCAGAGCTGACTGTTTCATACATTGCACTTTATTGTGGGCTTAGGCTGTCCAACTGGCCAGTTATTTCTCCAGCACTAATAACAGGTCTGTAATTAGTGTAACATGCAATCCACATTGTCTCTTGTGGAAAATGCAGTCTACAAGGTTGCTCTATTTGGTTAAATTTCTGAGCTATTAAAAATTAGGAAGAATTGCCTTGCTGGTAAAATGTGTGTTTCCTTTCCACTGTTGTGGTATGCCCTTGTTTTTACTGGGCTCTTGGAGGCTGTTGGTGATGACAGAGTTGAAGGCACACTGCTCCCAGCAGCATTCAGATTCACTTTTCCTGATATTTCCTGGTCTGCAGACTTTCTCCTGTCCCCATGCCAACCAACAGCAGTTCATCATCAAAAATTTTGTGTTTCTGTCCACTGAATTTTGGAAGTTCAGACTTTGCACTGTTGGGTTCTGCTTGGAGCAGGTCACTATAGAGCTAGAAATGATTTGATGGAAAACAGTTGGTGGGTCTGAAAGTGAATTTGGGTATTTGGGCATGGCCCACGTTAGATGGCAAGGAATTGTTTTGGCATTGGAATAGTTTACATAAATGTTCTTTCTCTGACTTTCCAGCTCAGGACCTGATTTTTGGTTACTTTCATGTGTCCTGATAAACAGTGGCTGGAGCCCAGCTTTCAGTGCTACATTGATGCTCCTGAAGGGAGGCTTTTTGTAATCTGAAACAAAAATATGAAATAACTACTTTGTGTCTTTTTGTGAAATGCAAATCTTGTTAAGGGATTTCTGTGTGTTCAGATAAATTTATCCATGGAGAAATGGACACGAGTTTCTATTAGCATTTAATGTTCTGCAGTATTTTTCTGTGGTTAACCATTAGTGAGTTTCAAAGTGACAGGAATGGGCACGATGACTAACTTGTCCACAGGGGTGGTCTTTTATCATTTATATGAAAAAGTTATACTGCTTCTTCTTCCTGACTTATAATATAACAAGGGATAACAAACTGTGTAGCACTAAATGTAGAAGGATATGCCTGTATAAAACATTTCCTAATTTTTATTATCACAGAATATTCTGAGTTGGAAGAGATGCACAAGTATCTCCAAAGTGCAGCTCTTGGCCCTGCACAGGACACCCCAAGGGTCACACCATGTGCCTGAGAGCATTGACCAAGAACTTCTGGAACTCTGTCAGGCTGGTGCTGTGACTACTTTGCTGGGGAGCCTGTTCCAGTGCCCAGCCACCCTCTGGGCTAAGAACCCTTTCCAGATATCCAGCCTAAACCTCCTCTGACACAACTTCAGGCCATTCCCTTGGCTCCTGTCACTGGTCACCAGAGAGAAGAGATCAGTGCCTGCCCCTTCTCTTCCCCTCACAAGGAAGTTAAATACTGTGCTGAGGTCTCCCCTCCACCTGCTCTTCTCCAGGCTGAACAGACCAAGTGCCCTCAACTGCTCCTCACACAGCTTCTCCTCCGGAACCTTCACCATCCTTGAGGCCCTCCTCTGGATGTTCTCCAGTACCTTTATATTTTTTATATTGTGACATCCAGACCTGCCCCCAGCACTCGAGGTGAGGCCACCCCAGCTCAGAGCAGAGCAGGACAATCCCCTCCCTTGCCCCTCAGGACACAGCTGGCCCTCCTGGCTCCAGAGCACTGCTGACTCACATCCAACTTTCCGTCGACCAGGACCTCCAGGTCCCTTTCCCTGGCACTGTTTTCCAGCCTCTCATTCCCCAGTCTGTCTGTACATCCAGGGTTGCCCCATCCCAAGTGCACAATCCAGCACTTATCCTTGTTAAACTTCATACAGTTGGTGACTGCCCAGCCCTCTAATTTATTAAGGTCTCTCTGCAGGGCCCCTCTGCCTTCAAGGGAGTCAACAGCTCCTCCCGGCTTTTTATCAGCTCCAAACTTAGTATCTCTTGAAGTCCTGTGTCCAAGTCATTCAGGATGTTGCAGAGCACAGGGCCGAGGACAGAGCTCTGGGGATCCCCATTAGGGGCAGGTAATGCGGTGTTTGTAGGAGGTTAGATCATATTTTGGTGCACAACTCTGAGGAGATGTCGGGGAGATGTTTTCAAAAGTAACAAATCTGAAGGCAGCCAATTGCATGGCTGATGGAAAATGCCATGGAAGCTTACAATGGAAAAACAATAATAAGCAAAAGACTGCATGTAAATTGTATGTGGTCCAAATAATGTTGAAATTGCCATAAATGAAGTCTTATGTGCAGAATTTACAATGTCCAAGGTAGAGTCTTATCTTTCTAGGCCTCTCTGGAAAGGAGGATCAAAAGCCCAGAATTTTTCACTAAATGCTTGCCAAAAAAAAAAAATTCTCTACAAACTACTATGAAGGCACCTAGATACCTGTATCAGTTGGCTTTTTCTCTATGGAAACTGGAAAGGACTGTTGTAGGAAGTGGAGGTTAGAGAAATTTTTTCTTTAAAAAGCACACAGCATTGACTCGTTGTTGCCCTTTTTAAACTAGACATATAACTCCATGTAATTTAATTTAGCTTCCAAGGAAATCAATTGTGAATTGTCTCACTCTTTCCCAGTCAGTACTAAAGCGTTTTAATGCTTCGGGATTGATCTAATGAGCCCTGGAATAACTTATATCAAAGTGGTTTGGTAAAGACTAATTTAATTTTTCAGACTAATGCTGTCAGGATTTCAACCTATTGGGAATAATCCTGAAAGCTGAATGGGTGCACAAAGTGGAGCTGAGATGGGCTAATAAAGTCTTTACTGGCTGTAGTGTGATGTACTGGTGTGATGTTCCTTCATTTCCAGATAAAACTCCAGCTTTATGCATCTAAGTTTTTTAGCAACTTTCAGTTTGTGTCCATGGTACTGTTGTGAGTATTCAACAGCATAAAGAAAGCAGCATTAATAATAGAATTTCAAATGTTACGTGTTAGAAGAGTATTGAAATGATAGTTTGAGTTTTAGCTGAAGATAAAGTTTGTGTAATGCAGCTCTGCTTTCCTTTTGAAGTCAGCGCTTTATGACTTGTGATAGATCTTTGCTTTGTGGAGGATCTCTACTGCTAGATGTATTTTAATGAATCTGTTTTTCTTTGGTATGCACAGTTACATTAGTAGCTAACTGCAGCTTGGCTTGAAATATTTTTATCCCACCCAGAGGGGAAAAGAAGCTGGAAAATAAAAGCAAACATTTTGTTCTAATACTAATGCATAGTTTTCTTTGGAGTTTATAAAAACCCTGGAACATTTAAACTATTTCCTGCATAATACTGTGAATTATTTACATGAGTCGAGTTTACATGAACCTACTTATCAGCAAGGTGGCATTTTCAATACAAAACTTTTTTTTTTGTTTAATTGGGATGCTTCGGGTGTTTTATTGGATTAGCCTAACCCTTAGGTTTTGAGAGATTTTGCATATCTCTAAAAAGCTTTTCCAGGAGACTGCAAGTGAGCTTGCTTTCTGAAATGCTCAAGGTGAATACAGTTGAAATTACTTAGAATGTACAATTTGATGCAGAACTTCTCATGTTTCCTATGTAATAGATATATGTGTGTAGGAAAGGCGTATTGGGAAGCCCTCGTTCTGTGGAAAGGTTTTTACTTTGTTTAAACTTGGTGGCTTTGATAAACTATTCATAGATTAAAGGTCTCCTGAGCATATGTACATTTTTATGCACATATTTTTATGGCCCCAAGGGATATGTAGGAAGTTTTAATAGTGTCTGAAATAAATATATTTCTATTATTTCAGTCATCCCCTGTTACTTAGTTTGCATCACTTGATGCTCTACAGTCTGATAAATTCTAAATCAACCAGTCAGTTCTGAAACTTTTTTTTAAAAAAATGCCTATATACAAATAGTATCTTGTTAGATCACTGGGGAAATCAGGACTCTCTTGGGGTGCTTTTCCGAAGGAAACAACTAATTTAATAATTATTCCAGTATATTTGTTGCTGCTACTGTAGTGCCAGGAGAAGATAATTTACTAACTGTTGCATATCCTGTTGGCCAGTCTTGGTTTTACAAAAACTTAGAAAATATTCTATTTCTTAGAAATATTAGATTAATCTTTCTTGTTGGTTTAAAAAGGGAAGTAAGAATGTTGGCTGCATTAGGATATTGGGGCTGTTTGCTAGAATCCATTTTTGGGTAATAAAAGTGCTAGATTAAGTTGCTAAGTAAGAAGCACTGGAAGTGCTGATTCTACTTGGATAAGTATTTTTGCAGGGGAAAGATACAACAGATGTGTTCAAGAGGATGTTGGGAAACAGCCAGTGCATTAACATAGCACCCAGCTTCTTCTTTTGCCTTGCCATGTGAAAGTAAATGTGGCAACAAGTGCAGTTATTTTTGCTATTTAACACCGATCTCCTGGAGTAAGTTTGCTTGTGACTTTCTGCAATTTATCGTGACTAGTCAGGAATCATCAGATGAGAAATGTTATTTGGATAATGTTATCTGGATTTTACTTAGACCAAATCTGAGCAGTGCATTCCTGGAACAGGATAGAAGACCTCCAGTAGTGCTCTTTTATGCACACAAACCACCATTAGGCAAACATAAATATGAAAAGTAATCAAATATTAGAGCATTTGCTGAAGAGTCAGGAGAAATATCTAAAGTACCTGGACAATTTCCTGTTTTTTTTTAAATTAATAAAAAAGGACCTTCATTACTTTAAGATGTGCTGTATGTCAGGATCAAACCTCCCCATGCAGACAGTTGGGTGCAGTGTGCAGTAAATAGGTAGTAAAAGTTGGAAGTCACCAGATTAAAGTGCTGCTCTCCATTACAATGAAATTAGTCTCTTTTTTCTTTTTTTTTTCTTTCCCTTTCTGTAAGGCAATTTCTGAATCAAACAGAAGTGACTGCTCCCAGACATTCAGAAAGCAGGAATTAAGAAATAGCATATGATAGCTATGTTGACTTCAAAGTACACAAAGTCCTTGGAAAAATTTTGTCTCGCCTAACTCCCTCTTGAGCTGTTGGCACCAGCTGTGTGGGATGCAAGCTGAAAAACTCTACTGGGAGACAACTACTCAATGCTGACTGAAATTTTTTGTTTCTTTATACTGCTCTTAATTCTATCATTTTTGTTCTGTACTGGAACATATTGAATCATGGAATGAGAAGCATTGCAAGGGTCCTTAAGTGGTTCTAAGTGTGCTGGGGTTTTTTTTAAATACATCAGTGCTCTGTGCTGGACGCTTCTGTTACGTATTTTAGAAATGCACACAATCTGAGTGCATGTGGGAAAGAATACTATTAAAATTGAAAAAGAGCATAACTTTTGGGCCCTAGCTACAAACTTTCTATCTCTGGAGTTAATATCTAGTTTTTTGTCTTCTGCCCAAGGCTGTGCTGGAGCAGCTCTATAGAGATGTGCAGTGTAAATGTGGAACACAACCAAGCTTGTCAGAATTCAGAGAGTGTCTGGACTGCTCTTAGTCTTATGGTTTAGTTTTGTGTAGCCCTGAGAGCAGCAGGGAGTTGAGTTTGATGATCCTTATAGGACCCTTCCAATTTGAGATGTTCTACGTTAATTTATAATACTTTTTTTTTGTTTGGCAATGCTGCTTTTCCTGGGGCTTTGACATGAAATTCCTGGGCAATACTGTTGCAACAGAAAATTTGGAGCTCTTGAGGATGTTTTGTTTTGGTTTTCTTCTAAAATAGTTAATTAAGCTGTGAGATTTACTTTTGCAGGATGCAATAGGGATCAAAACTAAGAGTTCAGAGAATAAATTTGATAGACTTATGGAGAAAAAAGCCCCAGAGCCACGGTGTCTGGTAGCCTGGTCATCTGAGGTTCAAGAGGCTTCCAAACAGCAGATCTGCAGAAGCAAGTCATCCTAGACAAGAAAACCCACCTTCGTTTTTTAATTTTTTATTTTTTTTTTTACTCAGATGCTGTCAGTCTCTGTGGGAGAGCATCTGATGAAAATATGTATTATAACTCTGTGCTGAGGCATTCACCTGTCATTATCTGGACTTCCTGGCTAGGTCTAAATATCCTTATTTCATACCTTAATCTTTTTGACACTTAGCCCTACTGGATTTGGATGGGGAAGGTATAAACAGAAAAGGATGGTGGTGGCAAGGAAATAGTGGTCATTGGCATCCTTTGTGCCACGCCTCCCAAGGCTGTCCTCTCCAGATGAAGCCATGGATCTGGCAGGCTCCAGACATTCTGCATCCTGCCATCTGCCGCAACTGGTAGAGTTAGAACAGTTTGTCCATTGCTCTGTCTTATTTTGAAACATACTGACGTGTTTACGGGATAATTTGCATAAAGTGACGTCCGTGTGCAAAACCTGGTAACTTGGAGCCAGATGCTTTTCAAAATTATTTACATATCTGCTGAATAATTTTGGTAAGGGAAATTCTGTACAACCCACTTGTAAATAACTTGTGACAGTATTTGTCACTGCAAATTTGAACTACCTGGGTTGGAAAGAAGTAAAATCATGTGTTGTTCCTCCTTGATAGGATGATCCATAACTCTTCATGATAGCAAACGAGGTGCTGCTGCTTTTCTTGGCACCATTTTAAGATTGTTCCTTGCAAATGTGTGCAGCATCTCTGTCTTTCTGGTGGTGAATTCATGATTCCACATCCCTGCCTTCAAAAATGCAGCGATACTAATGTTAATAATTCATCTTGTGGAGGAGCACTGAAATAGCTATGGAAACGCTTTTTGCAATGTACTGCCTTTGTAATTTTATTATCACTCTAAATACCTACATTATTTCTGAGTAAATATAATTAGAAGTATGTAATGGAGTCTTGTTAGGAAAGAAAACCTGCTGGGTTTTTTTTCCTCTATTATACACTGTCAGCTTCTCTCTCTTCTTACCCCTCACTATTTTCTCTTGCATGCACAAGAAATATTTGGCAAATATTTGCCTTTGAGGCTGACTTGCACAGGAATCTTCCTTGTCTGTCTTTAGAGTCCAAAGATGACCTGCTGGACCACCAAAAGCCATCAAAATGGGCTTGCAGGTGAGCAATAATTTAAAATCTGACTAGGAATAATTTAGTAATTCATATTTTCTGTACATCTTTACTTGGCTTGGGTGCTGCCCACTTTTGGTACTGGAAGTGGTGGAAACATTGGGCCCATGCGTCTCTGAAATACCAGTTTGTTGTGGTAGCAGGGAATGTTTTAATGGTCAGCAAACGCTAAATGTTGTTAAATCACATTCTGCACTGCTTCTGTCTTAAGGTAGTAAAGTTTCCTCTGAGGTGTATGTCAATTCCCATTAGGCTGGATAAGTATTGCAAAAACTACCATTTGTACTTCAAACCTCTTCGATTCAGAGTAAGAACATAAAATCTGTTACCTATATTGACACAGGCAGGGGTTTCAACAGGGGACGTGAGGAAATAATGCACAGAGCATCTTGTTCCAGTCCTTGCATCTCAGGGCCTATAAAGGCATCTGTTAAATGCTGGATGGAGATATGAATGTCTTAGAAATGCTCTTTGTTTTCCAGACACCATCTTCCTAAATTTCCTGGAGACATTTTCTGTTTGTCCTGATAGCAGAATTTCAAAGAATGATTGACTGATTCTGTTATTAAAGGCTATGCCCAAGAGGAAAAAGCTGCTCAGTCTTCTGTCTGTTGGGTTTTTTTCGTTGCCTTCTATGTGTTTTTGTTAATGTAACTGCTCGTATTAATTACAAACTGTAGATTTATTTCAAAGAATGCATTTTTGAAAGTTTAGCAACAATGTGTGCATGTAATGTAGTACAAATGTAGGATCCTAATATATGTTCTAGTTTCTTTCTGCTGTTTAGCTGTGACCTGGGCTGTGTTAGTAAGAGTGAAGCTGGTACCCTTCTTACCCTTCCCCTCTATTCAAGGCTTGCAAGGCTTGGAGTACAGTATCCAGTTTGGGGCTGAGGAATGGGATTGAGCCAGGCCCACAGGGGAGTGTGGAGGTCAGTCCCTGTGCCATGGCTGAGAGAGTTTGGGGTTCTTCAGCCTAGAGAAGAGAAGGCTCTGGGGATACCTCATTGTGGCCTCTCAGTACCTAAGGGGAGGCTGAAAGGTGGGCACAGATGTGTTGTGATGGGATGAAGGGTGATGGTTTGAAACTGAAAGAGGTCAATTCAGACTAGATATAAAAAGAAATTTTGTACAATGAGGGTGGTGAAACCCAGGAACAAGGAGATGCCCTGTCCCTGGAAATATTCGAGGCCAGGTTGGATGGGGCTTTGAGCAACCTGATCCAGTTGAAGACATCCGTGCTCATTGAAGGGATGTTGGGCTTGCCAACCCAAACCACTCCATGAAGTGATGGGTTTGTGACTCTGTCGTTCAACAAACTGGTCTGAAATACTTTAGCTCTAAAGGTTAAACACAACCCAAAACCCTGCTTCCAAGGATAGCTGGGGTTTGATGCCTTTCTTTCTTGGATGGCATGAAGCAGGATAGCTGATAGTACTTTCCAGCCGAATATTACCCTGAACTTGAGGCATCTTGGAGTTGCTTCAAGGCATAGGAGAACTGTCAGAATCATGCTAAGTGTGCACTTGATTCTGTTAAACTCAGTGCCTTGGGGACTTTAATCAGCTGAGTTGGGTCAGACAAGGCCTCATGGCTGGTCCAAAGCATTTGGAAGAAATGACGAACCCATTGCAAATCTTTCTTGTGGTTTTGGGTTTTCGTTTGTTGTTTTGTTTTGGTTTTTTTTTACCATTCCCTTCCATTTACCTGATTAATTGGGGTCACTGCTTTGAAAGCAGTTTTGTTTTATTAGAATGAATTAATAATACACTTGCTTGTTGCTGTGTTTAAAATAGTCTGATTTATAGTAATGGAAGTACCACTTGATCCTAAACCTGGAGAGCTTAAAAATAGATGTGGGTGACTGATTCCATTGTAGCAATATAATGTCAAAACATAGGAGTTGAAGAGAGGACAAATAATATAAAGCGTTGAGTGCATCTTGTAGAACTTTTTTGGTGAAACTCTGATGCCTTTTTCAGTGCAAGCTTAGTTTAGCTTAATGTTCTGTGCTCTGAAAGGCAAAGATGTTCAAGACGACTGACTTACTAGATAGCGTGTCCTGTTGTGCTGCCTCTGCCAGGGAAGAGTCAGACATGGCAAAAACATTCACCAGTGGTCTTGCAGAAGAGGTTTTGTGAATTAGATGTGCGGTCAACTTTCGAAATCTCCCAGAAAGGATATCCACAACATAAACAACCTTACTAGATTGCCAACTGCTACTGCTGAAAGATAGGCTTTGGGATTTTGAAGAGGGTCCATCCATCAAAATTTCATGAAGCAAAATAAGTTTATAAAGAGGAGTTTTGGAATATTCCAATTCTTTCAAATCTTCCTTAAAGTGCTTGGTAGCTGCTTTGAAAATTCTGTGGCTAGCAAAGGAGCCATAGCCATTAAACTCCAAACAAAGCTGTGTTATTTCAATTGCTGTTTCTAGAAATAGCAAACCTACACTGCAGCTGAAAGGGTTAGTACTTAAATGACTCACAGAATGTTAGTAAATGCACCTGGAGTTGTACTTTTTCAAGAATGCTGTATATACTATTAATTGTGCAGATGGAGTAGTAATGGTTGATAAGGCAATATATGTCTGCTGATTAGTCACTAAAATAAACCTCAGCAGTTTGGGGGAAAATACTGTCTAATAACGAGCCATAACTTTTAGAACATAAATATTCATTTCTTACTGTTGTGGTTTTGGGGTTTTTAGCTCAAGACTTTGTCTACTAAATGCATGATATATGTAGAGGCTCAAAGGAAATTCAAGAGCATGTGGAAAACTACTCAGTTAATGAGAGGTAAATGAGAACAATGTTTTGGAAAATAGGCTATGTTTGGTGGAGAGAGAACTGTCCTGGGAGAGACTGGAAATAAGTTTGTTTTAAAATTTTCTGTGCACACCATCTGCTTAAGCACAAAAAAAATTTCCTTTGCCTAATTTTGAAAAACATTTCTTTAGCTTCCCCAGCTCCTGCTCTTAATAGGCAGCAGTGTACATTATCAGAGATGGGACTGTTACATTAATATCCTGTGGCAGTGTGTGGATTTAAAAGATGGAGTACATTGTTAACTGCTTAGAAGTTTCTCTCAAAGGACAGATTTTGCTTCAAGTTATTGTACCAGTTGTAAGGAAGTTAGGTGAAAGTTAAGAACTACCAAGGAGAGTAAATTTTCTACCTACACTCCAGCAGCTTTCATGCTTTTTTTTATTATTTATACCCCATGAATATTCCAATGGAAGTAAAGCCTGCTTATGAGCAGCTGGGTGGGGAAGGGAGATGTTGGAGAAAACATTATTTTATAGTGTCTCATGATTATAACTATTCAAAGGACAATGTTTCCACCTAGAATAGGTCTCAATAAACATTTAAAACTAAGCCAAATAATAAGTAAAAATTAACACAGTGATAATAATCAGATGGCAAATAAATCCTGACAGCTTCCTTTTTTTTTTTGTAAAAAGAGAACACAAAGGAGATTAAAAATGTGATCAGGGTGTCTGGTCTAACATTTTCAACAGTACTGTTGACACAGTTTCCATCAGGAGTGTTTGCTTACCGTGGAAGTGCAGTGCAAAAATAAATCCTCCGAAAGAACAGCTATTTTTGCTGGGTATGCTGCGAGGGCAGTGTAGCTGTGTTGGTGTTTGACTCGGGACAGACACAGTTTATCTCATCAGCCCCTTCTCTCTCTCTGGGTCAGAGCCCCGGCGCTGATGGGCGGCCGTGCGGTGCCTGTGGCGTGCGACACTCGCTCATCCAGGGAGGATGAGCTGTTGGAAATGTCACCCCCCGAGGTGGCTGAGCAAAAGGGAAGCCCAGGGGGAAGCTGAGCCCTTGCTGCTGTGAGGCACAGCTGGGGCATTTCGAATCAAGGCATTCAAGACTTTTAGAAGTGCCGAGTGATACAGTCTGTGTGGGCAAAATGTCGGTTGTTCTCCATGTCCCATTAAGGGCTCGAGCTGCTGTGACTAATACCACATAAAATGAACCCAGTTTTGGCTTTTAAATCCTGTGCCTTTAAACCCATGTTTGAGACTTGTGCACATCGTTGTTTCCAGTCCCGTAAGAGATACGGTTGGACTGAAAGTGCTGCCCCCGGGTCCTGATTTACAAACCTTTGTTTGCTTTAAAATAAGGGATTTGATCAGATAAAGCCCAAAGGTCCCTTTCAACCTTAAAATTATTCTCTGATTTTTTGCTCCTGGTTGGATATGTTAACTGGAAGAAATGCTGGTTGTAATACTCTGTAGCATTTCAGGGACTTCTCATATGCTTTCTGAGAGGCATTTAACATTTATCAGCAAGCACAAATTACTTACCAGGGCCTTTTATCCACTAATGCAAAACATTTCTTTGAGAATTCTAAAGCCAGTTCAAAATAAACTCAAACCAGTTCTGCCATGGATCATCATCTCAGATCATTAGCTTGCTTAATTATGGGCTTCACGCAGAACTCTGCATCTCTCTCTAATGCTTTTGCACTACCTGTGAGCGTCCAGAAGTTACTCATGAATGACCGTCCATCCAGCAGCCAGGCAGATTTGGAAAGGGCTTTTTGAAAATTATCATGTCCTTTGTTTAGACATAGAAAGAGGCATATGGCTTTTTGCATTATTCTGCACTGCACTGTTTTAATTTCTCTGTCAGATGAGTCCGGGAGGGCTGTCGTGAGCAGCTGTGTTGTGCAAGATAGGCCCCTTATTAAGCTGCTCTGTGATGCAGAGGCACTGCTTGGTGAGAGTCCCTGGTACGGAACGTGCTGTGCCGCTTGCTCCTCTCCCGTGCTGGGCAGCGCGGCCTCTGCTTCGCCCACTGCCTCCTCCTGATGGCTCTGGGAGTGAGGCTGCTGTGCCCAGCCGCTGGGGAGTCCTCCAGGAGGAATGTCTGGTCATGACTGCCACAGCTGGGGCTGCTACAAGGTGCTGCAGGGGAGCAAAGTAATCGTTAATGTTCGCACAGTGCTGCCAGTAGTGCTCCTTGGTGTGAGAAGGAGAAATAACCAGCAGAGAGGGGAACAGGTAATCCTCTGCTAAGCTGTCATTTGGGTGCTGCAAAGCATGCTGAAACTTAAATATCTTTGAGAGACACTGTGAAAACAGATAATGCTATAAAATACTTTAGATGAAATGAAAGAAATACCGTACATTTGAAATCTCTTGGCACCCCCAAGGGTAGCAAGCATTCCTTTCTGTATTTATGATAGTGCAAAGACCACACTTTTATATTTTAGGGGATTGTTAAGTTATGCTTCTCTCTTTGGGAGGTTGATATACAAAAGCAGGAAAAAATATTCTAAGCTGCATCATGGTTTTATACTGGATAAGTGGTTTAGTGCTGTAGGCAAGAAAGAATACAGGTAAAATAACTAAGGTTTTAATGGTTAGTTATTTAATGTCACTTCTGCCAAGGAAAACCCTTCAGGTATAAACTTTGGGAAGCAGCTCCCATCTCGGAGAAAGAGAGGTCTAATTGGTACTTGACATTGTTCCAAAAAGAAGAAAGAAATAAGCCCTGGTGAAGTGCTGATTCTCCCTGAATGGCATGTGGGGTGTGCAACTTTTCATAAAGGTTATTCGGATGCACAATGAAAATAGAATGTATATGCAGGGATTCTAGAAAAAGAAATGAAGCATTTGTGAATTAAGTTTATTGTTATGCAATGACTTCTTGCTGGTTGTGAAATCCCTGTGCATTACATCATGAAAACCAGCTGAATGTGCCCCTTCCTCAGCAGAGCTGTTGCCTGGGGGTTTAGAGGTGAAAAGGACCATAAGTATGCTTACCATCCCTCCAAGGAGCTGGATCTGTGGGAGCCCTGGGTCTGTGCCACAGCTCATATTTCTCTGTGTTACAACTACTTGCCCTGTTCTTAGATAAATGGCAGTGGCTCCTCTTCCTCCATCTCAGCCAGGTCCTTCCCTGGGTGCATTGCCTGCCTTAAATCCCAGATAGAGTGGATTTCTGTATACCTACCTTTAATTCTTCCAGTTTCATATTTGCTTTAGAAGAAAGATGGTGGCTGTTTGATTTTTCTTTTTGTGTGTGTAATTTTTAAATGCTGCAGTTGAAATGTCTTCCATTATAAACAATCAATTATACTCACCACAATGTTATATTTGGAGACATCAGGGTCTGCCAGGAGCTGTGTTGCTTGCACAGCTGGGACACCTACTCAGTTTGCTGGAGTCACCTGGTAGGGAACACCTAGCAGTGGAACAATTCACACCTGGAGGAATTCCTAACCAGAAACTGCTTCTCAAATCTTGTGGATGGACATTAGGTGGTATTGTAGAGGATAATGCAATGATTTAACTTTGAGGTTGTATTTCCTCCCTCTCTCTTTCATCTTGTGTTGTTGACCTTGCAGCACCAAGTGTAGCTTCTTCCTCTTGTCACTTGGTTGTTGTCTAGAGTAGCATCAGCCTTTGCAGTAGCTACAGATCCTATTCCTTACAGCTCAAAGGGAATCTTTATTACATTTTCAGGAGATAGTGCAGTGATTAGGAAGCTTTACAGGGAGCTTTTGCAGTCCTTTCAGCTCTGTTGTATCTGATCACTGGGTCGGAACCGTGCCGAGTGTGTTTGGAGGATGTGATAATGTACACAGTAAATAGAATATTTTGAGGGAATTGAAAAATCCAGCTGGCAGCAGTAACAATGAAGCCCAGCTGAAGGTTAAAAACCTCTTCAAAACACAATACTTTAAGGAGTTTGAATGTAAAGAGAAAAAAAGTATTCTGATTTTCCTCTTATTAATCATGAAACTTGAAGGAAGCTTTTTGTGTTAATAACTGCTTCCTCGGTGTAGCTGCAGAGCAGGTGGTAATGCACAAGTCTGTGTTGGAAATGATGTGTAGTCGCAAGCGTGCCAAGATTGCTTGCACAGTGGGGAAATTGTGTCACGAGATTACAAGATAATTTGTCTTAATCCTAATAAACTTTTAGATGGAACTTACAGGACTCTAATTGCTCACCTGGAAGTAATTGTTGCAGAAAAATAGCTACAGTAGGCAGAACTTGTTTTTCTCTGCAATATGTGACTTCATTGTCTAACCCCAACACTTTGCTAGTCAGTTACTCAACCCAAAAATCAGTGTATGATCCTGATCAATATTAGCAAACAGTTGTAATTTTTTTGTTAATGTACAACACTTGACCCCTTGGGAGTACTGTGGGTAATTATTCATGGATCAAAAATTGTCTTATAACATGAATTGTTTTCACCTTTTTGAAAGAATATTCAAGTAAAAGCTTTTCTCTCAATTCACAGGATATTTAAAAGCACCCTGCAGCCTGAGAAACAAAAGCAGAATCATAGTATGAATCCTGGGGACAGAAATTACTGCAAAAAATCCTGAAATAAGGCTTTTTTCTAGGTAAGATGTGGATCCCATATCCTAACATGCTTCTCATTGTGTTAGATTAGCATTGAATATTTTCCTTTTCTGAAATACTTGATGCTAAAACATTTATTTAAAGTCAATATTTATTAATATATTATTAAATCCATGCATTTTATCATTTAATAATTAGTATTTTTATGACCAGCGGTGTAATGTCAGTAGTATTTAACAGTGACAACTTTATGATGTTAACATAATATGCTATGGTTGGTTTGCCTTTTTCCAGTGCGGTGTAACCTGAAAGGCCTGGGTCAGTCTTTGAGGGATGAAGAAATCAAGGGTGATGTTTATAGAATAAAGGAAATATTAGCAACTGTTTATTGCCATAAGTGGATTAGAGAAAGCAGTTTTAATGGGGTGTTTACATTAAGGCTGTTTAATTTTGTGAAGAGGTAGGTGTGTGTGTGAGCATCATTAAAATTCACACTCTTTCCATGGCTTTTGGGGTAGACTGAATAAGCTTCTGACTGTGGAGCTATAAGTGGCATTGAATCTCTCTGAGGAATTCTCTTTTTTCTGTCTGATGTACCATGGTGTACAACAAGGCCCAAGGTTATACTTGTAAGTCCTTTTCTTTGGTGGGAGCTGAGCAGGCTCCTTGGCCAGCTCTGGCTTGGGGCGCACTGGAAGAGCCACATTCTCCCCAGCACATTTGGGTGGTAGTGGCAGGGTGAACATTTCACTTTATTTTTAGGCTTCCTGGTTTTATAAAACCTAACAAGGGTTTCTAACTTTTTGGCAAGAGTTCACAGTGCCCAAGATGGATCTGCTTTGCTGTGTTTGAAGTTGAAAATAGCTAAATGGTATTTTGGGTCCTTTAGCAACTGATATCTTGGTACCCCTAGTTTAGTATGGGTGACATTTTAAAAGATCATACAGTGAACAGCCAGATGAGAAACTGAAAGGATTGGATTCTTAGCTATTATGTGCCATGAAACAAGGGAAAAAAGCTGACTGACAAGTGCAGTTGGTTTAGACCTCAAGTGGGGATATTTCAAAGCAGATCTCTGCTCAACTATGCATTTAACTGTGATTTTTATTTTGTTTTCTTTTGATACTTCAGCCTTTCATACAGAGAGATATATGTCACAACACAGTGATTAACAGCTGAGCTGTGGAAGCTACGGTGAGGATTAAGAGTGATTTTGTTCTCAGTGTTGAGAAATAACATCTTTACAGAATGGCAGCACTGATTTGATTGATACTGAAGGTATCTTCTGAAAATATTCATTGACATCCATAGATTTATAATTTAATATGTACCTTAAGTCATCAAAAGAGGTTCTCTTTGTACTTTGGTTATAGTCATAACTCACTGCAACCTCAAATGTATGCTCTCTTTAAAGACACTTCTGAGACTTGCTGTTGAATTTTGGCTTTATTGTAGCTGGAAACACATTTCACATGACTGTACACTGAAATTCCATTCTCAGGTTCTTTATAAAATTCTTCATGCCCAGCTGACTGGCAGGCTTTTGTGTGTCCATACAGCCTGGGTTTTGAGGACAGTAGACAAGCATTCTTTCTTTTAGGTGTTCCTTATTCTTCCAGCCTCCTGTGATTCTCTTGTGTCCTGTGAGAAGAGGCTAATGAGTCGCTTCTCCTCATTTAGCTACTTAGATTTTCAAGTCACACAGGAGTTTTCAAGTCCTTGCATCCCCCAAAAGAATATCAAATGCAACAGCAGAGTAGTCCCATGGTGCTGTAAAATTTTTGGTTCTGGAAGAGGGAAGAGTCTTGAAACAGGGTCTTTTTTGATGCCAGAAACTGTAATCTCTCTTCTCCAGATGCTGATGATCTTCAGGGGATCTCTGTTTCAGGTCTGCAGTCTCTCAGGAGTCATTTTAGAGAGAGAGGAATGATAGAAAAGCGATGGCATAGCTGATAAAAGGGTCAGGCTGCATCACAGAAAGCAAAAAGGAATTAGACTAGAGAGAAAATCAGGAGATTTAAGGATAAAAAGATAAATTCCATGATAAAGGAGATAATGTAGGCATCTGGGAGAAGAGTAAATACAGAGATGTGGTATTAATATGAAAATGAAGAGAATATAAAGCAGAAATCAAATTAAATCAAATGGAGGATGTTTAAAGAAATCACCCGAAAACTGGGAAAAGACAACTAAAGGAAGGTTGTACTATCAGGCATCAAAATGAGCTGTAGGGACCAGCTTAAAATAAGGGAATTAATTCTAAAAAATGACTGTGTACAACACTTTGAAAAGTGAAAAATGGATATCTTGCAGCTCAGTCAGCGTGTTCTCTGGAGCTGGTGGTCTCATTTCTTATACTTTCCTGTATGCTCTCTGATTAATGCTCTCCTGTTTACCGTTCACTCCAACAAGGGTGACCTCTGTTGTTCCATATTGCATATGTTCTTGGGAGTTCTGTTGCAGCTGCAGTTTTTCCCCTTGTCAGTTTGTTCCTTTTGGCTTCTAAATATAGCTTTTATCCCTTTGAACATGCATTATTGGCCTCACACACTGTCGATAGTAAGAAATAGATTGGTACATAAAGAAACCATGGAGGCTTACAAAACCACTAATGGTTTCTCAGGTTAATTGTGTGAGAGAGAGTGAGCAAAATACAATGTCTAGACTTAAAGGAATGCAGTTTCTTATTTGTATTCTGAACAGCCCTGCAGTAAATGTTCCTGGCTTCAGATATATTGGACTTTTATTTTTCTGTATTAAGCCATTTACTCCTTGCTGCTGCTGCACAAATATTTTTGTTATTAAAGAAAAAAAAAGTAAATTATATTTCTTTGAGTTTAATCAATTCCTAAGAAACTTTCACCAGTTAACTATATTTGCACTCTGTCATTCGTAGTCTTTTCATAGATGACCCCCAAGTTTAATTTATTAACTAAATAAGGGTTAGCATCTAGAACTGCTGCTGGCATGGGTAAAGCTCTTAAGTGCTTGAAGTTAATGCCTCAGACTTTCCCTATTGCTGTGCTAGTCTACTTAAGAACACAAACTAGGGTTTGTGGAGAACTTTACCCCAGGGTGCAGTTTGTGGTAGAGGCATATTTGCTTAACTTGGGGCTGAATATGCCTTATCCCAAACCTGTGGGTGCAGAGCTGCCATCGTAGGTGTCCCTGGGCAATCAGAAGTCAGCAGAAGTTTGTGAACATTATTAATCATTAGAATATTGATACTGATTGCTCTAAGAGGCAGTTGTGAATTAAGGTAGAGGTTCCTGAAGCTAAGGGTTCATACAATTTTTAGTCTCTATTACAAGATAAGACATTAAATGGGAATGTTATAAAACCTGTGATTCTTACAGGCCTCATTATGCTCACAGCTAGAACTGTTTACTCTGAAATCTGTTCCTTACTGGTTGTAATGGAATAAACACTTTGAAAATCTCATTATGGATGTTAAATTCTGTTTCCAAAGACATTTTGGCTTGGGACAACACTTTCTTGGGGAGCAAAATGACCATGCTGAATGTCACTTTGCTGCTTTCTTTGAGTTATGGCTGCAGGCTACAACAGAGGAGGTTTGATAGCAGGTGTTACAACCAGAAGCATCATTTTTAGGCTCAGATATCTCGATCTTGAGAGGCCAATGTGAACTGTGCTTCTCCTCTAGTAAGCATCCCTGAATCAGCATGCACTGCAATTAAAGCAAATTTAGGGAGCTGCCTTATCAATGCTGATGTTTTGCCTTCATTTCCCTATTTTGTATTTGTGTTGATATTGTGTGCACATATGAACGTGTATTTCTTCCTCTGACTTTTCAGGGCATACTGGAGGGATTTTTGTTCGTACACGCTGTGGCAGAATTTGTTCACTCTTCTCAAAGGTAAATTTGAAGAAAAATTAGTCCTGCGGTTATATTCTTAAAAAAAAAATAGTAAAGAAATTCTTTGGTGAAGAGTACATCCAGCTGTTTATGAAATACACTGTCGTTTTCTTTCCAGAGATGATTTGGAGCTGGGTAGGTCCCTGGATGCCTGATTCAACTAAGCATTTATTTTCTTCCTTGTGATGAAATTACAGCAAATGTCAGTGCTGCTCTCCTGTTCAAGTTTTAGCTTGGGCTGTTTGCAAAGGTTGCAGGGGTGAACCTTCCTATGAAATGGCACTGAAACCCATTCAGTGCTCATGGATGGGTGTGGATAAGGAGCTTAGGAGGCACAAACCCTCTGGTTGTTCAGAAAGTGGAGGATACTGTCCAAGTTCTTGGTGGTCCATGCACAATTTTGATCTGGAGAGCCTAGCAAAAGTTGAGAGTTCATTTGGTTCACCTTTGCACTCTGCAGCTTTGTAAGGAAATTTCTGATGTCTCACATCTAATTGAGGACAGAAATCTACAGTCTGAGAAGAGAACTGAAAACATGAGTGCTGCTCAGGTAGCCAGAATGCTTTTGGATAGTGGCTTCCAGTAAATACCCGGAATTAGGAATGAAGGCTGTATTTCGATTGCTGGGTGAATGGTAAAACATGTGATGTTCCCTAAGCCCTCCTCTGGTGATGAAGTTTTTAGGGTCAGAAAGTTCAAAACCACAACTTATTTCTTAATAGGCAGAACTTATGTGTGAAAACTGAACTCATGTTGCAGCTCTTGGAGAGCAAGTTCATCCTGCAGCCTTCCCTGCCATCAGTGGGGACTGCAAAGGCCTCTCTCCCTGAACATGTTATGGAGTTTTATAAACCCTTCCAATACCTGGGGATTTTTACATCTCCATTGCATTTAGGGAAAATTGCAGATGGATTTACAAGCCATTGAAGCCATGCAGTTTCAATGCATAAATCTCATTTCCTTAAAAGATCTGGCTAAGAAATAAATTTGACTATGCCTTAAGAGCAAAAGGTTAAATGGGAAAAAGATGGTTTTTTGTAACAGTTTAATAGAAAGCACCATGTGAGCCCAATTCATTTAAATGGCAGTAGCAATCATTGTCACAGCAACAAATCCTGTTGCTCAGGTAGAGCCTCACTTGTTTGAAACTGTCCAAAAGTTTTTTGCTTTAATCAGAAATATAAAGGTAGCCACTATGTTAATCGATATGTTATCGAAGTAGAAGCAGGGGACTATGCCAAAGAACATTTGGGAAGGGCTGTGCTGCTGTATATTGAGGTATTGGGTTTTAATTCAAGTAATATCACCTTACTTATTGCTCTTTATGTATTTGGTGATAGTGGTACTTAGGGGATTTCTTTTGGGCTGTTTAGGAGTTCTTTTAGGAGTATCAGCAAAGCTTATTTGCTGAACTTTCATTTTAAATTCATTTAGAATTGTTCCTAAGAAAATGTTCCCTTTAAGAATGGCATCCAAAATGGAACATTAAAGTAAAATGTAGTTATTCCAATTCCTGTACCCATAGACTATAACTAAATTAGCTAAATTATCTCTTTTCTAAAAAGAATTCCTGGAGATTTCTGATGGAAGTGCTGTATGGCTTTGTGATCCTTAAAATCCCGGATTTATAGATGGCTGTTGTGATTCTCCATATGATGTTTTTTTTGGTTTTTTTCTGTAATGTTAACAGGCAGCATAATTCTGTTGATGAACGGCCATTATTATAGAAGAAATCCATCTCTCAACAAGTTCCCAGCATCTGACATGAGAGACAAAATTGTCTGAGGACAACATTTTTCTGTTGGGACTCGTGCAGAAGTTGAGTTTGACAAGTGGAAGCAGGGACCCAGAGCTTTTGGGAAACGTGAGTCCAGGACCACTGACAGCTCTGCTTTTAACTCCAGCCTCGAGCTGTGAGTGCAGAGCTGACCCGTGCCAGGTGGAAAGTGCCTGCATGGATTTTCTAGGAGACAAGAGTGCAACAAGTAATCTGTTATTAGATTACTGAATCTCCAAAGTTTGCATTGATTTTTCAAAGCAAAGACCACTCTAAACTTAAAATATTTAAACGGGCTCTGAATATGAAAGCTGCTGATTGCTTCTCTCTCATAAACAACACATTTTTAATTTGGGCTTTTTAAAAATCCCCCCCAGTTTTGCCCATATCCTCTCAGATTCTCCCTAAAATGTCAAGAGCTTTGTATGCTTTTCTGTTTCCTTCTGTGGTGAAGTTTTTGGCCTGAGATTGAGCTTTTAAAGAATACTCTTTTGAAGGACTAAGCCTTGGTGTCTTGCCAAGATTTTTTAATTAAAACTCTCTTCATCAGATATCTGTATTTTCTTTGAAAAAATAATAATATTCCAGAACGATGATTTCAAAACTATATCGGTGGAGTATGCTTTAAATGTATGATTAGTTTGTAGGCACTTGAAATTTAATTTTAGTTTTCTTCTACCCCATGAGTTCCCTGCTGTGGCTTAACTGTTACTGGCAGTGAAAATCTGCAATAATCTCAAAGACATCTGGTTCCCTCAGTTTTATTAACTTAAAGCAGATAGGAGCAGATATATTACAGCATACCTATGCCTCAAATACTTGCGATCTCCAAGAATATTGGTCATGTCTTATAAAAATGGTTCAACCTTTTGTTCACAAACTGCTTAGCTTTCTTCATGTTTGGGTAAAAAAAAAAAAACATTTAAACCTTGTTTCTGTTATTAGCTGTGAGAATAGCCTGGTATTAAAATCACATGGAGTTGGAGAGCTAAAGAGGGAGAAGGTAAACATCCACGAGGAATTTTATAGTTGATCTTTCTGTAAAATAGAAAGAAAAGAGCAGCCTCATTGGTTCCTTCTGGCAGAAGTGGCTGGACTCCAGCAGAACCTGAATGTAGAAAAATTCAGGAAAAATTCCACTCTGAATGTGGGAAAAAAGCTATTGCAAGAATAATTGATTGTTGAGTGCAACACAAATAGGCTTTTCTATTAGAATTAGAAATTCTGTTGGAATTTTAAGGTTCTCTGAAGGAGTGGTGCTTTCACAAGCACAGCAAGCTGGGGATGTTTAAACCTTGTGATTGCTTATCACCTCCTTGAATGAGGCACCACCTCACATGACAGTCCCAAGCTTGGGGAGAGGTCAGGCAGCAGAAAACATGGTCTGTGTGTGAGGATGAACTGCTCAAATTAAGGAAGAACGTGGCAGCTGCTTTGTTTGCCAACCCTTGCTAAATTGAGTTTAGGCCTCACAAATGTTGGTGGGAATTTTTCCCTGCAGACCCAGCAATAAATGAAAAACAGATTGTCAAGAAGCCCTGCACTGAACCAGTTGCATTCTCCTAAGTGGGCATATCTATAACTCTTCTTTGCTTCATCCTTAGGACTCTTTGACAAAACCCATCTGATCTCACCCTCCTGTACCTGCGTTTTGTCTGCAATGCCACTGCGTGCTGATATTTTCTATAAATAAATAAAATACGTGCAGATGGGACTGAATTTCCAATGGAAACCATTATGGTGAGCAAGAGACATCATTTCTTATCCATCTTTTCAGCATAACATAGACCCATATCATCATATAAACATGTTTTGGCTCTTTGAGTTATTATTAATTAAGTAATCATGGGCTTCTATTGCTAGAAAAATTGGAATTGTTAAATAGAAATACACACTGAGAGGAGCATCACATTTTTATATTTATTTTTAAACACTCTGATTTTTTTTCCTAAGTGCATTGCAAAGCTCTTGAGAGTAATAAAGCATTTTAAAGTTGTTCAACATTTGGTAAGCTACATTCATTATTTAAAATGAACAAATAATATTGAATGGCATCAGAGAGCTGTATCTAGCCTATAAAAGGCTGTGTTGATGGGGACTGTTGTTAGCACTCCTCATGAAAACAAGCCTGTTTACTTGAGATGTGAATCAAAAAAATAGGCAAAAAATGTTCTGAATTAAAACAGACTCAAAAGTCTTTGATTTATTGGGGGAACAGGACTTTTATTCAGGAGAAAATTCAAAACAAGGAAGTAGACTCGTCATCAAGGCAAGTTGGTTAATAGATCAAAGGTTGCTCTTTTGTTCTAATTTAGGGTGTAATACCAAACTCCTATTTCTGTAGTGCATTTTGCTGTACATGATCTAATCTTTGCTTTTTTAGTACTTTAACTTGTATTTATTGTAGATTCCTAGAAAGCCATCCAGCACAAGCTCTGCAGGAGCCCTCTGGCTCTAGCACACGATCTACTTGTGCTTTCTTTATATTATTTTAAAGTTTTTTGAGAACTGTCTAAGAAAATTTTAGGAAGTGAAATTTCCTTGAGCACCTTAGAAGTCCTTTTGAGTTTCAAGTATTTTGAGTTCTTTCTGTATTATTGGCATTATTCTAGACAATACCCATGAGACAAAGTCAGAAATGGCAGAAATTAATCTGACTGCAAGTAGGGAGGTTTTGATGACTATCCAGGTGTCCAGCTTCCAGCTTTGTCCTGAGAGGACCCCACAAATTCCCAGTCATGTCTTCTAGGGCACTGAGGCATCTGCAGTGGAAGTAAGGGTGGTTGGGAGCATTTGTGCTTGAAAAAATAAGGTAAATCTCTTGATAGCAAGAAAAACCCACCCATGTTGTGAAACTCATGAGAGGATGGAGGGAAGGGCACTATTCTGCACAGATTCAGCATGATTTAATAACGTTTTAGAAATTCGGAGCACCCCCTATAATAATTTTCTCATGTTTGACGGGACTAAAACTTAGGCAGGAAGTGTTACTGGCATTGCTGCTGCTTGTGTCCACCAACTCAGACCTTTAAATCACAGCAAAATAAATAAAATAGACAATACAATAGGATAAGAGTAGCAAAGCACAGTTCTGCCTATTCAGCTGCTTGTTGCTGTAATAAAGCAGATGGAGAGGACAGTATATTGAATTACTTTGTGTGCACAGACCCTAATGTATTTTCCCCCATTTTCTCCTTTGTGGGTGTTTTGTTCTCAAAACCTCACAATTGCAGTTTCAGTATCTACCAAATGTTGCATTTGGTTGGGAGAATTTACTCACAATCTTTGTATTTAGGCCCAGGAGAGTTCCTCGCCCATTAATTTCTTTGATCTGCTCTTGAAAGCTGTGTAAGCTTTCAGAATTCATGTCACCTTATTGGAAATATTTTCACAAATGTTACCTCACAAATGCCGTTTCAGTATCTACCAAATGTTGCATTTGGTTGGGAGAATTTACTCCGATTTTAATCCAATCACTGCTCACATGTTGGATGTATCATGAGAGCACGTTAAATCAAAATCAATGAGAGCTTGAACTTTTTTTCCATCTTTTTCTTCATTTGATGTTGTAATGATTGCTTAAGGAAAACACATTTGAAACAAACGTGAAAATAGCTCTGTTCAAAGCAGCAGGATGAGTTTGGGATAGCTTCTTGTTTAGGAGCAGTTGAATCAGCACAACGTGTTGATAAGGATGTCTAAAATTCATAGGGGTAGTGGTGGGAAAATGCATTCTTTAGATCCATCCAGTAGCACTGTAGAGTTTTAGAATTTTAAAGAAATACAGAGCAATATTTTCAAGAATGACTTGGTTCTATGAAAGTGATGGTAAAGCCATTGTTTTGAAACAAATGAAAGATTGCTTAATATTTACTAACATGGGGCTTAATTTTACCCTCATTTGCCATTGTGTTCCCTGCTGATTAAGTTGTTGCATGAACTGTTCACAGTGTGATTTGTTTCTAATGAGCATCAAACTGCTCTTTACTCTGTTTTATCTCTTTTTTTTCTCGTAAAACTGGTAGGTAGAGTTGTTGGCAGTGTCATATTTGGTGGACTGCAACTCATTAGCAGGCCTTTGAGATAAATCTTCAGAGGCTGTTGTGGCTTGGTGGTTGAAAAAAGGATTAAGATTTGCTTCCAAAGGCAGCCAAAAAATGGCACAAACAGGTCACAAGTCTTGGTGTCGCGGCTTGGACAAACTCACCCAAATTACTCTAATTCTGCACTGTGGTGGTTAATCTGGGATTATCCCCTACAATCACAGGCCACTTGAGGGTTGAAATGAGATTTTTCATACTGTACTTTGCACTTTTCTGCAGCGTTCAGCCTGTGGTTCCCTTTGGAAGTAAACACAGGTAAGGAGATGGAGTGGTTTGTTCTCCATGCACAGCTGGGAATATGGGAGAGAGCCCACAAGGGGGAGGGGAACAATTTCATCAGTGTTAAAGAGCTCTCTGGAGGAGTGGAAGTCTACACAGGAGGGACAGGCTCATCTGAATTCAAAAAAGGGATTAAAATGCTGACACTTAACACTTAAAAGGACGTGGAAGTGTTTTGAAACCAAAGTAAATATTTTATAGGCAGAATGGGGACTATCCAAGGATGCTGAACCAGAAAAACAGAATTAACCTACTTATCAAAATGTTTTGAAAAACAAACCCAGAAATGAATTGTCATTGTTAAGGAGCAGAATAAGGGGACTGTAAGAAGCAAGAAAATACCCTGCCAAGAGGTAAATCTGTGTTCAAAGGGAAAGATACAATGGCTGGTGGACTCCAGTAGGTTAAACGTGAAAGAACAAGATAGGGAAAGGGAAAAAAGGGTGAATAATAAATCATTTTTTTTCAAATACATCAGAATTATAATTAGGAAGCTAGATAGTAAGGTTGATCGATGATCAAGGTGTAGAAGGAACACTCAGAGAAAATAAGCCCACAGTAGAAACTTAATCTTTATTTTTACTTCTGTGTTCTTCACCCAATGCAATCAGGCAGTGAAAACATTTCCAATAAGATGACATAAATTCTGAAAGCTTACACAGCTTTCAAGAGCAGATCAAAGAAATTAATGGGTGAGGAACTCTCTTGGGGCTAAATACAAAGATGTTCTCTGTCTCAAAATTTGCCTGAGCTACACATCACAGGATGCTGGGAGAGCGCATCGCAATAATGTTACTTGCATTTCCTGAAAATTTCCTTGAGCACCCTCTTACTGCCTTGTTCTCCTCTCCCTTGCCTGAAAAACTTTACTAAGTGATTCAGCCACATCAGGATCTCAGAAAACTGGAGCAGTGTCAGGATCTGAAGTGTCAGAGATGTTCAGCACGAGGCAGTTTGCTGTGCACTCTTCTCCCAGGCGTGTCTTCCAGAGCTGCCGTGGTACTGCCGAGTGCTGTGGGGTGGAGAGGGATGGAATGGGAGGGCAGTAGCCACATTAGAAAGGCAGCACTTTGGAAAAGGGGGATTGCTTTTGGGCTGCCTGCCAGCCCCCACAGAAATGTTCAGTTCTCAGTCAATTTCCTATAGACCTGAAAAACCCAGGTAGAGACTGGGTTGCGTGCAGACTCTGTGCTGGGTGGACTCTAGTCTGGATATGATTTTTGTCCTGTGCTTGTTGGTAGAAAAGGCACAGCATTTACCTGCCACAGGTACAGTTCCTGCTCATTAGCAGTGGGAGGGAGGAGCTGCTGACTGCCAAGGGCTGGGTCACACGTTGACAAGACAGATGGGGCAGCTCTGCTGACTCTGCTGTCACCTCCGCTGCAAATTGGGTGATGGCAGTGTGGTATGTGGCCTAATGGAGCTAGAAAAAGTGACATTAATCTCACTTACTGATAAGCTAGTAGAAAACTCTGGTGTAAAACTTGAGATTTTGCTTTTCTAACAGTACTTCACACTACTTAGTCTATTAGACTGCAGAGATATTCACACATTTCACTTATCTCAGGACAGATTACATATCAGCTATCTGACATTTCCTAGAATTTGCCTTTGTGTTAGTCATTTTGGGCTGCTGTGGAAGAAGTTGCAGAGACTGAGCAAGCAGCTCTTCTTCATGACTGAAGTCATATTGCCTGTATTTCCAAATAAACGTTGTACTACTCAGCACTAGGATCATTCTTCTTGGGAATTCTGCATGCAGATAATCTCAGCTAAAATCTGATGCCTATTCCCTTGATCTTCATCACTTACTACATTGGCTCATTACATATTTGGTGTCTTAGATGTAAAGATCTTTGGAAGCCAGGGACTGGAGTATGTCAGAGATGCTGGACCCATGTCTGCTTGTTACATACTGTTTGGCAAAATATTTTGTTTTCCTATTTATATCTTAGTAATGTACAGTACAGAAGTGGAAGAGGATGTTGAACTCTTGCTATCACCTTCTGCTCCCACTTCTCTGAGAAGTGATGTACAACACTCAGGCCAAAATCTACAGGCCAGAAGTTCACATTTGTGTTGTTTCAGAGAGGGTTGAATAGGAATTAAGTGAATACATTCAGACACTCTTAAAAGAAAATGTTTTTTTGTTATCTTGTGTATTCATTTGCATATTTCTAGCTAGTTTAGGGTTTATTATGGATGTACTTAACTTATTTTCTTGATCCAGTATTGGTGGAAGTCTTTTATAGACAGAAAATAAAAGAAGAAAATTGGTGCTGTTGGCGGTTTTCCAATTTCAGCTCGCAGAAAGTGACTCTGAAATCACCAGCAAATCCTTCCAACCCAAGAGCATTCATTTGATGTGGATATTACAGGAATTTTTCCATTACAGTTTAAGTAAAGAACACACAATTCAACTTCATTGACTGTTAATTTTAAAGCAAGGAAGTCATGGATTTGAACTGTTTGGCTTCTTGGGTATGAGGCATTTGTAGCTGATCGTTTGCCACGTGCCACAGAGTATTTTTAAAATTTTGAAAATGGAAATCATAAGGGTTGAAGGTAATGCTTGATATTTGCTGAATAAGCTTTACCTTCTTGCTAACTTTTGGACATCCATACTGTGATTCTTCTCCAACTTTGTGCCCATCAAACTTAATTCATTTCAGTGGCACTGCATCAGTTTTATGTCAGTGTAGCTGCTTCCAAGTTTAAAAACACATTTGCAAAGATATTCTCAGTTGCCTTTTGTAATTGCCTTACAGCTGGGAGATGGCAACATTTGAAATGTTAAAGCTTAAATAATTTGTTTTTAAGCAGGCCCTTTCTGAGATTTGTTATGTGTCTGTAGTACAACAGTTTGAAATTAAACTCTGCTGCTGGGCTTTTCCCTGGTGTTTTCCTTAATTTTTTTAGGAAAGGGACTAAATGAGGAAAATACACAATTTTAATCTGTTCATTCGACAGTTGCCCTCTGGTATTTGAAGTGCACTTACAAGCAAATGACTGGGAATACTTTATATGCTTATATATATGTACTCAAGACTAAAGATGAGATTTTAATACCTATTTAACATGTGCAGGGTATCTCACCCTATGAAACATTGGAAATTCTTAATTCACATTGACTTCAGTGCTTAATCCAATATGAATGTTGTGCATCATCTGCTAATGTAAGGAAATAATATTCTCTGTGTCAGAAACAGTGCATGGAAGTGCAGGAGGACCTAAGACAAAAGCTCTCAGTTATTTAGAGGTCTGTGCAGGCCAGGGAATTTTCTGCACTGTTCTGGTCATGTTGGCCAGGCAGGTGTGAGCCAGGAGCACCGACCAGGGAGCTCTCAGGTCTCTCTCTTGCTTTGTTCAGGTTAATAATGGGGATTTACTGATGTGCATCTGCAGCTCAATAAGCGCCTTTGCACCAGTCAATTCTTACATATTCATATTCATTCATCTCCTGGTAATTCCTTTCTGAAATCCATGTCCCATATTGTCTTCTACACCTCAGTAACTGCAAAGTGAGAAGAAATAATTGGCTCCAGTAAAACTATTTTTTCAGCTCCTTTGTTAGTTGCTGTCTGAGTGACCATTGTCAGACCTTTCAATGCAGCATCAAACAGATTATTATGAAGCATTGGCAGTGGTGGTTCAGCCTGGCCTGGCTCAGCACAGAAATGGACCTGGGGCATTCATAAAACCAGGTCTGGTTAATGCAGTCATAAAAACTGTTCTTACTGCCTCTCAGTCATGAATTTCTGCAGGTTTTTCCTACAGTCTTTTCTTTCCTTTCTCTACTCAGTCTCCAAAGATGTAAATGGGAGAGAGGCTGGTTTCCTTCTGCCCTGGGCTCTTGGTGGCTTCCAGGTGTGGTCCAGGAGCACCTGGACCTGTTGATTGCCAGCATGAATGGGTGCTAAATTGGGAAACTTGGGCACAACGAAGAGTTACAAAATTAAACCTTCACTTGTCTAAGTGAGTATAGTGATAAGTGATAAGCGCTCAAGCAGAGGTCATGAGTGACAGAACTATTCACCTATGCTAACCATTGGTATCAATTATGCATTTTCAAATTAATATTTAATAAATGCCACTATTAAATATGGAATTCAAAACCGCAGCTAAGAAAACGGTACTTTCATCATCTTTGGGCCCATTTGGAAGGAGTACATTATGAATGTTTGTTATGGAGTGAAGTTTTAAAAAATAAATTTTTCAGCAACCATACTAAATTTATGTAGGTCTAAATACCTTTGGAAGCAGGGCTCTTGTCCAGAGTAACCCATAAATCTGAAGTTCCCTGCTTGGAAGTGAGGTGATTGATGTTTTAATTGTATACAGATAACAAAATAAAAAGAATAGAGGATTATTTAATCTGTTTGAATTTGAAGCTGGCTAGATTTCAGTCTCGGTGTTGCCTCCTTTCCAATCCAGGTCCTTCTTCCACACCCCTGCAGAGTCCTTGCCAAGGTGTGCCCATCTGCCTTCTCCTTGGACCACTCTCTCTTCTCTCCACCTGAAACTCTCCCGGTCTCCTCCCTTCCCTTGGCACCTCATCCCACATGCTGTCAGTCCCTCCTCCTCTGGCCTCTCTCTGCTGTGGTCTCCGCTCTCTGAAGAAGTTCCTGGGAAGGTTCTGCACCCACTGCAGGAATATCCTGGTTGTGGGGAAAGCAGGGAGAAGGTAGCTCTAAAAGAATCTCCTGGAAACTCCATACTCCCCTAGCTCCAACTTCTTCTCTAGGGGAAGAGATGGAACCTGACGGGGTGGAGGTGTCTTGCTCCATGTAACTGGATCATGATTTAATTTTATGAATAAAAGTGACAAACTGGATGTGCAGTTCTGATATATGCAATGGCATCTGATGCTTTGTTTATTTTTGTTTGGGTTTGGCTCTGGGAGGAGGGTGATTTTAAACATTTTGGACTGCCACAGAAGTACCATCTGTAGCTCTCTCTAGGTTTTCTTATATTTTCCAGGTCACTGATCGCTTTTGTGAGGCAGGGCTAAGCTCAAGAAACCGCACAGAATTCATTTTACCCTTAACACAGAATTAATGAAAAAGGGAGGAGCTATACTGGTGGCAAATGCTGAACACTCAATAAAAAGTTTGATTTGACAAAGGTTTTGTCAGAGGCTCCCATAAAGTGCAGGTCAGAGAAGAAGGTTATTTTTTTTCAACAGAAAGCAACAGTAAGTTTAAGAATGTAAATTTGGTTTAATTCCATCTTTTGCTAAAGTAAATCCTGAAATAGTGAAGACATGCAGTTACAACTCTATAACTGTACCAGTATGTGGCTTTTTAATGAGCAACCTGAGGGAGGTCTTGCCTGTTGATGAATAGATTATACTTTTAAAACGTGTTATGCATTTGACTTCTTGCTCCATGAGGAGTTCGACAGATGGCTGAACTTGTATCAGGGGAATATGCTGATATCAAATTAGTCTACAGATGCTACAATGACTAGGGATCTCTTTAGAGTTCCCTGTATCCCAAACTAAAAAAAAACCCAAAAAGCAAAACAACTCTCTGTTGAGATGTTTGTATTTGGGTCACAAGATGTTCTTCATAAACTCACAAGTTGTTTTCATTGCACAAACCAATCTTTAGTCCAGGAGAAGCACTACCATGTGGGCTCTTATTGCAGTTTTATGGGAAGAAGAGAGTAATAAGCAAGGGGAATTTTCCCCTTTACTTTTCAAGAACCAGCTCCTGAGTCAGATGCTGGCCCTTTGCCCAGTGGCTACAGTCTCAGTGCAGCTTGTTGCACTGCCCATCCGCTCATCTGTTTGTGATCTGACGGCTCTACCTGAAGAGAACAGGATGGCAACGACCAGAAAGCCCCTCTGCTGTCTGGCTGCAGTTCATGCAGGTGGGATAGCAGGATGCATGCTTAGAGATCTGAAATCCAGAACCCATTTCTCAGAGTCTTACAACCACATGTGAATTAAGCTTGGGCAGTGTTTGCTGTGAAACTGCTACTCAGATTGTTCCTGTAGGCTTTCTAGCGAGGGCTTTACTTATGGATAATATCTGAAAGCTTAAATGCAGGAGGAAATGCCCAGTTTCATCCCTGGGAAATGTTATATGGATGTGTATATATGGATTTTTTTTTTTGTTTCACCTTTGTGAGGAACGTAGTTTCAGAACAATTTTCTCTGGCTGAGCTTTGTTATGGAGTTACATCAACCATCCATCATGCAAATTCCAAATACATTAAGCTAAGTGTTTCAGGCTGATTGACAATGTTCCATTAATTTCCACTGCTGAAAGTGATCTGGAACATTTCTAATGTAGTTATTTTTCCTTCCAACTCGTGCATCACAATAGCCTTCTTAGTGCTGCTTTTGGTCCATTCTCTTCCAATTTTAAGAAAGATATATCATACAGCAGTAATTTATCAGGTTTTTAGCTACCTGCTTGTACTGGGGAATTGAGTTTTGTCTACTCTCAGCAGGATCTTAAATTATTTCTTTCATTTCCCTACATTGGTCTGCTGTCTTGAGATAATTATAGTAACAAAGATTTCCTACCAGATATATAAGGATAGAGAAAATTGTCTGAGTCAAACTTCTTCAGTTTTCTGTAAGGAGGAAGAGATAATAGGGTCCAAACCAGCTGTTCTTATTTTTGTAGTTTTGAGATTTTGCTTTACCTGAAAATCACCAGGAGGGGAAAAACTGCACTACTGAGAGGAAAATTATGGAAAAACAGCCTTAACATTTGATAAGCAGGTCCCAAACTATGTAAGTGATAAGTGAGGAGGTAACTGCTCAAGAATGATGAATAACCATAAAGGAGATAATTGATTTTTATTTATTTTAATTTTTATACTAGCAATTTTTGATGCTGATTTGATGAAGACCACAAATCAGAAATGTGTGCTGGTTAAATGTGTCCTTTTCTTCTTTGTAAAAGCCCGAAGAGCTGCCACAATATTTGCAAATTTGTACATTGGTGCAAAACCAACTCTTTGAAAAAGGGTGAGAAAAGTTGATTAAGATCAGATACCATTCAAACTGGTTGGAGAGCCTCCAAAGCAATTTAAACAAGTGATAGTATTGCTGAGAAAGTTAAAATTAAGAGCAGTTTGTTAATAGAGGCCATGTGCAAGTAGTTATAGTGTAATGCTCTGGCAAATCCCCATCAAGCTGAGGAAATGGGAAAAAGGAAAAAATGCTTTCAAACATTTTATTTTGCTAAAGCCGCTCATTTTGTTTTGCTTCTCTTTGAGATGCTAATGAAGGGCACAAAATAAGTAGCAGATCCTGATTTTCCTTTCCCTAACCCTGCTGAATCGTGCCTTAACCTACAATGGCCAGATACAGAACAACAGATTACCCTCAGTAAGAGCAGAGTTAATTTGCAGCTGTATGAGCAGCAGTGATAGCAGCGTGGAGTTTATTTCAGTGCAGTAATGTATTTCTCTGAAACATTCTCTGTGCTGGACTGATTGGGACAAAGTCTGGAGCTGTAATCTCAGTCAGCTTTGTCACTTCGTAGTAAGAGTGAACAAATTGTCTGTTTGAATGGTGTACAAATATCTGAATGTACCTGCAATCTTCTCTCTAGAGGAGAAGAAATCCTTTCTGGACAATGCCCAGCCATGTTTCTCAAGATTAGAAGGGTTTTCTTGGATAGTGCTTTTCCTTTGCAGTACTGGAAAGGTGAAAAACCTAAGAAAAGGCTGTCAAGACAAAATTTTGTAACGTGTTCGTCATGCTAACATTCATTACCTGGTAAAGGAAGGTACTTACAGGCCACTGTGGAAGTGTATTTGCGTTCTTTAGCAATGCTTTACAAAGACATGGTCCTTAAATGCTTTTGGGCTTTCAAAATGGTATGGATTTTGTGAAACTTCAGGTAAACAAGCCAAAAAGAATATTTTGCAGCTTCTCTTGTATGATGGAGGGCATGGGATAAGATAAAGCAAACATGATTGGCAGAGCTTTTGTATTCTTTCTCTTCAAAAACCTTTTTAAAAAAAAAGGAAGCTGAGTGACTGAGTCGTGTTCAGTAGAATAGAAAGAAAATTTAATCTCCTTTGTACTCAAGTGCATGGATCAGTTACAATGGGCACTTCTGTAGGCTTGTGGGCTGGGGCAGAGCCAGACCTGCCCATCACTGGCAGCAGGAGAATATCCTTGTTCCTAGAGTTCTTCTGCAGCCCTTGGGAGTTCAACTATCCCTCTCTGCTGCCAGGGAATTTTCCCCCAGAAGACCAGGGCAAAACTTGTAACTTTTTTTTTCAGATATCTAGGTAATACTTCCAGGAATGGTAAGTTCCAGGTTCAAATGACCAGGAGTTGCACTTAAAGTCAGCAGACAGCACTGGCTTAATCTCTTCACGTGAGTACTGGTGAACTCTAATTACCTTCATAAGTAGCAATTCTGTATACAAAAATAATACACCATTGCAGGGGGGGGAAGCAAGATTAATGTATGTGTAGCATAATAAACACAAATATACCCATATTGGTGTGTGTGTAACATAATAGAGACGTAATAGAAATACAAGTGAAACTTGTGTTCCACAGCTAGGCTGGCCAGAGCTCCGACCTGATGGTGTGGACCTGAAATACCCCCATAACACTTCCTGATGTTTCTAGGTCCATCAGCACTGCCCAAAGTTCTAGATAATAATTGTTGTGCTTCTAAAGAAATATGTTATTTTCATGCAGGCATGTATGTATAAAAAATATTTTAAGAATGTGTTATGGGCTGAAAGCAGGTGACAAGACTTCAAACTGATGGAATCGTAGTTTCCCTCCTGGAAAATGGTTCAAAAGCTTCTCAACATGTTTGGAATCTGGCATGTTGTCCTGTTTCTGTGCTAGACACTTAGGTTAACCTAACCCTTTGGCAAAGTGGGTATATGCTCTGTATTATAACAGGAACAGGTGACACCATTCACTTTCCGTTTCATTCTATGAATAAAGGAAAAAGCTTTCTTAAAAATCCCACTCTGCTCTCTACCCTAATTCATTCTCCTAAATGTGTTTCAGAACATTCATGTGTAAATTATTCAGGAGGCTATATTCTCTGGCCTTGGGTTTTAGAGATAGATCCTTAAATTTCAGATAATGCTTCCTCCTTCCCTCACTGGAGCCTGGTGTGTCTACAAACAAGGTCAAATCCACTGTGCTTGCTGGTAAGAGGCACTGTCTTCCTTTGCATTCCTTGAGACTGACTGCCTTATGGTCTTCAACAACAAGAAAACCTGTAGGGAAACAGCTCCACCAAATCACAAACCAGCTGGTGTGCTCCGAGGGAAAGGAGGTTAAACTCTGTTGGAGCCTTTTATAATCACACAAGCAAAGGATGGAACAGAGAAAACTGCTTGCTACCTAAACAGGCTCTTAGGCTTAATATTAAAGCCTCCAGGAGCAGAGTACAAACTGTGCCTTTTGCAAAGGGGACAGAAAGGACTTGGTGATGGAACCAGGGCTGAAGAAACCAACCTGTTTTCCTCCATGTGCATCCCCTCCTTCCTCAGCCGCGGGCGCCCGTCTCGCAGGGATCCCGCAATCGCTGCGGGAGCCCTGTGGGCACCAGATCAGGCATCACCCACGGAGCACTGATGCCAAAAGCAGCCTTGTGTGCTGCCCCTGCATCAGGCAATGCCCCCACACCTCCCACGAGATGTGGTTGTTGCACGCTGCCCGTCCAGCTGCCAGCTGGGTTTAGCAGCATTTTGCAGTTTTTCAGGAAAGCTTGAGATTTCCCGTTAGTAGAAAGGGAATGAGTAAAATCATTCACGACTGTGAAAGCACAGTGTTAAAAACTGGAACTAAATATTCATGCCAGGGATGTTACTATCATCTAGGCTTTTAGGGCACTGTCTGAATGGGTGAAATGAATTCTTTTTCCATTTAACTCAGTGGCCAAATTTACTTGCTTTGGTGGGAATAGGATTAAAGTCTTTGATAACAGAATTTCCTGAGGAAGGAAAGTATAGCGTGGTCACGGACAAATCTAATAATTTTTCTGCTCTAATCATCTTATGCCTCAAAGAGGAACTCATACCCCAGAGGGGCTAATATTTACATAATTGTAATTTATTGGGTAAAGGTTTTCCTAACGCAAAGAAACATCAAAGTGTTTGTCTTTGTCAGGTTCCAGAACAATTTTGAAGTTCACATGGAAACCAAAGGGGAAGGAAAATATTCCTTTTGGACCAATTAGAGAGAAATAGCATGCAATATGTGAAATCATATAGGCTGCTTGAGTATTTTTAATGGAATGCAATTAGCATTTTGTGATGAGCACTTATCAGTACTGTCTCTGGGTATAATGTACATGGCTGAGGGGGTGGTTTGCTGGAGTATCTGATTAAAGTAATTGGTTATGTATTTGAGCAGGGTGTTTGTGCTAACTTTATAGAAAAGGCAGTGCTTGTGTAAAAAAGAGCTTTTCCTAGCAACAAAGTTCTCTCCAAAGAACAGCATTGGGTATTGTAATTTCAGTAATTCTACTAGAGTATATCTGAAATACAGATTGTTTATCTGTTACCTCAGGCTGCAATAACTCTAACTGTGCTACTTTTTAGTGTGAAATTGTAGTGCTGTTTATTTAATACTTTCACGCATCTTCTCTTCAAATATAATCCAAGTAACTTAACCTATCAATGTAGGATGACAAACAGTGTTGTTTAATAATCTTGAGGTGTTTTAAAGACAGGAATTACTCAAGTTTAATTAATTAAGCTTCCTAAAGATCTGGGAACTACTTTGCTGTTCCTGCAGGCAGGAAAAAGCAGAAATGGAAGCCCAGGCTTAGGAAATGGTGCAAAATAAATACTCAAATTCAACCACAGCAGTTGGCATTCAGTCACAGCCACAGCTCATGAGTTTCCAGAGTTTTTCAGGGCCATTGAGAACACCCCAAGGACCTCATGTTTTGTTGTAGTGAGAGGAGGGAGGGCTGTTGGGAAATATCTTTTATTGGATTAGTGGTGCCATGGAGGAAGGTGAGCAGAGAGCTCACCCAGCAGAGGCCTGTGGCAGAGAGGACCTGGGGAGCAGCTCGAGGAGGAGTCGGGAGCAGCTCCCCAAACACACTCTCAGCCTGAAGTGGTTTTGCTGCTGTCACGCCTTAGGAGGTGATCTCAGCTGTCCTCCAGCTTCAAGAGGAAGGCTAGAAGTGTTGAAATGTAAGGCTTAGACTTTTACCATTTTTCCTTTTGAATGAGGGAGTTGAGTGTAAGCTCCATTTTTCCATGGATTTAATATGTAACAATTGCCTAGGAGGCTTGAACTTCTTGTGGTGCAAAAGCTAGTAGGAAAAACTCACATAAAATGCAATGTTTTGTTTAAATGTTTAAATTCAAAATAAGTTTGTTTCAACATATTCTTGTCTGTTGGCAATTATTGAACATTTCAGTGTCAGAAAAGCTCAAAGTAAATTTTTGGCTTGCTTTTGGCTTTTAAATTTGCTTTATGCTGGCATTTTCCCTAGAGACCTCACTGTGGAATTTCTTCTCTTCTAGCTAAGGTGCAGGAACATTGCTATTGATTGGTTTATACTCCAACGAGGCCAAAGCCCTGCCCATTCAAATATTGAAGGGAGAGCTTTAGATAAAAGAGGCACAATACAATTTCAGAATTTGAAATAGCAGGGAAAAAAACCTATTCTCTCTTATTTTGAGGGCAGAAAATGCTGGCCTTAGTTTAATAGATTATAAATTGGGCAAACCCAATCTTTCTCTTGATAAGGTACTGTTCTCAAAATGCTTTTCCCAAGTTAAAGCACCCACGCCATTTGAGATTATAAAAATTTTCTGTTATTAATGGATAATTAATGACTAATCACTACTGGAGTCCATGAGTTACCAGCAGAAGTAAAAAGTTCTACACATTTTCCTCTCAGGCAAGGATTTTGTCATTTTTTTGGTGTTTTTTTCAGTTGTTTCTTTGATCTGTGGGAATTTTTTTCTTTTGTTTTCTGTAACTCAAGTAAGTTTTTGGGGTTTTTTAATCTTACTGCTTTAACCATGGGCAATTAAAAACAGATAAAAATGAAACAGGAGAAAAGGGAATGCAAAAATTAGTAGTAAAGCTGTTGGAAGCAGCAAAGTAATGGTTCTTTTACTTTGCTGCCTCCCCATAAAAAGGATTAGCATTTTCTAATGAGCACCTTGGAAAGAAGATTGTGACTCAAGGACTCCTGGACCTTGGGACTGCACTAGATCTCACCCCTGGGTAGATGTGGTGGTTTCCAGAACAAGAATTTGGCAAGGGTTTACAGTCTGCCTCAGCTCAAAAGGTTCAAGCTGCTCCTGGATCCCATAGATCTGTTGAGATTTGCTACAGAAAATTAATTGGCATTCATGAGAAGTACTGCAGAGGTATTTTTCTTCACAGTTTAAAAGCAGCTGCTGATCAGGGTAGTTTCTCAAACAGTGTATTTTTCTCTCTGGTCTTGTTTATTAATAGAAATAATACACCAGGGAGAAATTCACTCCCTTAAACATCTTGATAACATGTTGGCTTTGTTTTGTTATTAATCCTCTCCATGAAATTCCTGATTTACATCTCACTAGTGGTGACAGTAATTGCTGTGCCCAGTTTTATTTTCTCAAAAGTTCACAGTTAGTGACAAATTTTTGGTGATTTTTAAGGATTTTGTTGATTGAATACTCTTCGGTTACCTAATATATGAAATACAGAACTTGAAGCTTCCTGTTGCAGTACATTCTTAGTGGAAGATTTAAAAAATAGATATCAGGCATAAATAGCCCAATAAGGCACTGTTTTAGGCCTTGATCAAATATATACTGTAATCAATAAATCTCTTTCTGTGAACTAGTTAGGGTTTTAAATGGCCTCTTTTTATGTGGCTGTTTTGTCAGACATTTCTTTTCACATCTTCCATGGCATTTTACTGCAAGAGGAACTTCAGGAGAATAGTATTTGGGTTTAATGATAAAATTTTGGGGAAAGATTTTTGTCCTTTAACAGAAATAGTGCAAGTGTTCAGGTGGTGCAGCACTGAGGGATGTCTGGCTCTGATTTGTACTAGAAATGCCTCTGGGAGATTTACTTGCTATTGGTGAAGGATTTGCTTGTATGTACTAGCATTTTCCTAGCCTTAACAAATCCTCAGACTTGTGATGCTTGAAGTCTGGCTTTGCCCCTGTGCTCCCAGCCAGCCCTGAGCCCCGTGTCACTTCGGTCCTGCTACATCAGATATTGACTTTTAAATAATTGTCTTCACAGGCAGAATCTTGATGTGACATTTTTGCAACATTTTGTGTTCCTTCTGTCTGACTGACTGATGTCCAGGGAAAGCTGGTAGTGGCTAGAATTAAGGAAGGAGTCCCTGGAGAAAACACCTGGGATTTTCTCTCTTCTCCACTGCCCTCTGGGTACCAGTGGTGAAATGTCCTTTGGACTGGCTCTTAATGATGCAATTGCCTGTATGTGAGGAGAATGCACAAAAAGTATGCAGGATTCCCTATTTACTCATTATTGACAGAATTTTTGTTTGGGGGGTTGCTTTTGTTTTGGCTTCTAACATTTATTTTAGCGATACATTGATTATCACCTATATCTATGTATTCTGACCTATTTCACTGTTGGTAATCTCTAATTAACGTGCTTTTTCTGATTAAATACCAAAGTGCAAGCCTTTTCCCTTCCAAACCCTGTGTTATTTCTTTCCTCTGCCCACTGTCCGTACTTTCTGTGTGTCCCCTCTTGGAGGGTGTTTTCGGCAGGCCCCCGGTGGGATGCACAGCTGCCATGGATACCAGCAGCATAAGCTGAGGAGGAAATTATCAGATAGTGGAAGCAACAGCAATAATGGGTGGATGTCCAATCTTGTACAAGTGTAAATTGTCATCCTGCAGCTTAGGTAAACTATGCATGTATCAGAAATTAATTTTCTGTCTCCTCCAGGAGTGAGTTTGTATTTATGTACCTTTGAATAACCTTGGGTTTTATTTGTAGGAAGCACAGTTTTTTCATGTAATGACTCCCTTTGATATTAGATTGCTTTAGAAATTGCAAAGCCAGTGGTAGTTACTGAGGTTTAAGCCTGTAAATCAGCAGGAGGAGCTAGTGGGTGAATTGGAGACTTAAGTGATGATCCAGAAGAACTGTGGTGTGTTTGCCTTTTCGGATGCTGAGAAGTGAACGAGTGGGGAGTTGAAGACACAGTTGAAGTGGGATATAGAAGCACAGTAAATATTCTGTGTTTGAGATGGCAGCACTGACATGTACATGCAGCACACGACATGAGCAGCATGCTCAGTGGTGGAGGAAGCAGCAATTTCTCAAAACGTGGCTTGAATCAGGGCTGATGATATTGTTGCAGGATTGTGTCATTTTTTAACCACAGTAACACACCTCATTTCCCTTGCATTTCCCTTGTGAGGAGGAGGGCAGCTCTGCTACAGGTGAAGGTGGTAGACAAAAGCAAGACATTTCTGAAAGAACTGCTGAGACAGGCCATTTTAGCTTGGAACAAGTTCAAATAGTCTCATTTACCTCAGCCCATTGTGAAAAGAGTGAAAAAACATATTTTCCGAGTAGGCTTCATCATATTTATTTATGTGGTAGCCCCTTGCACAGTAGGCCTCTGAATAGGCTGTAATTCAGCATGCCTTTAAATTTTTTTTGTTATTTCTTTCTCAGAGGTTCTGGGGTTTAGGCAGCAAGGAAGCAGATTTAGTGCTTGTTTGTTGTGGGATTCAGCTTTGTCTGATAATATATAGGCAATTTACTTTGCATTTGTTTCTGTCAGCCTCTGTGTCCAGTGGGATGAACGGGATGGGAGTACTCATTCATTTTTTTCCATCATGGGATTTTGTTGCCCTTAGAAACTGAACTGTGGGTGAAATGTCACACAATAGAGTTGAGTGAATGGTTTTACCCCACTGGAAGTGGTTTAACTTCCTCAGGTCCTGAGGAATTAAAAAAGAAAACAAGCATGGACCTTCAGTTTCGCCCACTTTCCATTTTGGGTCTGGAACAAGTGGGAGCAGGGAGGATTTGGCAGGCTCCATACTTCTGTTCACAGAGGGACTATGAGATGAGTTGCACCTTAGGTTTTTCCCATCTAGAGAATGAGTGAGAGTTAAAAGTGGTGGATGCAGCATCAAGACAATGGCTCTGGGGAACCTCGGGCACTGGAGAAATCTTTGAGATGTAATTTAAAGCAGCTTTATGCTGTGTTGTGTCTCATTGCTCAGTGTACATGCAGGCTGAAGGACCAGGTTTGGTAAAGGGTACTGGCCCATGATTCAAAAGATATGTTTTGAGCTTTAAGCAAGACTTTGTAACTTCATTTTCTTTCTCGTCTGTTTCTTCTGCGTGGTAAATTAGTGTGGAGTGCTCCGAGGGCCAGGCAGGAGTGTCTAGTTCAGCCTGGCGGGGTCTCTGGGCACAGTTGTAACGTGAATAACGTCGCCATCAGCACAACAACATTATTTTAGCCGTGTTTAACATTGCTCAAGCCAGGCCCAAGCACGCATGAGAGATTCCAACAGCAGCTAATGTGCAGTGAGGAC
This sequence comes from Dicrurus megarhynchus, assembly GCA_013399195.1. Taxonomy (NCBI): domain Eukaryota; kingdom Metazoa; phylum Chordata; class Aves; order Passeriformes; family Dicruridae; genus Dicrurus; species Dicrurus megarhynchus. The sequence continues at coordinate 185,541 of VXAD01000749.1, forward strand.
TGCGTCACTGGGAGATGGTAAAGTCTCATGGAATGGCTGCAAGGGTGCTTTCAGAAGCAATAAAGCTCAGCATATGCCAGTGTGCTGGAAAGCAGGGGAAAAACAATCCAAGCATCATCTCATAGTTTTTTGAATCTACAGAAAGTGAGTCCAGTCTAACTGCACACAAGTGATGCCCTTTGGGACTCCTGCTCATCCTCTCACACACCTTCCATACAGAGATTCATACAAGGGAGCAGGGCAGTTTGTTTCACCTGTATGATTCTGGAAGCAATTTAGTCTTAAATGCACAGCATAGGAAGCATGTTTTCAGTAGTCTACGTGGAGTACTTCTAGCTGGTAGACGACCAAAATTATTTTGTGCCGTTCACAGTAAATATGTATAAAATGGCAAGGTAGCCCTTTGCTCCCCTAGCATGTGCAAGCTGACTTTCAGCAACATGATCTCCTGAGAAGTTTGTGTATACTGGTAGCAACTTAGGAAATTAGAATGTCGAACATATGAATTAAAAAGAGTGACATTGGCCCCAAAGATTTAAGTAAATCCTTTCAGTTTATTGCCTTACAGCCTCTCTCTCGGTGTGATGTAGAGCAACACGTGTATGGCAGCATCACAAGTACTGGTAGGCAACTAATTAAAGCACAGGTTGTCAAAGGTGTGGTACTTCCTGATACTCAGTTTCATACATTACATAAGGCAAACTGCTATCTGGGGATTGTTAGTGGGGGGAAAAAGCATGTTGGAGGCTGTATGAACTGGTTTATAGAATGTGGTTGCCTGAGAGAGCAGAGAATTGGACTTGTTGACCCGGCTGCTGTCTGTGTTCAAGTGACATTGCAAGCCATCATGCTTTACGTGCACAAGAAATACCCTCCTACTCTCATTTTCTGTTGGCAAGCATTAACTAGGACAGATTTTGACTTCAGTCATTATCTTTTCACCTAAGAGTTTTCTCTTTGCAGGGCGTGCATAGTTTGATCATCTCTTTTTTAAAGTACAGAATAGGCACTTCCTGGAGGGTATTGACTCAGTACTGAGATCTTGGACTTCAGTATAAGAAATTTGTCTAAAGCTTTAGTGTGGAGCCTTCGTGGTTGCTGGATTGTGCAGAATTGCCTTTGTAAACCCGAGGGCTGCTAGTTTGCATCTTGTGCTAAACACTGCTTGTGCACAGGCATCTGTTTGTGTCCTCTGTCTTTGCCTTGTGGTTTCTCCAGTCAACCTGGAGAGAAAAATACAAAGGCATAGGTTCAATGTGTGTGGTAAATGAGACGTGCAGTCATTTTTTGGCTAGCAAACTGAAGTCTGGTGGCCATGTGAGAGAGACGAAAGGCTCTCATTTGCTGTTCAGAGCACTTTCAGTGGGAAAACACACAGCCTCATTATATGGAAGCAGGAACTGGTAGACACAGGAAGGTAAAAGGGCTGGAACTGGAGTCTAAGAATTTTGAAAACGTATTGCTTACTAAATGTGATAAACCCCAGAATGGTTTAGAAGCGGGAGAACAGATATATAAAGCAGATATGTCAGATCCTCGGTGAATAACTGGTATAGCTCTAAATAACTTCTGTTTTAGAAGTGTTTCATTTTTCAAGAAGAGCTGTCTTATGTGACAGTCACTGTAGTGTAAGGCTGAAATTGAGGACATCGGGGAGGAGGCTGCCTGGATGTTGAAGAGTGTTGCTGATGATGCAGTGAGGAGACAATTGAAATAACAGAAAATGACCACAGGATGGTCAGGATGGAAGGGATCACAGTGGGACACCTGGTCCAGCCTCCCTGCTCAAGCAGGGCCACTCCAGAGCACATGGCACAGGATTGTGTCCGGATGGTTCTGGAACATCTCAGTGAGGTGACTCCATGGCCTCCCTGGGCAATCTGTTCCAGTGCTTGGTCATGGCACAGTGAAGAAGTTCTTCCTCATGTTCAGGTGGAACTTCCTGGGCATCAATTTCTGTCCCTGGCCTCGTGTGCTATTGCTGGGCACCACCCAGCAGAGCCTGGCCCATGCTCTGACCCCTCCCTGCAGACACTGACAGACATTGATGAGTTTCCCCCTCAGACATCTCTCCTGGAGGCTGAACAGGCCCAGCTCCCTCAGCCTTTCCTGACGAGAGATGCTCCAGTCCCTTTGGTACCCTCCACTGGCCCCACTCCAGGAGCTCCGTGTCTCTCTTGTCCCAAGGAGCCCAGAACTGGACACAGCACTCCAGATGTGCCTCACAGGGCTGAGCAGAGGGGCAGGATCACCTCCCTGACCTGCTGGCAATGCTCTTTCTGATGCACCCCAGGAGAGCATTGGCCTTCCTGGCCTCCAGCACACAACTAATAATTTGCAAAGAAGTTACTGATGATACATGACAAGGCTAAACCATGGAACAGATCTTTGCCTGATGTAAATCAGCATAGCTCCAGAAAAGTCAAGAGAGGAATTCTAATTTGTGTCACAGCTGGTAGTTTATTTCGTTGAACATGTATTTTACTTCTTTATTTTCCATGCAGGATCAGAGTTACTCATCTGTTCATCTCTGTACTCCAGCCAGGATTCCCTCAGTTTGATAATCCTTCATTTTTGTGTAATATCTTAATCACTTCTGATGCAATTGCTTAGGATATTGTGGCTATGCAGAGGATTGTAATTTGAAGGGAGAAGCAAAGCAGCTGGAACAGAAGAATTCATAGTGGTGATACTGAAATTTTACTGTCTTTCATCTCGGATGCTTCATTACTTTGGTGATAGCAATAGAGAATACGGAGTGTGGAGAGTGAGGGTTCTGTCGTGGTGAAATGGCAACCTGTGGTTTGTCAGTCCTTGCCCAGAATGACACCTGCTGGCCCATGGCACCTCCTGAATGCAGAGGGAGTCTGAATCCTGTATTAAGCAAAGAGTACAAAGCAATACCCATAAAGTATCAACAGAATTATGACAGAAATAATAGTTTTTTAAATATAATGAGGTTATTTCTCCTAAGGCTTTTTTTTTTTTTTTTTAAGTATATTCCAAGAAATTGCCTCCAGACAGTAGTTACTCTGGGATAAAAATCTCTTTCCGTAGTAACTGTTAAATATATAAAATGCTGCTGGAATCTCTAGAGGGAAGCACATTCAACGCAGGCACTGGACAGGTCGTAAAGTGGCTGCTCTCAGACCTTTTAACACAATACAGTTATTTACAGACATTTGTTCCTCTGAGGAAACGCTTTAGACCTCAGTCCTCTGATGTCAGACTGGGTTAGCAACATTCCATCTATTACAAATCTCCGAGGTCTTTTATGACTGGTGTAATAATAGATGCTTCATGTTATGACACAGTATCGTTTGAAAAAAATGGCAGAGTACTGAAAATACAGTAGAAAATTTTGTAATTTTGTGATGTGATGCTACTGGGACAGGCAGAGGATGGTACTTAGAGCTTTACATAGCACAGAAGCGGACTAGCCCTGGGACCGTGGTTAGACCCAGGGAAGTTATTTTGGATAAATAGTTATCTAAACAAGTTATGCTGAGGTCATTAACAAGAAGCCATTGTTATTGGACCAAAATTATTCACAAATGAGGGTCAAAGATGCAAATTTTTTCCCTTTTGAGTTGTGGTCTATATTTAGAACTCCCAAAATTAAGCTTTAAAAGTGAAAAGAGGCATTGATTAAACAAAACGTAATTTCAGAAATAAATTCTACATTTCAGATGGAACAGAGCTTTCTATTTAGAGAAAACAGGGATATTTTTTTATTCTAAGTTACTTTTCCACTTTTTGGCTGCAAAGCTGCTTTTTTGTGAAGTGAGAACAGCAGGCCAGCCTGTCAGCCCTCCTCACCTCAGTTTTTGGCTGATGTGGATGGAAAAGCCCTTCCCACCCAGGGCTCACCTTCCTGCTGCTCTGCCATGAGCCGCTGCTGCTCCAGCGCTTCCAGTGTGTGGAGGGCTGTGAGCCCTTGGCACTCCCTTGGAGGAGAGACACCTGAGGCCAAAAGGGCTCTCTCCAGAGATAAGCAACTTACTTCCAGGTTAGGGTGACCAAGTGAACCACCCCCAGCATGCCTTGCTTCCTTATGGTAATACCTTTTACCCACTTGGCTAAATGGTTTCTACCCAACCCCCTGTCTTTCCCATAAAAAGGCCCTGAGTCTGCCCCAAAACTAGGGTGTGTGTGTCCCTGGCCTTCCCTTCACGGGGACTGCTGGACAATAAAAGCTCCCTCTGTGGAACTGCCATACAGAGCTCCTGTCTTTTGCCTCGGGTGATTTCACAAAGAGCTGAACCACAAGAGCTGAAATCACTTGTAGCTGAGGAATTGCTACACCGTGCTGAAATCACTCGCAGTCCAGGGAGGCTTGCCATCACCCCTGGAAGAGTTGTTCTTTGCAGGATGCTGTCTCTGTAGGAAGGTCGTGGCATGCTGGTGCTGACCAGCATCAGGAACCCCTGAGACACCAGTGCCTTCCCTGCCGTGCCTCATTCCTGCCTCTCCCACTGCTGCCGTCCCCGTGCCACCAGGGCCAGGCTGGCGACGGACCCAGGTGCGCCGGTGGCAGCCGGCGGCGGCAGGAGACGGGAGATGGAGAGTTTCAAGTTACAGTTTGCAGGCGGTTTCCAAAGTGCTTCATCCTCCAGGTCCTTTTAGTGGCTACCGGATTCTCCTGGGGGATTCTGAGAGTGGTGACAGCTCAAGGGCTGCGCCTGCCCTCGGTGGCGGCAGGAGGGTGGCACGGGAGCGGGCCGTGCCTGCTCAGCCCTTTGCCTGCTGCGGTGACGAGTGGCGCCAGCAGCCTGCCCAGGGCAGCGGTTCTCAGGGCAGGGTGCCCTCTTCGACCCCACACTTAGCAACCCTAAAATGGAATTTCACTTCAGCCTAATTTCTGCCGCTGTTTTCCATCTCGATAACACGGGTACGGTAAGTTCTGTGTAAACTGATTATCTGGCCCTCGGGCCGCTCTTTTGTTTGTGCTCCGTAAGCCCTTATGAGAGGCTTTTGTTTCCCACAGATGTTGATTGTGTTGTACTGCATCAAAAGGAAATGATCTCTGCCTCAGCTGAGGCTCACTTTGAACATGCCTTTACACCGTATCCATACAATGATTGCTCTTGATTTCAGGAGAGGAAAATTAAGATATATAGAGCCAGACACCTTTATGTTCAGCTGTCTGAGCATGAGTGTGTAGTCTAATACTTTTTTTGGACTTTTAGTGGAAACAGATTGAACTCCTTTTTTCTTTTGCCAGGAAAAGAAATTGCAGGGAAAGAAATTATGTCCTGAAGAGCTTTAATTCCTTTGAGTGCTCTGAAAAGCAGTATAAATTTCTAGATGGTAGATGGCAGAGGGATACCCAGACAACACTGAATCGTTCAGACGGCTCTACTGCATGATTCCATCACACCCCCACGTTCCCCCTCAGAAATTAAGCTGGTGACAGTGGTAGATGGCTGGAGAGGTAGAACTGACAAAATACAAGGTGGCTGAACCCCGGGGGCTTATAAAAACAGAATTGCAGACTGAATGAAGGAAACTTTTTAAAGATCTGAAATGCATTTCATTTTCATCAAAAAATCCCGTATTTTTTTCCAGCTGCTTGCCTAGCAGTGTGGTGTTCCGACAGCAGCTAAACCTCGGAGCGCTTTTCAGCCCTCCAGAAGAATAGCGAAATTCCATTTATTGGTTTGTTTTTCAGATGGAATCATGCCAAGTTGCGTGCTGTACCATCACTCGTTAGCCGCGCAGGGCTGGCCAGGGGGCTGCCAAGCAACCTGGGCGGGTTCTGGTGTCTGGAGCGCTGCCCCTCCTGCCTGGACGTGCTGAGCCCTTCACCAGTGAGTAAACCCGGAGTAACTTACAGCTGGTAGCCCTGGTACAAACCCTAATCCTGCCCCCCTCGAGGAGCCAATCTGCCTGTCTCTCCATTAGGAGAAATTTACGCTGCCGTGTTATTAGCTTTCCTCCTCCGTTGCACTTTATGCTGAAGCAATAATAGAGCTCTGTATTATGAAATCTCCTTCCATTATTTATCAAACCAACCACATCCTGGCATGACTTTGCTTTTCTCCATTGTGAGTCTTCCAAGCCAGAACTTAATAAATAGTCTCTGCACAAATGCTACTGTATCCAGGGTGCTGTGTAACACTGGCGTGCAGTTCTTTAAATTTCTTGGTGGATTTGGGATCATAAATTGAATTGCCAGGTTCCTGGATATGTTTTGAAAAAATACATCAACACTAATCAGGTATAAACATAGATAAGCTATATTCTTTTTAACTGTGATGCTTTTTTTTTTTTTTTGTACTTTGAATTGATAATTTTATATTGAAACATAAATAATTATATGGATTAGTAGCCGGCTACAAAACAAGGCAAAATAAAAATCCGGGTTGTCTTGAATTTAAGTGTTACAACACTTTTTGGCATTGATCATACAAGCACAGAGTCCAGAACACAGATTTAGAACAAAGACTACAAGATGGTTTCTTCAGGAACTTAAACCGTGGTGGAAGAGATGCTGCAGAATAAGGTTAGGCACGTCAGAATAAGGTTAGGCGCATCTGAAGAGCATTTCAAGGTAGCAGGAGTGCAGACCAGTCTATGAGCACCTACTTTGAATGAGTTGAAAGAGAGCAGGGATGAAAATTAACTCATTGTCGTGGAATCAGAGCCCCAGGAGCCTGGCTCCGTGCACTAGGAGTGCTTATTTCTGTGCCATCTGCTGAAGCTTGGTACCTTTGGTCTGTGTTATAAAAGTGCACAGAGTGCACTCTTCATAAATTGGTTAAAAGTGAAGGTAGTGGAGTAATCTTTGATGTAGCAGCTCGGTGGTTTGAGCCTCAGTCTCGGCAGTGAAATAGCAGCAGGTTCCTGTGGAGATAATTCATCCTCCCTCCACCACCTGCTGCAGGAATGGGAGCAGCAAGGGATGAAGGGGCTGGGGGAGGCACTTTGTGTTGCAGCTGCTGGTGCTGTGTCCTCGTGGCAAGGCAGGCTCCAAAGACTACAAGTGGAAAAATATATCCTCTAGAGAGAGAGTTTGGCTCGAGGCATCCCTCAGGACTGAGCAAGTTCTGTGCCTCAGGAGTCGGGGAGTCTCCGACTCCCTGTTTATGTGCTCCCTCAAGAAATGGTCATGTTGGTTTTCCCAAAAAAGGAAAAAGCCGTGCTGGGGATGCTGGGACACTACAGTTTAGACCCCTGGAGAATTTGAGATTCAAACTGGGAGTTGATTCCTTCCAGTATTACTCAAAAGCTGGTGGGTTTTTACTGGGGTCTTCACTTACTCACCTAAATCATGCAGTTTATTGCTTCATGACACTTTAAAAAGCTTTAAAAGCTGGTGCTGGTCTTTGAAGTTGCACTTAATCCCAGAGTCCTGGTAAGCATTTAGAACAAAATGTTAAATACTGCGAGTTTGAGGCTTTATAATAAAAATACTTAAGTAAAATTAAAAACTATTGCTCCTGCTGACTTTTCTTTATGGCAGAGCTCACCCTTAAAAGGGTAAAAGTGTATTTGATTTCTGTCAGCGTCTTCAGATTTTCTGGCAGTGAGAGGCAATATGATCAGTACTTAGTTTTCAAATTAGAATCTCTTTTAAGTTATTTATTGATATGTTTTTTAATTAATCACTCCATGACTTGTTTTCTTCACACAGCTACTTCATAAGGGAGAAGTTTATCAATAGATTACATTTACCAAACCACAGGAGCATTGCATATTGTCATGGTATTTATAGCTAAGTTCTGCTAGTTAACTGTTTCTTACTTTCTTTACACTGATTTTGTCACATTTTTGGGTTCAAAGTATAAAAATTGACAACATGAAATGTTAAACTGAGGATTGACTTAATTGAAACTTTTCATTCTCAATGCTTTTAATTTTAGTAACGCAGAAAATATTCCAAATTCAGAGTCTTAGATCTTCTCATCAGAAAGGATATACTTCTCAGTAATAGGTTGTCAGGTTTTGAAATCTTTTGAGTGCTGAGGGAACATGTACTGAAAATAATCAACTAAACTGCTTTTGGCCTTGCAAAGCCAGTCTGTCATGGAAATGCATTTCAGAGGATGTGGGGATGTTTCACCAACGTGGCAGACAACATTGTTGGTACTGACATGTTCTGCAATCTCTCTGCTGAGTCTGAGCACTTATAGCCAGATTTCATGCTCTGGAGCAAGGATGCCAATCCTTTGCATGTTCAAAAGAGGGAAGGGTCGAAAGTCACGGTTAAACTCCACTTTGGCATAACCAGGGAGGTCAGCTGTGTAGTAGAATAAGAATGTATAGTATGTATAATATAATATCATGTAATAATGTAAAATGTCCCCTTCTCCATTCTCTCACTTCTTTTTCTCTGCTGGGGTGTCATGTCACATCTCTCCTAGGTTTGCTGGGAGTCTCTTTTCCCCAGTTATTTGTTATTGAAGCTGATCTAACTTCAGCGAAAAGAATTATTCAGGAGCAAAAGGTTCTCGTTTTGACATGCTTTCTCTTAGCCTCAAAATCTCCATTTTCTGTTGTTCTGGAAATAAAAATACCCTGTCATCTGCTGAAAGCAACCGCCCAGTGCTGCTCTATGGTGGGTCTGATTTATTCTGCCTCCTTGTGCAGAGCAGTGGTGCTGGCAGGTTGTGGCAGTCCAGGTTTGGTGGTGGTGGTGTGGTGGAGCTCAAGGGCTATCTGGTCCTGTGATGATGGTTGTGAAGGGCTTAGTGGATGCAAGGATGTTCTCTGACCAACTAAAATGCATTAAAAGCTATTTGTGGTGTTGTGGAAGCCCTTGATAAAGCCAAACCCAAGATTTTGAGAGAAGGTATTTGTGTGTTGTGCATTATTTACATTTCAGGGTGCATTAAAGTCTCCTGATCTCAGATACAATTGCTGGTAGGGAAAGGATTTCTGGATTACCCACGGCAGAAAATGAGGAATTGCCTGGTGGTGGGGGAAGGAAATCACATCCCAAAATTCACTGCAGGTGGTGAGGGCATCTGCTCCATCCAGCACCGCTGCTCCTGCAGGCATCGATGCCCTCTGCTTAGAAACCACAGCAGAGGGGTAAACTCCAGGTCTGAGGCACCCAGGGTAAACTCCAGGTCCGAGGCAAGCCAGAACCTAAAGCGCTGAGTGCCATAAAACACGGTGGCCTGAATGATAATTTCAGTCCGTCACCTTGTCGCTATCGATTCGCGTTCGTTGGATCGATGTGGGCAGATTAAATGTGAGAATGAACAAGCAGAGCTACAAGGAATGACCTGCAGAATCTTCCAGCAGTTGAACTTGCTATACAAGTGCCAGGATTTGATCAAAGCGTGTCTTTGTGTGATTGGAGTGTAAGGAAGTTTTAGGATGACTGGAACAGAAGGTCTCATTATTTTTGTTTGAATGTAAATACATGGATTATTTCCTTTAAGAAGGAGAGAATGTTTTGTTTGTGCTTTTTTCTGTCTGTGTGCTGGAAGACAGAATATTACATAAATACTGGTCAAAGCAAGCCATTTTTGACCTCTGTACTCCCTTCAAATCCTGGCTGTTTGTCATGAAAACAAAACCAGCTGTAAATCTGTTATATTTATTGCTTTGCATAGTTGCAAAGAGGACCTCTACTGAAACCCCCTCCTTGATAAGTAATTAAAAATTTACTCACTTGCTCATCCTTTTTGAAAACATCTTTGTAGCTCATTTCCGAATTTAATGAGCCTGACTTCAAACTAATTCAAGATTTAACAGCTACTTTTACTGCTGAGAATTGTCAGCAGCAGCCCTGGACAGACTGTTGGTTCGTTCAGCAGGCAGAATGGCAGAAACCCTGAAAGCAGCCTGCGCAAAACTCTCTGTTCTCTCCAAAGCCACGGCAAGGCAGGACACGAGTCTGCAGCTGGCCCACACCTCCGACTCTTGGTGCTGAGCAGTTGTGTTGTGCTGGTTTGGACAACTTTGGAGGAAATATCCTCTGATAGAAGGCAGGTTACAACCACCCCTCCCCCACCAAGTTCGGGGAAAAAAAAGAAATTTTCCTCAAAGGAAAGTGAAGGAGATAAAAACTATTTATTTAACAAACACACAGGAAAAGGATAATAATGCTAAATAATGAAACCTCTAGCTATGGAGAGAAACCTGGGAAGATTTCAGAGTCCTTCTGTAGGTGTGGTCTCTCTCCTCCTCGGATCTGGGTCGGCGAGGCCGTGGGCCCACCTCTGGGCCTCCAAGAAAAATTCTCCTGATGTGTTCTGATGTTGTTGAGACAGACCAGAAGAAGAAAAAAAAGGGAAAAACCAAAGTCCCGGGAAACAAAGGTCAGCTCTCTGTCTCCCTCCAGAGAAAAGGAGCCGAAAGCTGGCTGAAAAGCAAGCGAGGAGCTTCCTCCGCTCTGGCTGCTGCAAAAGCCAAGGAGTCTGTATCTGTGTCCTTGAACAACTGCTTTGAAAAGTTCCCTTGGTTTTTCTCCTTTCCCCCCTCTCAGGCTCAGTTTAAAGGCACAGAAAGGCACAAAGTTAATTTCTGGGCATAGAGCAGTGATAGGGCATACACATCATAAAGTCACCCCGAGACATTCCACCCCTTATCCCATATTGTCAGCTCAATGCCCAAACTAATGCATTCNCAGTGCCTTCAAGGTGGTTTTCAACAATCCATTGCACTGTTCCACTTTGCCTGCAGCTGGTGCATGGTAAGGGATATGGTACACCCACTCAATGCCATGTTCTCTAGCCCGGGTGTTTATAAGGCTGTTCTTGAAATGAGTCCCATTGTCAGATTCAATTCTCTCAGGGGTACCATGCCTCCAAAGGACTTGCTTTTCAAGGCCCAGGATGGTGTTATGGGCTGTAGCATGAGGCACAGGGTAGGTCTTGTAACACCATCTTGGATTTAGAACCTGCTGGTTTGCACTGATTTCTGAGGTTTCAGCCTTTTGCCTGCTAGCATGTGTCCATGCCCGTGCCTGTAATTTGCTGGAGATTTCCATGGGATTAGTGCACAGGAGAAAAAAAGTGAAAATTAACCACTCTGCCTGTGCCCATCTCGATATGTGTGCAGTTTTCCAATGCTTTACAGATGTATGAGTGAATACATAAACTTCCTAATGCTCAGTCTTTCTCTCAGGTTCACTTAGATGATGTGACATGATGTATAAACTTCAGTGACAGTGTCTTAAAACTGAAAGGAAACCAGAGAAATTCAGGCAGGATTTTCTCCTGGTTTGGTGAAACTGATGTTGCTGGTTTTGGTTTTTTTGGGAAGGGGGAATTTTTTCTTTACTGTACTGTCACTGGCCCCTGTAAACATACTAAACTTTAGGGGGATGAGCCTGGCCTGACATGCTGATCAGCTCTTCATGTTAAATACCTTTGTATCTCCAGCTGAAACACAGCCTGTAAGCAGATATTGACCTTCATCCAAAAATTGGGTTCTGTTTTATCATCTCTTTGGGTTCCTGCTCCAAGTGTATTCATGGGTAGTTAGATGTGTGAAATGCAAAAACCAGGGACTGTTAAAGCCTGGGGATAATAGTCTGCAGCATTTTAAACCCAAGGTGTCCCTTGTCAGTGCAGAGAAAGCCCAGTTATGTCATTATTTTTTTCCTCCTTACACAGGCAAGGCTGGCACAGTGTGCTGGAGAAAGGTGCACAGCCTGACCATTTTTCCCATTCCTGGTTTCCCAGTGCTGGAGGCAGGAGGAGATGGGTTTAGGATCTAATGGAATAGAGTTATTCTAATGTGCTTGTGCTCAGATGGTTGCAAATGTGACAGTAAACTGTAATCCCTTTTCCTCTTTGCTTCTGTATAATAAATTGTGGTTACCAATTTTCCCTTATAGATCTGCACTAAAATTAAATGTAAAAAATGGAGTATATAATTCAGCACACAGAGGCATGAAGGTTGGTAATATTTGCTCTAATTTTCCCTTTAAAAATGTATTTATTGGTAGGATAGTCATATGAGAAAATATGAAATGGGCTTGAGTGGGTGTTTTTAGAGTTTTGGGGTTTGTTGGGGTTTTTTGGGTATTTTTGTTTGTTTGGTTGGTTTTTTTTTGTATTTTGCTTCTTTTCTTCCTAGTCTTATATGTGTGGCTCAAAGGGTCTAAGTTCAGAGTAAACTTAGTTGATCAAAACCAAATGTCCAAAGTTTTGTGTCTGTGCACACACAATGTCTGTGCTGGGGTCTGGAAGCAAACTCCACCAGGACCTTCTTAATCTTTGCTTTGCTTCCCCTCTGCTGTCTGTGCCTGGCTGGTGTGTCTGAAGGCCTTTCCTATAAGTCAGGCTGGCAGAAACAAAATCTTTGAGAGGGTTTATGGAGTCTTCTGTTCTCCATTTTGTTAAAAGGAAACTTTGTTTGGCATAGGATTTTAATTTTGTTTCAGGGACTAAAATTATTTTTGTTCTTTCCTTAATAAAAGAGGGTTTCCTCAAGTGTTACAGTGATGTCGAAAGTATTTTAACAGCTAAACCCAGATACTGAAACTCCATAATTTATACAGCAGTAAAATAAGAGTCCCTTTTGTAAATGTCTGTTTGTTTTCCCTGGTACCGCCTTTCCTTGAGCAGATCCAACAGTTCCACAGTCTCCTTTGTCAAAAAATCACTGTGTTGTTTCTGACCGGAAATAAATGTTTGTCTTAAGTAAATTGTAAAGTGGGTAGCTGCAGGATTTCTTCCAGGCAATTTGCTACCATTATATATAGAAGAATCACATGCTAATTTGTATGTTTTATATAAAGATGTAGAGTAGACTTGCAGCAGGCAGATTGTTTGTTCACAATATGATTCCCACTTGCATTCCTGCTGCTCAAGAGCCAGCTGAAGGGGAAAGCTGAGGCTCATGGACAGGAGCCTTCAGCCAGCAGAAACAGCCTCTCTTAGTTTTTCCAAAAATGCTGTTTGAAGCATGATGGATTTATTGTCTTTGCTGTCATCGGTGTCAGACGCGTCTCCCAAAATACAGCTGGCACAGAGCACACCAGCAATGGCACAGGGATGAGTTCCCCTCAGAAGAGAAGAGGTTGTGTGATTTAAAGCTCAAGCTGAACTCACTCCGTGGCTGCAAGCGCTCTCTCAGCTGAAGGTGCTGCATGTGGGAGGGAGAACGGGCGCTGCCTTGGCTGGGTTTTCTGGCAGCCACCCCTGCCCCAGTGCCTTTGCCACGTCCTTCAGTCCCCTGCAGGGCTGGTGGCTGTGCTGGGTGCTGGGCTGATGAACTTCCCGAGAATGCTCTGGTGCTAGAGTTGTTTGGCAGTTTGTAATCAGGGCAATTTAAAGATTCCTTCTTTAATCAGAAGGAAAGAACCCTTCAGAAGAGGCATCTTAAGTGAAAAAGAACTTTTGGGTCATGATTTGTTATCTACTTTGTGCCAAGATAATCTGACAAATCAGAACTGAAAGTGTTGTTGGGGATTACTTCAATTTTTAGATTTTTTTTCCCCCAGAAACAAAAATGCACGATCTGTTCTATGCTCTGAAAAAGCACAAATACAGAGTGGTCTGGGTGGTAACAAAAAGCCTGCAAATTATATTTGGCCAGATGCCCTGGCTCTTTGGGGCTTTTCCTCCATTCCAGACCCTCGTGGGTTCATTAAAAGGAAATTTCCTTGTGTGAACCTAATGGAATTTCCTGAGTCCAGATGATACAATCTTTATACAAAATATTCCCCCTCAAACTAGATGAATTCCAGCAAGACAATTGAGTATTTATTGTGTTCCTGCTCTTGAAATCAAGTGGGCTGTTTTTAATCAAGTTTCATGTTGAATCTATTAATTTTACAATTATCTCATCAACAACATTTCCAATAGGCTCTGACAGAAAGACCAACAATCTACAGAGATCAAAGAAAATCACATAAATGACCTTTTTAAACTATGAGCTGGAAAGACAATAAGCTCTGCATTACTGACACAACTAATCTCCAAACTTCACAAAATTTGCCTCATTCTGTATGAGTAACACATTTAGGTAGGTTTTTGGTTTTGTTGTTTCGTTTTTTTTTTAAATAAATGAGGAGAACATTGCCTGGTTTTCCTTAGCATCAAGGGAGTTTTAGTTTCACTTTATTTTCATGTATTGTGAGCTATTACCTTTACAAATAATGTAACAAACAAATATATTTTGGGGTTTTGGAGCTCTTATTCCAAGAGTTTTCTTGTATTTGAGTGTCCTACTTAAGACCTTCCAAATGGGAATGAAGATTTTCTGAACTATACCTCAAAGGTGACCTGTTCAAGACCCAAAACCAAACAAACAAAGAAACAAAAAACCCTAGAAAAAGAACCTTGGCACTGTGTCACTGCAGTGTGCTCTAACCATTATCTTCCTCTCTTTTTCCTTGACAGAGTATGGAAAAAAATCACCCATCTTCAACAGAAGGCAGAATCACAAATTGTCTGTTCTTCCTCCCTTTTCTCCCTTGCAGTTTTAGCAGAATTTGAAGAAACCTTATTTCTGAACTAAAAGCAAATTGTCTGACCAAAAATGTCAGTGCACCTTCCATCAATGGATTTAAATAGTGAAATTATGCAGAGATTTCCCAGTGTTTACATACCTAAATTAGTAAATGCTGGAAATGCCAGCAATAATGCCAGTTCTTGTCCTATTTACTTTCTATATTTGAAATCCTGTATAACCTTTGCTGAAACCTTTCAGAAAATTGAAGTAATCTGAGTTTAGCTTCCTTTGTCTCAGGGATTGCTCAGCATATGTGTTTCCCTCTGCTCTTCCAGCCTTCAGACACTGGTTCATTTATCATTTGAAAAAAGTCCGGAGGTATGATCCGAATCCTTTTGGTTTGTGTAAGATTTTAATTTCTGCTCAGCTATTCAGTTTATGCTATATTTACTCATAAAGAGAAGTAACAACCCAAAACAGATGGCTGCTACTTTATAAAAGTGTTGTTATTTTCCTACAGGGACACCCTCTTTTTGCTCTTTTCCCAGTAGACATGGGCTGAATTAGGTCAAGAATCAGGAGTTCTATTCTTTGGTCTTGAAGTGCTTTTCCTCGAAGTTTTGCATTTGTAAACTGGATGAATATGTCCCTATTCCGTACAAAAAGAAGCAGACAATAGTGATCATAAGGGATCATAAATTTATCTGTTTTTTATATTAGTTTTGTTCAAATCTTAACTAGGTTAAGGTTATAATTTTTATTAAAAGTTTAGATAATTTAAAATGTAATAATTTTTGACATTGGTTGTATGATCTGATATTCTCTTTCCCATTTTCATAGGAAACTCCCCTTTTTATTTTAATTTTTATTACATTATGTCCTCAGTTGCCTGCCATATGGTAATGGCATAACACAGTGAATTTAAATAATGGTCTGCTGCTAGAAGAGTGAATTACTGTGTCCAGCAGATAACTTCTCAGAGTCCCTGTAACATTTTAAGGAGAAGACCATGAAACAATACCTGTACTGATCTTTCTTTCTCAAACTTTCAGATCCAGTTTTTGCCTTTTTCCCAGGGCACACGCTCCTTCAGCTTCTTCGTTAGGTTTTTTTTTTTTTAAATCCCTTGTATATGTGAGAAAAAACAACTGTGTGTTTCAGATTTCTTTCATTTTAACCTGGAATTTAAAAGCGTATTTCCTGTTCCTTCACTGTATCAGTGGAGAATAAAACTGTGGGATATCAAAACTTGAGCATATTTCTGTTGCAGTTATTGTCCGAGGATCCAGGAGCAGGGAGGGCTGTAGCAACGGGTCAGATTAATGGTTGGATTTGAGGATTTGAAGGTCTTTTCCAACCTAAGTGGTTTTATGATGGATAGTTTATTTTATTACACCACCTGGCGTGGTTAGAAAGTGCATTGAAGCTGTGGGGCTTTTTAACTTTCTGTCACATCTGAAAAGGAAGAAGGGTCTCCAAAACAGAGCGGCTCTGAGACACTACAGCAGGAAAAAGTCCCTCACGTATGAGGGATTATTAAGCTCTGAGTATGGAGAGCAAGCCTGCTGAAGTTTTCCTGCTCTTTAAATTTAGCATGGTCGCTTTTTGGAAAGTGTGATATTTAAACAGATATGGCTCCTCTGCATCTTTTTGTTCTTCTAAGGCAATGCAGTGACAGGCCACCGCTAGTTTAATGGGAGAGCTTAATTTTGAAGAGGAGAAGACATTGAAAGTAAAAATATATAGTTTATACTTCATCAAATTTTCCAGATTAATATTCTTATAATGTAGTTTTCCAGCTGAATATTTTTATAATGTAGTTTTAACAGTAATAGTAAAAAGTGAAGGCAGGCACATAGGCTACAGATATAAAAGAAGAAATTGCTACCAAAATTTAGTCTATGCACTGCCTTTATAGCAGAAATTTGAGGAAAATATAAACATTATAATTCTGTTTTTCCACTTTAGGCCATTGTTTAACTCCCCAACTGAGAGTATTTGTTTCATTATAATCACCTGATTATTCATGACACAGCCATTGAGCAATTGAATTGCCAAATTAATAACTCCCACTATATAAAATTGCTATAATGAATGCTTATCTTCTTGTACATTCCAAGCAGGCTGGCCTTAATTTGCTATCCCTTTTTTTTTTTAACTTATGATTACAGTGTTATTGGAATATAAAACATTTAGTTGGAGAAAAAGAATATGATTAATATGACATCACCATCAGGAATAGTCAATAAATCAGTGTTTTCTGTCAAGAACTCTGTAAAGCCATTAGCACACTTCATCCTCGTGCATCTGTGTGAATGCATTGTGTGGCACCACTCTTCCCTCCAGTTCTTTCCCAAGTTTGTTGGTCTGGATAATTACACTCCTCTGAAAAGTGTATTTCCTTCCAGCTCCGTGTTTATGCAGTGCCTAAATTAAAACCCCTCCTCTTCTGGCTTGGAGATAATATTTTATTCAGTAAAAACAATGTGTATGAACTGGAGAGAAGGGACAACTTGCTGCTCGTGTGGAACTTAGGGAGGAGGTTCAAAGGGCGATCTAAGGGGCTCTGCAGATCTGCTCAGTGCAGTGAGATGCTGCTGTGTCCCTACCTTCACTTTCAAAAGGCTGATTTACAAACTGCTGCTCTCTGAAACCTTCCTGTTAACACCACACATAGATGGAGCTGCTGCTATTTACCCAATACATTGTCTCCTAAATAATAACAATAAAATTATAGAGAGCTTGTGGGGAGACTAAGTGTGTTTCCCCACAGCAATATGAATATTGACTCTGGAAGGCTCTTCCTGCCAGAGCAGAAACATACAATTTTGTTACAGCCTCAGAGGTAAATACTGGTATTTGAACAGTGCTCAGAAGGAATAATTAAGTGTTTTAGTGGCTCTGTGCTTCATTTCTGTAGCTTCATCAATTTCTGTGAGTCTGATCATGGAGACAGAAGCTTTTCCCCTTCAGAAAATATCCAGAGTTTAAAACGTGGGAATCCTACTGCACTGAAGATTTGTGTGATAGGCTTCCATTTATAAGGGATTCTTTCTCATAAGAAAGTTTGAATTCTTGTTAAAATGTGACTGATATAAATTCTGCCGTCTTAAGTATATGTCAAAAAGCGACAGGTAACATTATGCAGGTGGAATCTGGATCTCTCAAAGGGGAAAAACAATCCCCAAAACAGTTTCCTTCCTCCACCTAGAGGGAGTACAGTGGGAAGCAAAGCAGAAGGAGTGAGGGGAAGGGGCATTACTAAAGGAGACAGGAGTTTCATTATTGTATTACACTACACGTATGTAACAATCTGATGTATGTCACTAAATCTGGCACAGAAAAATACACCACACGACCTGGAAGACAAAAGAACAGGTTGTCCTGATTTACAGTGTAAGATCCTGATGTTTTAGGGGTGCTTTCACCCTCCAGTCAGACACAGAAACCACAGGGAATGGGACAGGGTGGCTCATGGAATAAAGTGGAACGCGGTCAAAGGCAAGAAGAGGTTAAACATGAGGAGAGCAGAAGAAAAGATCCAACGAGGAGCTGGGCAGAGGGCTGCAGGCACAGAGGCTGGTGCAAAAGGGCATCTCTGGTGGCTCTGTGACCTTTGGCAAAACATTTCTCATTCCAGGGCTGCTTCGGCTACAGCTGGGGATTTCAGAATGTGAATTAGCTGATTTCAGAAGGTGAGCTCTTTCATGCCTGGACATTCTGTGTTTCCTGGCTCACTGTTCATACAGCCTGTGTCTTATAAGGTAGGTAGCTTGTGGTGTCTGGTGAGGGGGGGACGAATGGGGGTCTGGAAGCTTTCAGCAACAAGAGAGGAAATACTGCTGAGTGAAAGAGCTTTGTGTGGCCCTTATTCCCTGGTGTAGGACCAGGAATGTGTACCTGGCTTTGAGACCCCATGTGTATTGGGAGTTCATCCCTGCGTGAAAGGTGTGTGTTAACGGTGTCAGATCTCAGGTGCAGGTTCAGGATACTAGATCTGAGGGAAATAGTGTGCTGTTCAATGTTTGTCAGGGTGTCAGCAGCTGAAGAGTGTCTGAAAAAGAAAAGTTCTGTCATTTTTCTGATTGACAGGCACCGATATGAAAGCGCTTGTACAACTACAGTAGGAGCCTCTCTTGTATTCTCAAACAGCATCGCTGTTCTATACACCCATACTGAGATCAGAATTTGATTCTGAAACTCATTCTGCAAGATGAGGAAAGAGAGAGTGATTCCAGACAGATAATAAATACAGGAGAATTACATCAAATACTGTTTCAGAAGTGTTGCAGATGGAAAATTATACCATAATATATTACACATGTTGCATGAAACTAAAAAAATTGATTCCACTGAGTGGCAGTGGAAATGTCTGTTGGCTGGAGCTCTGGGTGTCACAGTGCCCTGCTTAAAGCTGACCTCCAGCCAGCAGCTTAAAAATCAGGCCAGGAGCCACGGTGACCACTATTTTTTGAGAGTAATTTTTTCTCTCCAGATTGAGACTTGCAAAAAAGAAAATGTGTGTGCAAGTGCATAGCACCCCTGTTGTTGTTCCTCTTTCCTTGTACTCTATTATTTTCAGAATATATTTCAGTTGTTGTGTCTTCAGCTTTTCTAAAGACCTCCTTATTCTGTTATTTCAGGAATTACCCCCCCCACCCCCCGCCTCCCAAACTTACTTTATACCATCTGTACTCAGCTACTGGGAAACAAACAGAAGCTTCCATTGCTAATCCCTGTTTGGAATTATTTATCTGTAGCCCCTTCAAAAGCTTTCCAGGGTCATTAATGCTCAGCCACATTGCATTTCAAATCAAGGAGTCCTTTGCCTATGGGTGGATGGAAGAGGGTTGCTTCAGTCAGGATGCTGCTGAAGGTGTGGGAGATCTCCTTTTGCCAGGTCTGACTGATACAGGAGTTGGTTAAATCCTACTCATTAGAATAAAACTACCCATTGTTCCGGTGTGGCGTTTCCACCCTTTATAAAACTTCACTGGGCTGAAACTTTGTTTGCTGAATCCTAAAGTGCTGTGCATCCCCCTGAGGGCATGATTTGCCCTGATAACTGATGTGGATACCGCTCCTGTATTTAAATATTCAGTATGCAAACGTTGGTGTGGGCATCACGAAAACTTTCTGTGTACTTCAAACGGGAAGCAGAAACGAAATCATGCATTTGATTTACAGAGAGAAAGGAAAGAAAGAAAACCCCAAAACAGGCCCTGCAGCAATGGTATGAGAATATTTTAAGAGCCCTAGACCCTGCAGGGGATTGTAACTAGGGAGCACAGCTCTTTTTTCCCTCCTCTGATCCGCAGCTGCTCTGCTGCAGCAGGTTTCCCTATCCAGCAGCCTCCTTTGGGGGGAGCTGATCCCTCTTCTGCCTCCCAAAGTGGGGCATGCAAAGCACCAGGAGAATAAGCTGGATAAAAGGGCTGGAGGAGTGACTGGGTGTTACAAGAGGAGTGGGAACTGTCTTGACTCCTACAATTTCTCTGTTTTGTGCAATCCTGCCTGTGGCACTCGTAAGGCTGACACCTGCGTATGTTGAACCCATTCTATGCAAGGCAGACAGTTGGATTTCCAACAAATATTTTATTTTCCAGAACACATTGTTTCCTGCTGCTTTATGAGCTGAAGGATGCAGTATCTTCACAGTCAAGTAAAATTTAACTTGTGACGTGTGCACAGCACACCATGATTTTTGGAGGGAGAGTTACCTGTGTCTCCTGTGTTGACTGTGGAAGGCATAATATTTAACACTGTCTTCAAAACCATCAGCAAGTACCTCCTGAACCTGCCTTACACAACACTGTAACACACTTTTTCAAAGCAAATCAACCTCTGAAAGTGTTGGTAATGCCAGAATTCTGGATGCTCATGCCACAGCAGAGAGATTTCCACCTCCGCGTTCTCAGTTTGGCAGGAAAAGTATTCCCTAATTTGCTTGGTGTGATGAAAGCTGCCTCATCTGTTCTCCAGCCCTCTGAAACCAGTGTCTGTTAAAGAGCAAGGAGTGCTATGGGGCTTGAGATTCGGTGGTGACATGGGCCTCTTGGTTTGAAATTATTTTTTATTTATGCATCTGTAATTATTGTTGGTTATTGTAATAATTGCTGATGATTGTCAGTATTTGTCTGGGACCAGCATTTCACAAATGCTGTGACAAATGGCAATGGTGAGAGGACACCACTCTTTTCCTCACGAGTCCAGCCTCATGAGTCACATCCTGGGAGGTCCTGTAACATATAGATCATCTCACTGATGTTAGACTGAATAAATACGGATTTGCTGCACCCCCATAGTGATAAGGGCAGCTAAAATCCCTGGCTGCTTTAAATTGCACCTCATTTCTACCAGGAATGGAGAATTTAATGAAATTGTTTAGCAGATGAAGCATTATAGAGATCCCTTTAGACAAAATGAATGACTTTAGCTAATACTGTTCTTCTGAGATGGAAGGGAGCAAGTGTATCAAAAAGCATCATGTTTAATCTCATCATTTTCCTCTACTAAAGGCTTTCATGAGTTATTAGGTGAAGCTATTTGGATGGAAAACATGTACATAACAGATGAGTATTTCACTCAAGTATGTTATTTAGTTTTTGAGAGGCACCATTGCTTATGATCCTGACGAAAATGATGGATGCACTCAGAGGGGTTAAGCTGAAGCCACTGTTAAATGAATCACCTACCAAAATCCAATCGCGTCGGAAATGGGGGAAGCATGTAGAACACGAGGATTCCTGCGTGCTTGAAAATATGAAAATAATTACCTGGGCACGTTTTTGTGTAACGCTGCAAGAGCCATTTCAGTGGTAGAGTGAAAATGCAACTTCCTTGGAACAGCTGGGGAAACACGGCAGAGTAGCTGGCTGTTTTTCGACAGCTACAAAATCCGCTCCTTCGGATTTGGCGAAGGCGCGGTTTCTGCTGCTATCGCACCAGGGCGGGCAGGAAGGTGCCTCAGCCTGGCAGAGTCCGTGACAGAGAGGAGCTGGTGGCTTGTGGCAGCGCAGGATGGATGTGGCTGCACCAGGGGGAACACGGCTCAGCTGAGCTCAGCAGGTGCGGCTGTGGCAGGGCTCACCAGCCCCGCCTGCGCCCTGATGGATGCAGCTGATTAAGACAAGCCATTAGGAGTGGCTGCCGTGTTTGATTAATTCAATAATAGACCGAACAAAACGTATGGCAGCGTGTGAGTGGAGATACAGACTCTGACAGAGGCTGTATACAGATAGTCTGGCTTTGACAGCCTGAAATCTATTAATGCTTTAATTAAAATGATCTGTGGAGAGGATGAGGAGTACATCAGGACCACTCTCACAGGAAAAACAACACCAGAATGTACATAAAGCAGCTGTGGTTCAGTTTCTTTTATTTTCCAATGCTTGTTTTATGCTCTTATATGGATATGAAAATAAAATCTTCATAACTTTGTATATTCCCTTTAGCATAAGCCTTCCTGTCTCCCCCCCGCCCTCGCAGCACCTGAATTCTTTGCAAGAGGAGAAAATTTTTCTGTAAGTGATGGAAAGCAAAGTAGATGAACCCACTGCTGCCTGAATAGTCCAGGAGACAAATGGATAGAATCGAGTTTTATCTAGGATTTAAGACACCAGAAAAATAACTTACCTGCGGTTTTGTGGTAGAACTACAAGTTACTCCTGCAGCGCTTCCCCATTACCTTCTTCAGGGTTATACTGTCTCTGTGCTGATACTGTTTTGTGAAAAGAATTCTCCCTTCTCCCAACTCTTTTTCTAGTAATGTGTAAGTTGTAGTTCTCCTTTTAAGGCACTCAAGCCTTGCACTTGAACCTGTGTTGCATTTGAAGAGCCCAAGATTTATTCTCTCCTTGTTAAAGCCCTTTCCCCTCTGATCACGTCACTGGCTGGGTTAAAAGCTATTGTCTGGTATAAAAGCTAATTTTGTTTCATTGGTGACGACAAGAACCATATTTACAGTGGTTTGACTATTGCATGACATCATTCTGGGACAGCTTAAAAATATATCCTGACATAGATATGGGTTGATGTCAGACCGGGGAGGAGGTCTAGGAGTGGGTGGCCTGAAAAGTTGACTTTTCGCTATGGTTCCACCATCTAAAAGCAGAACATCTCCACCACCTCCTTCCACAGACTCTCACCTCTCCAGTGCTTCCCAGGATGGACGAGTTCCTTCTTTCCACTTCACATTTTCTTAGGAATGGCTGATTTTGTAGTATTTTACCATTAAATTATTCATGTTTGCTCACGATTTGACGTGTTTGCAATACATACAGCGTCAAAATATAGGCTGGCAGAGCTGGCAAAAGACAGAAATGGATGTAATGTATCAGTTCTCTAATTCTTAGTGGAATCACAGAATGGCTTGGATTTGAAGGGATCTTAAAATTCACCTTGTTCCACCCGTCCTGCTGTGGGCAGGTGCACCTTCCACTAGCCCAGGTTGCTTAAAGCAGTTATCAGCTCACGTGGAGTAGCAGCCCTCTCCTGGTTTTATTCTGAGGGAAAAGCAGAGTATTGTAGAGAATTCCTGTTTATTTTTAATGAAGAATTTTGCACTTTGTAGCTCTGGGATGTGGGACAAGCATAAACATTTTAACCAGAGGAGAAGAAAAAAGTATTTTGGTTGCCCTAGGGGATGCAAAGGAAAGTAGGATTTTTGAAATCTCAGGCAAAAAAAGCTGTACCTGATCCACCTGGGAATTACATATCAGGATTCATGGGGTTTTACATAAATCCTCCTTTTATAATTTGGTTGCATGGGGTTTTTGTGGGGTCCAATACCTTGGATTTACAACTCAAATGAAAGTTATGTGATTTTTTAAATTTTTTTTTTTTAAGAATGCTGTAGAACAGATTGATCTTTGCTGGCCTTCCCCTGAGTCAGTGGAGTTATGCCACGAGGCCAAAACTTTCTTTTACCTCATTGTGATGTTAAAGTTAAGGAGCCTTTAAACTGTCAAACAAAACAAACAAAAACCAAACCAACCAACCAACCAAAAAAAGCCCCAAACAAGAACAACAAAAAAATCGAGTGTCCAACATTGACAATGAAATGTCCTGGGGCAGGAGGAGGAGGGGAATAAAAGAGATGAACAGAAAGATCTCCTGGCTCTCATCTTCTCTTGGAAAAATGTTGAAGAAATGACCCCTTTCCCCCCAGGAAACCCCCAGTAGCTACAAATTAAAGGGTATATTATGAAAACTCTTTTTGTAGCCACCAAAACTGGGCAGGGTATAGAAGCAGATGATGGGAAAGATTGCACTTTTGTTGTGCTTCTGTGTAAAACGAAGCCATCCCTGTATGAACTGTGAACGTAACGTAACAAAACCAAAGGACCTCTAGAAAAATAACATCAAGTGATTTGTGAGTAACAGCTCAGTTTTTAAACATTTTTGAAAAATATCTGAGTCATCCTCGGTTTTGCCTGTCAAATCACTGGTGCAAGGAGATATTAAAATGATATTTATTATGCATTTGCTCTGTTTTCTCCAGCCGTTTAATTTGTTTTGTCACTTCTTTGGCTTTTGTTACACTTTATCCCTTTTGTTGCTTGTTTTCCAACTTTATGGCCAACTAAAATATTAGATTGCTGCTGTGGGGATCCAGCACAGATGGTTCAAATCCTGGGCTCAGCACATGGCTCCAGAGAGGGCTGGGATGAGGGCGTCTCGCTCTTCGCTGAGCCACTCCGTGGAAGCTTCTCCCTCCTCCATCTGGACATCTGTAGTAGTCCCAGCCCTTTTCCTCAGTCCTGGGGAGAGCAGGTCAGGAAGCTGAGCCTCCTCCATGTGTTTTGTCCTTGGCTTTCCTGCCTCTTTGCTTATGCCAGTACAACATGCAGTTCTTTCCCTTCCTCCTACGAAAGGCCTTGCTTGGTTCTGATGAGAGCCACCAATCCATGGGAGGGGAAGGGTATTTCTGCGTGTTTTACCTCCAAATGATTGTGAACAAAGCTTGCAGGACCAAGTCTCTGCATGTAGAAACCCCCTTTTCTAGCATGTGCAAGGCAAAGTCCATTCAGTGTTGCAGCAAGAACTTTGCACGGGGCACTTGTGTTTCATAAAAACCATTGAAGTGGATTTTAGATAAGCAAAACAAACCCCTCACCTACTTCAATTTAAAAATCACGAGATTCACGCTGTTTTTTTGTACTGGGAAGGTTGTTTATTTTGTGAGACAAGCTGCTGAGATAAAGTCCTGTTGAGGAGGGGAGGAAAAATGTCTGGGTTTTTTTGCTGCAATTTTGCCTGCTGTTCTCAGTTATTATCTTCAAAGTTGTGAAATCCAGTTAAATCATTTTAGTCATCTCTTGGCTGTGGGAAATGTGTAACTTGGAGAGATGAGGAATTATGAAATTGTTGAAAAGTTAAGTATCAGCCATGTGAATGTTACATTTCTATACAATTTCTGCTGACTTTTTTGCAGCCAGACACATGCTCAGTTTTATAGGACTTCCAGAGAGATTGATTAACATTGATTTCTTTAAATACTAAAACCAAAAACAGTAAGAGAGGATCCTCAGGAGTTTCTTAAAGAGCAAAGAAGGTCCAAGAAATGGTCTTTATCTCCTCTTAGACACTGAAATCTTGCTGATGTCACTGGGCAGTTTGGTTTCCATAGATTCATGGAGGAAAAGTACTGAACTAAGTTATGAACATTAACCCAAGTGTGGCCTGAGAAAACACCAAAATTACTTTGAAAGCACCCAGCCACTATTTTTCTTGGTAAGATTCTGGAGGAAATATTTTTCCAGTTCTGAGCCATCATGTTCTTTATTCTAAAAGGGGTTTTTTGGAGGACAGGGTAGGTGTAAGCTCTTCTGCCCTTCGTGTGGCTGTAGTTGTAAAATGCCAACACATGGCACCACCAGCCAGTGAGCTGTTTGGAAAAATTTATCTGAAAATAATCTCTGTCAGGAAAATAAAACAAAGCAAATGACAGCTGTGCATAAGAACATAATGCCTCAGAATTTAATTATGAGATAAAACTCCTCCCTGTTCCTGTCCTTGCATTGTTCATTGCCGTTGTTATTACAAACGCTGGAGTAGATGGAGCAAACAGCTCTGGGTTTTTGTTAATGTGGAAGTTATATTTTGCATTTTTATGATTCTTCCTCTGCATGATGGGTGCTCTCTACCACGTGTTGTTGAAGCTGTAGCAAGGTGTCCTGTGGAAATATCAGTTCAAGACTATTTGTACCTCCCCAGTTTGTCTCTGCTCCAGGGCAGTAATGTGCAGCCCCTCAATTTTTGCTTCCATTTTAAGCCAATGTGGTGCCCAGAGCCCAGTTTGACCCCACAAAATGCTGAACCAGGTGGTGTGGACAGTCAAAAACAAGGAGGCGTTAAGGCCATTAAGCCTTTTTATCCACCCAGCATTTCATGGTGTGAAACAACAAGCTGAGGGAACCATCTCATAATTATGTTAATCACAAATGATATTCACAGCTGCATTTAACCTGAAATGAAGCCAGCATCCTGTACAAACCCCATCTAAAGGGCAGACAGAGATGTTGAGCAGCTGAGAGCCTGCTGCTGGCCTTCTGTGTCAAGAGGAGCTGCAGCACTGGCAGCGGTCAAAGAGATGGTTCACATATGGCAGTAAATCAACAATGATTCAGCCAGCAACCTCTCCAGAAAATATTATGGGGCAGAAATACATGGTTTAAGTAAACAGTATCATACAAATTTCCACTGTCCATACATCACACAGACGTACCAGCCAGTGCTTGGATGACTGCAGCCTAACTTAGTCTGATCTTTAGACAATAGATTTTGTTCTTTTGGCAACTTGTATAATAATACAGTAGCAAAAATCTCCTTTAATGGTAAACATAAATTCGGAGTCCTACATGTAAAAAGTATTGTGCATGTCTGGAAAACATTGCATTGGAAGCACTGAAAGGATATGACTGTCAGAGGGTGAGACTGAAATGCGAACTTCCAGCAACTTTTCCTGTAAGTACTGAGAGCATTTTTCCTCTTTTGTTCCTTGGCTTTTGGTGATTTTTAGTGCTTCCATAATTCCAGATGAAGCCTGCCTAAGTGGTGGACAGGTGTAACTTATCAGGGCTCAAATGGGGAGTAGCACAACCATTAATCACAGAGCAGGAGCCCTGGGCAGGGAGTCAAAGTGCATTGTCTGCCAAGCACTTTTCTGCAGATTACTTGATAACGATATTAAGATTGATCACGCAGTGCTGATCTTTTAGGTGATGTGAGCTGACCCACTTTTAAAGGGGGTTAATTTTCAATTTCGCTGTAGCAAACAGAGATAATGTAATGCAATTTACTAATAGGATTCCAAACATGCATAACCTTAACCCTGTTGTGGGAAGAAAGTATGACCAATTCAATTTGTCCGTCCTGTTTTCTGCAGGGAAGGATCCTTTTTGCGGAGGTTTTCAGATATTTTTATTATTATTACACTGAAGAAATACACAGTGAAAAGAAAGGTGTAAAGACCTATTACATAATCTACATATCATAGAACAATGCCCGACCAAGCCCACTCCTCAACAGGGAAGAAAAGTGGGAAAAGAAATTGTTAACAATCCTTTACAAATGAATTCTCCCTGCTAAATCCTAAGTCCCTGCTACAATGCGTGGTGGGTTGTAAAAATTAACTGTGAGCAAAGCAATACCTGAGGACCTGAGAGTCCATTTCCAATGTAAACCATTCCATGTTTCTATGTTCTCTTAAATGAATTATTGAAATACCTGAAAAATCCTACATACGTTTTAAATTGGTACCATGGCAGAAAATTTTCGATTAATACTCATATGATCGGAAACTAGATTTTTAAGAAGGAAAGTGTTAAGGAGAAGATGTTGATGTTAATTTATAGTAGTCATGGCAACCTAGTTCTTGCTTTTGTAACATTCTGGTCCTACTGGATTTGAGGGCAGGGAAGAGGGAACAGGTTTTGTTGTATCACAAGCAAAGTTTGCTCTGCTGAGACTGTGCTTTGCTCTGGCTTTTCTGTATTTCTGTTACCCAGTTCCCAGTTGCTCCAACCTAATCCCTTCATGCTAGCAGGAGTAGCTCAGGGAAAACAACAGACCTAAAGGAGCAGTTTGAAAACTGAGGGCTGAGCAATCAGTTCCCTGCTGTTATTTATGGGATTGGTTTTGAGGGGCCCAGCTCTTCCAAAATATTCAGCAAGAGGTTTCAGATGCCTGAATTGCTGCTGCAGGGATGTTCTGTGGGCCACATACCTAAAGCTTAAGGATAACAATACTGCTGGTTTTAACAGTTCGGGTTCTTTTTCGGATCTGCCATCAGCCAAAGTGACTTAGCTCCAGAGTGCTGTCTTAATTAAAAGAGAAACCTCACTCTCAAGAGATGGTGGCATCTCAGAAAGTGTAAGGAGCCAGTTCCAGGTTGGACCTATGAACAGTAGGAGTCTAAAGGACTGACCTGCCCCGAGCCCCATCAGCTTTGGCACCGTCTGACCCTCTTGCTGTGCCTGGTGCTCAGCAGGTCTGGGGTTGTGTGGGCGAGCCCAAAAACATCGATGCCAAAAGGGCTCTGCTGCTTCATGGGGAGCTCTGCCTGCTCCTGTTCATCCCCCAGCACTGCCTGAGCCTCTGCAGGAGCATGGGTGGCTGGGGAAGAGCGGAGCATCCTGTGCTGGAAAGCTGCTCTCATGCTGCCGCCTGCAGACGCGCGGGAGCAGCCCAGAGGGGCTCCAGCTGGGCTGGACACAGGTTATGGGGTTTGGCTGCACTTCCCTCTTCTGGAAATACCTTCAAGCTGTTACTTAAAGGAATTCAAGATGTTAATTGAAGTTAATTTTTCCTGGAATTAATTAAACACGAAAATGGGGCATCTCAGCTGAGTCACCCCCACTTAGAGAAGGCGTTCTGGTTTTGGTCACCACAGAAATGCAAAGCTCTAAAAAATCAATCTGAGAGCAAACTTCTTCAGGAAGGCAAACTATTAATTATGAATGTATTTAAAATTATAGAAAATAGAAATACCAAGCTCCAGACCTGTTTGAGTTTTTTTTTTTCTAATAGTACTTTAGCATAAATGCAGCACTTCATCTTCTAGCAATACAAAAGGAAGCAAACCTATTACCCAGATGTTCTGTTATCCCTATGGCCACAAAAGACTTTACAGAAGTACAGCTCTGCTCACAAACTACTGCTTCAACAACATTGCCCTTCCTGAAATGTGGCAGGCAGGATACTCTGTAAGCCAGTGCATGCCATAAATTTTCAGCTAATGGTGTAAATATAAATGAGAAACAAAATCTTGGTGAGAAATCTATGATTTTAAAGGAATATTGAGTTGGCTGGAAGTTATATTTTATATTTCAAACTCTAAAATGAGGAAGTCAGCTTTTTTATAGTCTTAAAATAAAAATGCCAGCAGTATTCTTCGAGTACTGTGTGTTGTAATCACCAGTGAAAATTTGCATCTTAATTAGCAGAGCAGTGGCTTTTACAAACTAGGATGACTTTGTCAACAGGTACTTGGAATAATATGAATACCTGTTGCTCTTAATGAAAATTGAAATCGTGATTTTTTTTCCTGATTGACAAAAATAGAAAAAAAAAATTTAATATTTTATGTTTTTTGATAAAGAGCTTGAAATGTTCTCTTTTGTTTGAAGCTTTTTTCATATCACGTCAAAACAGACAAGGCCATTTTCTTCTTTACCTGTAAGATGGTTCTAATTTTAGAATGTACTTTAATGTGAATAAAGAGAAAAAGCTGTTTTGAAATAGTTACCTCGTGAAATTAAGTAATACACATAAACTTTTTAATTTCAGCTGCAGCAAAAATGTTTCTAAATTGGTACTCACATATGAAGTATTTTAAAGTTTTGTTTAACCCCCCAAAAGATTATTTTTTTAAGTTTTATTTTCCCTATTCTGATTCAGAGCTACAAAGCTGTCAGGGAACACTGAACGAGCTCCTGTCCTAAGCCTGAAATCCCTGCTGGGACACAGCCCTGCCTTTGGTCCAGTGTGGTTTGGTTTCAGCTGGAATATTCTGGGCAGAATGCACCACAGCACGTGCTGCAAGCCCTGCTTAGAGGAGGACAGGGAATTGATGCTGCCTGCATCACTTAGGACATGGCTCTGGACATGACTTGGATGAAACAACTATTGCTGATTTTCTTTTTTTTGCACTATTTATGATAAATGGCAAACGGCACTTTGCCATTTGTTAACAGTGTGGGGATCACTGCACGTGACACAGTAATTCTTCCTGGATGGCTCTCCACAAACACAGCGCTTTCTACAGGCCTTTCAAGAAGAAAAAAACCAAACTTTCCAGACCTGTAAGCTTTGCTTTATCTGAGCACAGAAGAGATTTCATGTAGGTAGGAGAGCTGTGTGATGGAGCTGCCCATTGTCCTCAAATTAAACAGGAGAAGGCTGGGGCTGCATTTCTGTGCACAGCTGTAGCAAGCCATTCAGCTTTCTTAGCAGTTCTAAGCCATTTCCACCTCAAAAGTGCCTATCTTTATACGATAGTGGGGAATAAAACAATGTCAGCACAACTGTAACAGGTGCTTTACTGTCTTCAGTACAGGAAACCTTCCCTGAGAAGAAACTAAGCAGCAAAGTGACTTCTGAGTCGCAATGGCCTCAAAATCCCATATGTAATTCTAACCCTGGGTTCAGCCAATGTGTTTTTCTCCTTGCCAGCCCTTGGGAATCCTGGCTACAGCCCCCAGCTCAGCTGGGTCACCAGTGCCATCATCCTGGCACAAAAACTCAGGGAGGCTGGCTTCAAACCTGCTCTCCCTGACCTCCCTTGCAGGAGTGTTTGAAATCCTAGCCCTCTTCTCTCCTAGCCAAGTAGTTATTGCCTGGGCTAAAGGATTCCTGCTTCTAAAGATTGATAAAAACACCTTTTTTTCTGTAGGGAAAGGTTCAGATGCCTCTCTGGAGAGCAGTCCACAGGTGTGGCTTCAAGGGCAGAGAATAGCAGGGTGTTATTCTAGCTCATTTCACTGCCTCCTCTTACCCCCTTCCCATCTGATTTGCACCCACGAGCATTCCTGGTGCTGATTAAGGAAGACTGGGACAAGATTCCAGCCACCCTGCGAGGCGCCTGGTGTGGCTGCAGGGGTGATGCTCTTGGTGTTAGCATGGAGTGGGCAGATACAGAGAGAAAAATGCTGATTTAGGGCCTGAGAGTCCCTTGCCACAGTGATACCCCACACGCAGGCTCGGCTGCTTACTCGGGTTTATGTTTTGTGAGGGTTTTTGGGGTGTTTTTTTTACCCACACGTTGGCTTCCAGTGCCATCTAGTGGGATGTCATTTTATGTCTCTAAGAGATGTAGTTCCAGTAAGGACATTTCAAACTTTTGTGTGTGAATACATTAATACATTGATTCTTTTCTGTGCACTGCCGTGTCCTTCAGGAATGATCTGTTTACAGATATTTATCCTCATTTCTGACCTTTCAGGTGCATATAAACTGGAAGTTGAAACATAACAAAAAAAGTATAGAACTATCTGTTTGCAAGTAGATTGATTGACAAAAATTTGTCTTTTGCTTTAGTGGAGACTTTTGAGAGAGCGTGTAAATGTTTTGATCTTTTCGATAGTAGAGCTGCTTTTTTGCACTGGGAGCACTGTTTCTGTATTGTGCACCTTGTTTTCTGTGTATCTTTTTATCTAAGTGGTATAAAATTATATTCTGCCATTTTAGGCACTTTGAAATCATGACATAGACCATTTTCAAATTTTTTTGCTTGTAATCTAACTCCATGGTTTCTAGACACTCCTTTGGTGCCCTCAGTGCCCAAGTGATCTTAAGGGTACTGTAAGTAAAAAAATTGTTTTTTTTTCCTTTTAACTTCTGACTTATGTGGATAAAGTAATATGTGACACCTCGAGGTTTATGAGTAAACTGTGGCATTTTGTTATTTATGTTTTTATCAGCTGTTGGCCCAGCTCCCTTGGCTCAATGCTCATAAAGAAGTAGAAATCCTAACCCCAGCCTCATTAGTTGTATCTGGGGAGGTTACTTGAGGAGATTTTGTGGATGTGCTACTGGCTACTCCTGTATATTGTCCTTGCAACACCACAATATTTTTGGCAGCATCAGTGGGAAGGAGAGCATTGTTTGGAAAGGTTCTGTGTCATAGCCATGTGTCCTCTTTGCTCTTTTTCTTTATATGCACGTGTGCTCTCTCTCCCTCTCTTTTCAGATACAAAGGCAGTTTAGGTCCAGCTGGTTTGGTACACACCAAGCTGCTGTGGTGTGCTTTCTGCACTTGGGCCTTGGTGGGTGAAGGTTTAAGGCTCTTGGTCTTTCTTTGAAATGTATATAAAGCATATATTTTAAAAGACCTATCTCAAAATACTGTGCCATGAAAGGGAAACAAACTGTGAGTTCTGAGAGGCTTAATTTCTGCTCCTTGTGCAAACGTGGTACTTACACAGAGAGGGAGGACTCACCTGTCTCAGTGCTTGCAAGTTTATTACTGATGGCAGAGCAACTGAGGTTCCTGAGGGCTTCAGTGAAGAAGATGAGAATGCAGAGCTCCCAGCATTAACATTTTAGGCGCATTAAGACACCCAGACCACATGTGGAAACTCATTGCCTACTGAGCAGGTAATGTGCCTGTGGGTTATGGCACAAAGGGTTCTGTCTTTGGAAAGCAGGGGAGGCAGAGCTCAGTATCACTCAGGTGGCCTGCAATTGCTTTGTTTGGCACAACACTACCTGAAGTGCCTGAGTCCCGTGGCTGAAAGTGTTGCAATAAAAATATTAAATGGGTTTGCATGTGGAGCAAAGAACACTAAGTGCCTTGAACGTGGTAGCAAGAGGTTTAGGTTTTTAGCATATTTCAGTTACTGCCTCCAGGTTCCCCTCAGCCAGGTGATGCTTTAGTTTTAGGTTAGAGGGGTTTTTGTGAACACACAGGTCACTTTTAGCTGGCTGCAAATGTTACAGACAATTGGATTTCTGGAGCAGCAGCACTGCCGTGTGGCCCCCCTCACCTCCGTGATTTCTGTGTAATTACCAGTGGCACACTTGGACCCGCAGTGTCCCAAAATAGTTTTCTAGTAGCACAAAAGATCAGTTGAAAGTGGCACAAAATCTCAGACTTTTTGAGAGCTTATTTTTAACAACTTTTCCTTTCATGTACCAGCAGGCTTTAAAATGGGTTCTTTTAAATAGTTTCTCTTTTATTAAAAAACAACAACGGCAACAAAACCCACATGAGAGTAAGACACAAATACATTATATGATGTTCCTAAAGTACCCTGTGATTTCAAAAGAAAAACAAACTATTTGACAAAGACCTTGATGCAAACAACTTCCGAGTAGAAAGAATGACTGGTTCTAGAAAAATCCACTCACTCCCTCACTCCTGAAATCCTGTTACCTTGAACAGGAATAAAATGTGAATAAGAACATGACATATTAATAAATGTTTTTTTGGTGTACATAATCATATTAGTTGAACAGAATCTCATACAAGTGTAAAATTCATAGTAAAGATGTCTTTATTCCAAAATAATAATAATAATAATAACAATAATAATAATAATAATAATAATGTGTTAGGCAGACAGCTACAAAACATCTACACAAGACTTTGGTAAGAAATGTTCATGGTAGCTTTTTCATAATTTCACAGCAAACAAAAACAACAAAGGAAATCTAAAAATGCAACCAAACAAAACTTCGTTTAACTTGTATGCCACACACACAGAGTCCTACTGTACATTTGTTAAGCCCCTAGCTTTTCTTTTTTATTATGTGTGAAGATCCTATAGTTTGTATATTAGAAAAAAAACATACGCACGATGCTAAGATCTGATAGTTGAGGTCTACAAAACTGGTGTGACATCTGTGCTTTCAGTTCAGCAGGATTATTCAGGACATCAGAACGATAACAGTTCTTATTTTTATTGACTGATAACCAGTGCCTATTACACTACTAGAAAGTTTACAGTAACGATGCAAGACTTCTACATATTGTATGTCAGAGCTTTTTTTTTTTCCTGAATAGAAAATCAACCTCTTATTTTTTTCTTTGTTTGTTTTTGTTTATGTTTCTTTTTTTTTACAAAATGTAAGGAGCTTAAATGTTTCTCTTGTATCAAGTTAGAAGAAAGACAGGTGATCTTGTAAAATGCTTCAACAGAAAAAACAAGTGTGAAAAGCTGAACGTAAGCAGGAGTGGTCACACATTTCTGACCCGGTGCAATCTACCTTGTCACTTCATGTATTAACAAGGTGGGGAAAAAAGCAATTTGCAACATCAAGAACTTTATTGAGCCTAAGAGAAATGACTGGAAATCACACTGAACGGCCTTCTAAGAGAGAGAGAAAAAAAGTATGTGGTGAATCAAATTAGTAAGAACCACAGAGAGAGGAATGCCAGATTGTTTGGATGGACAGTTTTGTGGGCACGTTCAGAAAGGTGTTGTGTGTTTTCTGTAAGTGTATTTGGACTATGTGGCCTTTGGCAAAGGGAGTATTTAGTAGGACAAAACAGCTTGATGTACTGGAACAAACGTAAAAATGAAAATACAACCCTGGGTTTAATTGATTATTTCCAGAAACAGGCACAGTTTTGCAAGATAAGCTTGAACAAGTGGTACGGGTTGATGAGATAAATCTGGCTCCTGAACTCAGCAAATTTTTCCCATTCAGAAGAAACTTCTGCTCCCCCTGCCCCAGGCTCATAGATCCTTCAAAGCCTTTAAAAGCCCTCTGCCACACATTTTATGGTCAGAGATTACTTTTCTGAGTGAATGGTTGAGCTGGGACAGCCCTGCCAGCTCAGCCAGAGGTGTGGCTCCACCCTGGCCGAGCCACTGACATTGATCATTGTGGCCCTTCTCTGCAGTTTCTTCACCCAAAATATGCTCAGCTGGTCACTCCTCCAGTACCTATCTATCATTCCACTGTTTTTTTTGTTGGGTTTTCTTTTTTATTTTTGGTTATAAAAGTGTAATGTAAGCTCCTAAAAGCATTAGTGAGGGCCAGTCATGCTGCTATGCTGTAATGGCAGCGCTGTAGAGACATAAACTGCAGAATTTTTGAACAGGCACAAGGAGGCAAACTATCTGAATCAATATTATGCAGTGAGCCAAGCTGTGCAAAAAGTAAAACGTTTGGTTTTAGCATTAAACCTTGCTGTATTCCTTTTTCCCCTGGTTTGGTTGACCATGGGCGTGCACCCATTTAATTTAGCAGCAGCAGGAGAGGGTTCACACTGCAGCCGGTTCCATTATTTCCCTGGCCTTTCCCTCATTCCAAATCTGCACAAAGCAGTACAACCCCTTGAGAGGGTGGGATGTGATGGCTGTGGCAGTCCTGAGCAGCCCTTGCAGTGTCCAGTGGAGGAATGCTGATGAACAGCCCTACAATTAATGCCACCAGCCCATCGAGCCAGGTACCTTTGTCCCCACTGTTCAGGTATGGAGGATCCCCAGCGTGGTGGTGGTGGGGAAGAAGAACAGCTCAGAGGGTTGTGGTGCTCAGCAAACAGGGACATTTAAAACTCAGGTGTCCAGGTCCTCAGGGTAGTGACCAAGTGTTAAGGAAGTGAGTAAATTACTTAAGGCTGGTGTAAAGAGACCATCAAAAAGTTTCTCTCCATTCATTTCTCTCAAGCTTAAGAG
The DNA here is from genome assembly GCA_013399195.1 of Dicrurus megarhynchus. NCBI lineage: Eukaryota > Metazoa > Chordata > Aves > Passeriformes > Dicruridae > Dicrurus > Dicrurus megarhynchus. Next base: position 220,529 of record VXAD01000749.1, read on the forward strand.
TCAGCATCAACAGTCTTTATTTTCAGTGCAATTGTTTTTACTTCTGTAGAGACATAGGTGTATGCTGCCTTGCCTGGACCAAAAGAGAACCCTTCACCTTCCCCTCTTAATGTCAAACTGTTGAACTTACAGGACAGTGCTGTACTCCAATAGCAAGTGGGGCCCAAGGGTGTCGCTGCTTACACCTGACTCCATGTAGGGATGAGAGCTAAATTCTGCAGGAGATGGGCTGAAATGGCAATCAGAAGGGTGAGGAGGTGTTTTCTAATCTCAGGCAGTTTGTTGATCACCTAAGTAGTCAGGAAGGGCATTTAACCTGGCTAGTATATCTACAAATGGGTAATTCTCACAAATGTAGTAATTTTTAGATTATCCTGTACTCTGGGTAAAAAAGACATAAATGACACTGCTGTAAATGTATTCTTGTGCCAATCTATAATTTTTTTTTTAATTACTCTCATTTTCTTTCCTTTCAGAGGCTCATTTCAGTTTTAAGGGATGCGCGAGAACCTGGCTCACATTTTCTTGACCATTTTTGTTTTATTATAAACCTGTTTCCCTCTTCACCTGTGATTAATATCCTTGTGAAACTGAATCTAATTTTTTAGTGTCTCTCATGTGGAAGATTTCCTGTGACACAGCTGCTGCAGCACTCTGGACCAATTTCTACTACTTCTGTATCCATTTTAAAAGGCAATGGATAGATCCAGTATGGACTGCACATTTATTATGATATTTGCATGTTTTCCTTATGTGCTGTCTTGACTGTGGTTGTGTAGAGATCAGACATCACTATTGAGCTGCAAAAATTATTTTCTTTTTAAGTTTTGAAGAAACAAAGACCTCTTTGCGTGGACCACAGCATCCATGTGAAGAAAATGTTTAGGATTATTATTATTATAATAACTATCAGCTTAACCCAAGAGTGTAAAAAGATAAACATGCACCTTTAATGTTATTGAACCAGCATTACTGAAATTACTCCTTGGCATAGTCGTGTAATCACAGAGGCACTGCTTTGGATTTTCAAAATCAAATCTAGAGAGAAATCCTCCCACAGATGAAGCTTTCTGTCACTTTAACTTAGTTTTGTTAATATGCATGCATCTCATGTCTTTGCAAGTAGTATTTCTATATGGCTATTCCAGGTCCACAGATATGTCTGCATTTTAGTTAAATAACTCGTAATGACTTTACTATTTTTATGCATTAAGGGCTGGCTGGAGTACCAAAGATTTACTCTCAGCATAAATCCACGAGGAAATATTTATAAAATATTTTTCTTGCACCAGCAAGACTAAAAAGCAAACCACACTGCAAAAATGGAAACTAATATACACTTTATATTTTGTTGTTTTAAAAAAACAAACCAAGGTTGACTTTCCATTTAGCTCAGAGTGCATCACTTGGAGCCTGGTGTTTTGTTAACAAGGATGGACATTACATGCTCGTAGCTCCTTTTTGTCTTTGCAGCTGGTAAACTGAGTGCTTTTGGACCTCTTCTTCACCATCATGTAGCGCTCCTGAATTCCACCTCCACACAGTGTAGAACATTCTGTCCAAGCAGTCCATGGTTTCAGCCTACAAACTGAAAAAAATAAGTGATTTGATTAAGTTTTCAGTAGTAGAAACCCCTGCTGAGTATAATCAAGTTGCATTTGTCAAACACTGAAAAAAGTATTAAAAAAGAAATTTAATATCTACATCATAAAAGACAGATAAAATTAAGAAATTGTTAAAAGTCAGACAAGCATGAGCCACAACTTAGCAGTAATTCCTATCCAGATAATGTTAATTATACCACAAGATATTATGTTCTGTTGATTGCAGGAATCAGGACTTGATGATACTGTTCCCCCACTGGAAAAGCAGTCCATGCAGATCTCTTGGAGCAGCCTGAGTCTGAATCAGACTATTGAGGTGGAAATTAGTTCAGTTTTGAAATTCAGCATTGGATCCAGGAACAAATGTTTTAAGTGTTTGAAGCCAACTGGATGTAAAGATTACCACCCAGCTCTGCAGAAACTGCAATCAGTCCTTTCCCAGGTGTAAATGTTAAACTTTTTCACACTTCTGTGTGGAGCAGCTAAAATATTTTTAGTGATGGGACACGGACAGATGTGGGCCTTTCTCCAAGGTGCCCTAAGGTTAGGCTGGGTGATTTTGGTGATGGGCAAGCACTGAAAGTGGCTGTGTTTTATTGTATAGCTGAAACTTTCCCCAGTTGGAAATGCTGAAGATGCTCTCACAGAATGCTGCAGAGCTGCTCACAAACTCCTGTCATGCAGAAAAGCCATGAACACACCAGAAGTGGTTTCACACTCACCTGGATATTGCTCACTTTCTAAATTCTTCTTTGCTTGTTCACTTCTCCTTTTCTCCCGGGCCTCCTTCCAGCGCCTTTTTTCCATCCCTGGGCCCCGCAGGCACTTCCTCACTCTGCATTTTGTACGTTGGACGGTCTCTGGGCAAGCTGTTCCTCCAAACTGGGGCTCTACTTTAATCATCCTCGTCCTGATCATGTGGCCCTTCCCACAGGAGGTGTTGCACTCGGACCACTGGGACCACTCCGTCAGCTCACAGTCGATGGCTGCAGAGAACAAGAAACGTGACACAAAATCCACGAGAGTTGAGCACAAGGTCAAGAAACACACAGGCATGCCTGATGAATCTTTACACCCCAAACACATAAACACTACTTAAGCATCCAATCTCTTAGCAAATGTTTGGAGGCTGCATGTCAAAATTTTCTGAGTCCATTTCCAGTAGAAGTATTATTTGACACTGCCCTCAATTTGTTCTTCAAGAGTGGTGCTGGCAGATCACTAAAATTACGAAGAACATATAAATAATTCTCCTGTGCCTTCTTCAATTTTCCCACCCATCTGTCTGTTTTGTAATGAAAAGCTGTTGAAAATTGAGTTATATTTAAAAATAATTTGCTACCTCTGAGATCTGAGCCTTGCTTTGCTGGCAGTGTTATGCAATAAGCCATATTCACAAATACCATTATATCTTAAAAGTTTTCATCTTTCAGCACTGCTTAACACTTATAGCCCCAATGAATAATAATCAAAATGATATTTCACATTATTTAAGTAAAGCTGAATGAGCAATTACAGTGTAAAAGCCTTTTTAACCACTACTTTCTCTGAAAAATAATGTAATTTGTGATAAAGCCTCGTAAACCAGCTGGCAACAGGATGCTAAAAGCAATCATATCTCATTCATTCAGCAGTGCCTTAGGCTATCACACTTCACAAAGACTGAAAAGCAACTAGAAATTTGCTCTACCCAAGAAGTGGGGGGTTTTAACAGAGTAAGGTAAAAAAATCACTGCAGCTGCCTCCACACCATCCAGTGGTGGGCTGCAGTACCATTCAGAGATGTATCAAAGGTGGAGAAAGCCTCTTTTGTACCCTTTCTGAGCTAAAAGAATCACACAGGTGATTTCAACTCTTCTTTCTTTCCTTCCTGGCGCATGGCCCGCATTTGAGTTGTAAACCATGTTTTATACTTCTGACTGATTTCCTGCTGGGAAGTTGCCTGGAGCTGTTAGTGTGTTAAACATGCAGAACTGTATCCCCACGGCAATATTGGGAGTCAGCATGGGGTGAAGTAAGGCAGGCTGAACCTAAGACATGGTTGTATTCCAGCTCTCAGTTGCTGAAAGTGGATGATAATAATAACAATAATAAATAATAAATAATAATAATACTAATTTAAAAATAGATTTTTAAACCATGCACAGTTGATAGCCCGCCAATTTAAGAAGTGACGCTAAGAAATGCTGATAGAGGTTTGACCCATAGAATGTGACACGAAATCAGCCTCCTCTTTCCAGGGAGTTTTCCAAACTCACGGCATTCGGGCAGCATGCACTTCTCTGCTTGTTCCAGCTCCTCGTTGCAGTCTCCAAGCTCAGCAGCAGATTTCAGCATCCTCTGCCGGGTTCTCATTCCCTTCCCACAGGTTACACTGCAGTCACTCCATTCAGACCAGGGAGAGAGCAGGCAGGGGATGGTATCTGACAGGAAATAAAAAGGTAATGAATTCTTGTTATTAATGATTTCTTATTATAAATAAATTATGAAGGTATACATTTTGAAAATGATACAGGTGGAAAATGTGCTGCATTTTATCTGTCATCAGCCAATTATGCTTTCTTGTCACAAGCTGAGTGGTGTTGCTGAAGAAGCTCAGAAAACTTTATATTAAATTGAAAAGTTTGCTTGATTTAAATATCTTTGTTATCTTTTTCTATATCTAAGTCATATCTGCTGGGTCCCAGTGCATCTAGGGAATAAATAGTTTAAGGAGCTATGTTTCAATCATAACTCCTGTGAAAAAAAAAAAAAGGATCGTTGCAGTGAACAGAACTGGAAGTCAACTTAATTTAGTCTAAAAAGTGAAACTTCCAAATTTAATCTACCAAAAGTATTTTTTAAATTATCTCTGTCTTTGATGAAAATTTAACATTTCCTAAGAAATTAATAGTGACTGTAAGGGTGAGGCTGGCTGACTGCACAAGAGAAACACCTCAATTTGTGACCTGTTCATGGGTTAAAAGGAGAGGGCACTGTTTTATTTGATTTTTCTAGCCTTGTGGTCAAATACACCTCATATTGCGTAACTTAGAGTTGTTTAGGTGTGGCTTGCTGATACACACACCACTGTGTGGGTCATACAGCAACAGGATACCACTGAACATTTTTGACTTATGCTCCCATCCTGATGCTGAATGTGCTACTTAATGCACAGTCCCCAAGATTTTTCTCCTAATTTTAAGGAGAACAAGGAAAAGCAGCATTGCTTCTGGTTTGGCTGTGTTCTTTGTGTGCTGGGACAATGTGTCAGAAATGATATTTGTTTTTATAGCAGAGCAGAGGAACTCCTGGGCACTCACGGCATTCGGGCATCATGCACTTCTCTGCCTCCGTGGTTTCTGCCTTGCACATGGATCCATCAGCAGGAGTCATCTTGATCATTCTGTGCCGTCTCTTCATCCCCGTGCCACAGCTGGCACTGCATTCATCCCACTCGCCCCATTCTGTGACCAGGCAGCTGCTGGGAGCTGTTCAAAGCGGACAGAGAAAATTGTTCACAGGTATCACAGGATCAGCTGAGTTGGAAGGGACCCACAAGGATTATTGAGTCCAACTCCTGGCCCTGCACAGGGTCATCCCCATGTGTCACACCACGTCCCCGAGAGTGTTGTCCAAATGCTTTTTGAATTCTGTCAGGCTTGGTGTTGTGACCACTTCCCTGGGAACCCTGTTTCAGTGCCCAAATTTTTCCAGATATCCAACCTAAACCTCCCCTGACACAACTTCAGGCCATTCCCTTGGGTCCTGTCACTGTCACCAGAGAGAAGAGATCAGTGCCTGCCCCTTCTCTTCCCCTCACAAGGAAGTTGCAATGAGGTCTGACCTCAGTCTCTTCTTCTCCAGGCTGAACAGACCCAGTGCCCTCACCGCTCCTCACACGGCTTCCCCCCAAGGCCCTTCACCTTCCTTGTGGCCTCCTTTGGACGCTCTCTAACAGCTTAATGTCTTTTTTATATCGTGGCACCCAGAACTGCCCCAGCACTCGAGGTGGGGCTGCTCCAGCTCAGAGCAGAGCAGGACAATTCCCTCCCTCGCCCGGCTGGTGATGCTGTGCCTGATGCACCCCAGGACAGGGTTGGCCCTGGCTCCAGGGCACTGCTGACCCATATTCAACTTGCCATTGACCAGGACCCTCAGGTCCCTTTCCCTGGCACTGTTTTCCAGCCTCTCATTCCCCAGTCTGTCCGTACATCCAGGGTTGCCCCATCNCTGTTTTCCAGCCTGTCATTCCCCAGTCTGTCCGTACATCCAGGGTTGCCCCATCCCAAGTGCACAATCCAGCACTTTCCCTTGTTGAGCTTCACATGGTTGGTGACTGCCCAGCCCTCTCACTTGTCAAGGTCTCTCTGCAGGGCTTCTCTGCCTTCGAGGAAGTCAGCAGCTCCTCCCAGTTTTGTATCATCTGTGAACTCCCTTAGTATCTCCTCCAATCTTGCATCCAAGTAATTTATTAAGGTATTGAAGAGCACAGGGCCTAAGATGGAGCTCTGTGGGACCCCACTAAGACTCATATAAGAAAGGATTTGGGCAGTGCTCCTGCCATTGGCTGGATTTTATAAAGCTGAATGAAATACTTACAGCATTCCTCATTTACAATACACTTCTCAGTCTCTTCAGTAGGCACTTTGCACATGGAGCCATCCTCAGGGAACTGCTTTACATATCTCTCCCTGGATCTCGTTCCCATCCCACAGGAGACGCTGCAGGGGGACCATGTGATCCAGTCGGACATCATGCAGGTGGAACCATCTGAAACACAGAGAGTATTCAGTTTTGGGCATTGACAGAACTGCTGCCCATTTGTGTGCAGCATCCCTATCATGCTGCCTTTCACAGTCCTTCCCTCTTTCACCGCATCCTTCACTCCTTTCCTTTATACTTCTGGGTACTCCATCCCCTGGCACAGCTGAGATGCAGAATTTACCACAGACAGCTTCCGTTCATGTTCTTCAGCAATGTTCTCTTTGCCACAACTCAAGCCACACTACAGCAACCAACATCCCTAAGAACTTTGAAGGAAAAGTAAACTCTACAAGGTACTCTTCTCCTGCACCTTCCATTCCTGGTTACCTTCATCACTGCAGCCTGGGCCCATGCAGGGCTGAAAGTCCTGGGTATCTGGGCAGGGCACACTGAGGTCCAGCTGAGCTTTAAGCATTCTCTGCCTCATTCTCTTGCCCTTTTCACAGGTAGAAGAGCTGCAGGCCGACCACGGGGACCAGTTTGAATATATGCAGGTCTCAGGGGTGTCATCTGAAAAGTAAGGAAAGACACTGAATGTTAAAAACAGTCTTCCATTTCCTTCCCTTAACTTGGCTGATGATTACTTTAGATTCCAATAGGATTCATTATTTCTTGCTGCATTCTATCTTCTCCATTTTAGCCCAGAAGAAAGAAGAATTACCAATTGCCATCTTTCATTAAAAAAAAAAAAAATTATTTGAACCCCAAAAGTCTTCTCTCTTCTATTGCATGCATTGTTATTGTCGTCTCCTAGGTATACATGCAATTTCTTTTCTGTATAAGGGAAGGCTAATAGAAGAGACAAGAAGAGATGAAAACCTAAATCATTGTTTGACACTGTGTGCAATTTTTGCTTCTACGTCAGTTTTGTACCTTATCTACAAATGGCAGTGGGGAAAGGAACAAAATATAAATTATTAGTAACGCACAAACTAATTTCAAACATACCTTCTTCTTTTTCCTCCGGTGCTAGATCTGCCACAATATCATCTATGTTATCAGGAACGATATTGCACTGCTCCCCCTGCAAAAAAAGGATTGTGAACACTGAAAAGAGGAAACTCATCCGTGAGGGGTTCAACCAGTACATTGCTGCGTCTGCAGCACCTTTATCTCTTCAAATTCCTAGGCATACGTAAAGAAAATCCCCAATTGAGCAGATGAAATAATAACTAGAATTAGGAGAACTAATGCCTTAAGACAGTTTAATTTTTTTCTGCTGTTATGTTTGCTGTGGGTAGGTTAAGGAGCGTAGATTTGGAGGGAAGGGGGAGAAAGCATTGATTGGTTTTTTGGTTTATGAAGTGGATTTTTGCTTGCTTGAGAATTTTACTTATATATTCTACCTTTCGTGCAATTCTCTCAATGACAACTCTGGCCACCAGCTTGATAGATCCCCCTTCTGGATCATAAAATGGGCTTTGAGGATGATCTAAGCTTGTAAGAGGTCTGATCTTCTCCTGAGGCACTGTAGGTTTGTTAGGAGACTGCAATCAGAAAGAAAAAGAAATGTTAAAAAATAAACTAATGATGAATAGTACAATTAATCTGCAGAAATGAAAACTTCTCCGAAATGCTAAACAAAATTCCAATGTAAGTTGAACTTGGTACATTCATACTTACTGGTAAGGGGATTTTTTGGTTTTGTTTGGGTTTGTTCGTTTGCTTTGGGGTTTTTCCTCTTGTTTGGGTAGTTTGGGGGTTTTGTTTTGCTTTTGTTGTTGTTTTTGTTCGGCTTTGCTGTAAGAAATAGTTGAAGTTTTCTGTGCCAAACAGAACAGGTGGCACTGGATGGAAAGAGCCCCGAACTCGAGTTGATGTATCTGCTGATGGCACTGCTTTGGTCTGTACAAAAGGGGGTGGACACCTAAAGGCTTAGCTGTGACCAAAGCCCTCTGTTTATTCAATAGGTGAATATAACAGGTGAACATGAATAAGGAATTCTTCACAGTTCAGTGACCAAGCACTGGAAAAGATTGCCCAGCGTGAGTGCAAGATATTCAAGAACTGCACAGAATCCTATAATCTCCTCTAGGATGACCCTGCTTAAATAGGGAGGTTGGAGCAGACGACTCACTGTGGCTGCTTCCAACCTTACCCATCCTGTCATTCTGTGGTAATAACACCCCAGGTGAATGTAATATTATCCCATTAATACTAATGCTGAAGGCATTCAGGCAGAACAACCGGCAGTTAAGTGTAGTTAACATCTGTCTAAATGAATTTTAATTCATTTTAAGAAAAAATTTTTACTAGAGTAAGAAGTATAAAGGCACCTAGGGCATCACCATGGATCAAACAGCTTTCCTACCTCGCTGCTTGGAGGTGATCTATTTGACTAAACTGCAGATAGTGCCTATACCTCATAGGTGACGCCACTGTCCGTGCCAGCATCCCAGGGGATTAAATCCTGCACGACTTTCTGGACCCAGCCGCAGTCCTTGGTGCAGAGATCCTCGGCAGAGAGCCCCACGTTCCAGTCGGGGCTGGGGCCCAGCATGGTGAGGAAGGACATCAGGTGCCGGTGGCGATCCACGGAAAACTCAGCAGAGGGAGCAGCTCTCCTGCAAATCCAGAGGAGGAGTGTTAGTAACCGCGGCCGGGTTTGCTGCCGGAGGGAATGGCATGAAGCTGGTGCTTGGAGCTGGGAAATAGCGAACCACTCCTGGTTTGTGGGGATGGCTGAGCGGGGCTGGGAGAGGGCACTGCCCAGTCCCAGAATCCAGAGAGCTTCGGCATCATTCGAGGAGGTTTGCACTTTAACAGGTGACACAGAGATACAGAGCTGCATTAGTGTGCTTGTGCCTTAGTGGTGTAATAATAAAAAAATCTGTCAAAACACTTGCAAAAATTAGGGCTAAACTAGCAGAGAAATACCCCGAGGCCTTGATTGCTGGCTTACATTTTACCCCCGCCCCCAAAGCCAATAGGAGTTCTAACGCCAAAAGTTCTTGGAAGTGCTGCTGTGTGTGCAGAAAAGAACTCATTAATAGAGTTTTAATGCTCATGTAAGTGAGAGATGAGTGGTCACTGCCAGCCCTGGAGAGTTCAGCCAAGACTCTGGCAGACTGCTGCCCGTGGATGCGAGAACGCTTCTGTTCATCCCGCCTTTGTCACCGCTCCCTCGGGCAGGGATCTGTGTGCTCACTGCCCTGCTGACAGCAGCTTCCACACGCCTCTGCAAAGGGCAACAAAATCAGGCCTGACTGGAGGCTTCTGTTCGCAGACCAGGAGCTGGAAGCCTTCGTGGCATTCTTCTCACGTGCAACAGCAAATGCAGAATTACTTAAAATGTTATTTTGGTAGTTCTGTTCTAAATACTGCTCTGATGTCAACCCAAGTTTTCTTCAGCTACAGGACTTGGGTTAATAGAGTCAAGTCGAGGTTTTGTTGGTTTTTTGTATTTTCAATTGTCATATATTTATGTTTAATTCATGCCTCTAAAGTTTATATTTGTCTAATATTAAATGCATGTATGGGATATGCCTGTTTAAAAACCCAAACTATGGGGAAACTGCATCCACTAAGGGACAGTTCCAGTAAGGGTAAGGAATGTACCCTCAGCTAAAGATTTCCGAGAAACCCATTATCATATCTGCAAACTGGCTTAGCAGAAGATGGGCCATCACGGGGAAATCATCCGGCCATTCTCACCACGATAAGATATCTGCGACATATCAGGACCATCAATCTGTTCCTGGGAGGAGACGAGATTACATCAAGACTCCATCTCCTCATCGGAAAGACATTGTTCCTTGCTGGAATAACTAAGAAAACCAAATTAAATATCTTTGGACTTTAGACTCTGAATACAGAGTTGCCTCCAGCGAAATAAACTGTAGAAAAACTCACCACTCCGAGACCTCGGGGTGAACAGAGCTTCACTGACACCCTGTCAGGTTGTCTGTCACCCAGCTACCGACCCCGGGCTTGGAGCTGTTTTCCCTGCATTGTGGCTTTTTATCCTAAATCTCTGTCAAATTTCCTATAAATAAATTTGTTCTAATTTTTATTATAGGCATCGGCTCATTTCATTTATAACACAATTTTATGCCAAAATACACTGGTTCAGAGCATCTAAAGACCACGTTTATTTTAAATGTGAGGTGTTTTTACAGTGTTATTTATCCTTCCTATTTTAGTTAGGTAACCAATAATAATGCCCATGCATGCATAACAGTGCACAGGCACTGTCCTACTGTAGTCATAAGGAGTTTATTCTTCCTATAAATGCTTATAAAAATGTGGTATTTATTTGTGGATTTTTACTGGCTTAAAGCATTCTCAGCATATTAATAAAAACAGAACAGCTCAAAGACAATGATTTTTTAGTAGTTATCACGAAGTTTCAAAAGTAAGATACCTAAAAAAGTTAGCATATTTAGTTCCTCTTTAAGAGGCAAGTTAAGAAGAATTTGCTAATGGGTAAAATGTTCTGGCCACTTCTGTTCCAGAGTCTTTAGAAGTTGTTTCTTACTGTGTAAATTATCTTACATTGAATTAAAGACTCTGAAAAGAAGAGTTGCTAAGTATTTAATGTCATTAATCCTGCCTTTCCCAGAAAAGAATGCTAATGACTTTTTTTTCATTAGAGATAGAAGCCTGATTTCAGTTTGTCTAATGCAAAGTCATAAAATAATGAATGACAGTATCAACTTCCCTCAGTGAATGCAGTATCCTGATATATTTGTCAAGTACAGAGCAGTGATTAGTCTTAAAAAGCCTATTAACTGACTTCAAGTAGCTAAAGGATTTACTGCACTATAAGTGTATTCCTATAGGAATTCTCTCTTTCAAACAGTGTAAGCAATACACTGTTAAAATAACAGAGAGATGGGTGTTTGTGTAGCTGATCTTTAGACGGGGAATATGTCTAATATGGACGTGGCAGAACAGGGACAGAGGAAAAGCAAGTGGAGAGCAGCTCCTGGCACCTGAGCTGGTACCAGATCAGGTGGAATGTGTGGAGTGACATTGCATTTCAATGCCCTGTCTCAGAAAAGACAAGAGACAGACACAACTGCACCATTTAAAGGCAGGAGGCCAGGAATCACTTGATCACTTGACCCATAGTGATGGAAAAATTCTGTCACATGTCAGTCTGGTACAATTAAGGCTTTGACTTCTTTGTTAGGAAAATTAATATTTATCATGATATGAATATAAATAAAAATATGTTTGTATTTAAATTATAACTATATTTAAATTATAATGATATCAGTGTTGAAACCCTGCTAAGGAACACTTCAGTGTGAGATACACTCTGCCTACAAGACTTAGGATGTGTTAAATATCAGTAAACTTGAGCCTGCCATAAGTTTCCAATACAGAGCACTTTGCCAAAAATTACCTATCTTCTGCTCCTTTGTTAGGGCAGATAGATAATGTTATGGCCATTTCACTGTATTTTGTCCTGTAACAATTTAAGACAGAAATGTGAAAATTCGTAGAGGTCAAATGGAGGCATGTTCTCTTCTCCTCCTTCCTCCACTCCTGTGCAGACGTTTTCCAGATGCACACAAATTTTGGCTGCAGTGCAGGGCTGAAAATTGTAAAAGAAATGTCTATGCAGTGTTTAAGAACGAAGCATTTAAAATGTACATTAACATAAAGCACAGTTGTTGCACTTACTACTTTATTAATTTCTGTGTGTGTACTTGTAAGGAATATGGATATAAATCTGAACAACTGTTGTTTAATGTTGCCCAACCTCCAAAATCCAGAGTTGCTCTAATTAAGGAGAAATGGGCTGATCTCAGGCACCACCTAAAACTACTACCAAGGTGTACGGATAGGCACAGACTGGACATATACAATAGAAAACTCTCATGGGTTTTGTTAGCTTTTTAATAATCTGACAAATTTCAGCTGCTTCCAGTATCCACATGAATGAAAAATTTATGAAGCTGGCAGGAACCTAAATTCTTCCTGCATCCCTCAGCAACACATCTGGCTCTAGTGCACTATGGATCTCTGTGAAGGAAACCAGTGTAAAAATGTACTCAGTACACCCCAAACCCAACATTTTTCATTTTTGTATTGTCAACACTTTGGATAAAATAGGAATTTGGATCATCTTCTTTCTCTTTTAAAGGCTTTCAGATTTCAGAAAGTGCTCTTCTGCAACAAGCTGAGCATGTTTGGTAAAGCCAAAGGTAAATAACCTGTGAATTTTCTGCAAGAGACAAATGTGTCCCTTTTCTTCCCCCTGCACAAATACACGTGTAAAACCAGTGTCAAATGAGAGCTGCAGAGCAAATCCTGACCATTAGGAAAGCGCCAGGTGAGAACCTTGAGAGCCCCTTGGGGCAGGGGAACCCTGCTTTCCTTGGCTGAAGCAGGCAGTACTTTTCCACTGTGAGCCTAAGCAGCCTGCTGGCAATTCCTGTCACACAGCACAGAGTGAGGCAAGTACCAGGCAGTGTCCTGCATCCTAATGTTTTCCATTTTATTTCTGTTCTATTTTATTTTTGTTACCATGATTAGGATCTCCAGCTACAGGGATGCCATATACTGAGTAGTGTAAGGAAATGGTCTTTTTTTTTCCTCCCCATATTTGTGTGTGTGTGTGTTATGTGGTGTTTTGAATTGTGGGTTTTTATTGGTTTCTTTTTTTTTTTCTGCCTTTTTAAAGCTGAAAGAGCACAAACATGATTTTGCTTCATAAGTTTTCTCCCTAAGTGACAATCTACTTGCTATCATTGCTGGGGGTGGGGGTTAAGAAAGTCTTTGACAAACCTAAAGAAAACTCAAGTTGCTGCAAGACACATTTTTGAGTGTTGAATCAATACTGTTGTGTTCTCCTGAGGTCCATGAGAAAGGTAACAGAGCACGCTTAAGGAAGGTGGTTTGTGTAGAGCTGCTGAATAGAAATAGCAAAAATAATATTTGGCAGAATAAAACTTTGTGGTTACTTTTGGTTCAATATTTGATCAGCAAAGTAAAAGAAGAAAATATTTGATTAGCAAGTAAAAGAAGAAGCAAAAGGCAGCCTGAGCATATACCCTTTTCTTTTTTGGTACTAACTAGCTCAACAAATAAGACCGTTTATAGGGTTGAGATTGTAGCCCCTTTTGAAATTAAATTCTAATTCAAGCAGTCTTACAGATTTTATGCAGGGGGAAAAAATCTGATATATACCGTGGATTGAATAACTATATGGAGTGTAAGGTTGTTTGAAATAGCTTATGCCTCTCCAGATTTTTTCACAGAGCTGTATTAAGTTGTAATCATGCTAACCCCATTCTTAGAGCCTAGATCCTAGATTTATTTGAGGAGCTGATCTCACCCGTGCTCAGGATGATGCAGTAGCCCTTTCAAATAGGAAGAAAAAAGTGGAAACAGAGAAACTATTCTAAGGCTGATGCCTGTCAGAGGTGGCAGGGAGTTGAAAGCACTGTGGACCACATTGTCACTGCTCTTGTGTCAGTGGCTCTGATGATGAGAAAACACAATTTAAAAAAAAAAATTAAGAGTTTACCCGACTACATGACCATGAAAACTGAGTATTTTCAGAAATACTAAATGAACTTTCCATTCTACTTCTAGTAAGCAAAAGCAACATCCTTCCTTTTCTTTTCTTGTGCTGCATCACACCTACAATTTCCAGGATGAACATTCCTCTTTACTCATCTTGAGAACCTTTTGCTATTGATACATGTAACACTGTGAGCATGGAAACACACTTCACACCCTTGAACTTCCTACCAGCAGCATCTACACAATATCTGTTTTATTGAACACACTTTAAAGTCATAACATCCTGAACAGTGAATAGCTTCAAAGAAAAGAAAGGAAGAGAATGAAGATCTAAAATTGAATGGAAAATACTCTTAGAAGTCTGCAACTAACAGAACAAATTAGATGATGTATTTAGATGATGTATTATTGAGAAAACCATTTATGAAGTGACAGAAATTAGTATCACTGCATGGACAACAAAGTTTTATACACCTGAACATAAACCCAGAATTTCAGGTTGCACAGAAGGAGGAGGATCTTTAGTTCTGATTAAATGCAGGGCAGGTAAGCACTTTAGCTAATGAATAATTTAAACATGTGCTTGTCCCAAAAGGGCCAGGGAAAGGAAAGCTACAATAACATGAGCACTGAATCAATGGAATTTGATTGACATCCATATAAAATGTTGACAAGCACTTTAATGTCAAGTTGTTGGTTTCTCTGAGCACCCAAACAGAGGAGGTGACGGTAAGAGTTTGGCTATTTTATTTCATAAGGAAAGAATGAAGAAAGCCAGAAAACTTCTTATACATTTAGCATTTGGACTGTGAAACCCCCTACACTACAACCTCTTACCTTGCTGTGTGTCAACTTTTAAAATGAGAATGTTGCTATAACCAGCTCAAAGGGGTGGATATGGTATTACATATTGAACTAGGGGGTTATATCTTTACCACTGCCATTTAAACCACTTATCAGAACAAACACTGCTCTAAAATATCATTAATCTGAGCGTTTTTAGAAAGCATTGCAAAAGGAAGGGGCTTCGTGCACACATGTTTCAGGCATTTTCATATTGTCCTCTAAGCATGCCTGGATTGCTACTGTAGATAATAATGATACATTTATTCATTAACACATCAGCTATTTGATTTAATACCTTCATTCATCGATGGGCACACCTTAATGATGTGATGAACAAATGTGAGCAGGTTTTCTACCCTGCAAAAACACCTCAGGTACCCCAAGTTAGGACTGCAGTTTCTGAAACTGTGGAATTTTTTGTGTGTTCTTTGCAGTCTGTCACAAACAAGGTGTGGTTGTCCCACATGGCGCTGGCAACATTTACTCCTGCTTAGAAGAGCTCTGTGTGCCTTCTTAGATTACTTACAGTTCCACATTAGATCACATTTACAATCAAACCATGTTTCAGGAACCACTGGATGGATTCAGGAAACATCTCTTCTTCATTTCCCAGGAGCTTTGGGGCTACAAATTGTCTGCCCGGAGTAATTACAGATGTATTTACAAAGGAAATCCCACAGGATGTTGTAAGAGCACTGTTGTTTTGTATCTATCTCCTTTTTCACCTGGCTGGTCTGCAAACCCTGCTTGGCTTGAGAAACTGGCAGAGCAGTACCTCAGCCTGACGTAAGAACCATCACAGCCAGATGTCTGATCCTCTCCTCTCCCATTAACAACATCAGATAAACAGCACAGATCTATTTATGGGACTGGATAGCAATGAACTCTGATTTGTTATCAATTTAACTTATTCTGAATATTAGATTACAGCAAACATCTCCTTTTAACAAAAAATATCATGAGGTTATTGATTGGAATACCTAAAAAATATGGATACTCCTTCACAATCCTTCAAAGAATTTTAAAGTAATACTGTCTTACTTCTCGAAACCATTTGATTTGCAAATATCCTAAGATGGGAATTGCATTTTGCATTTCCCCAGTCCCAGTGTAAACTCTGAAGATGCCCAGCACAGTAATTAATACAATGCACATTCCAGTTCATTCAGCATCTCCCTCAATCCAGCACACACAAGCTTTTTGGTGTCTGGAGATGAGCACTAGCATAAATGTTTAATTATCATTTCATTAATAACAATGCAAAGGGGTAACAACCAGCAGGCTGAAATTTTGCAGATAGAGTTCTGCTCACTAGAAACTGCAATGGCAAATTGTCCCAGTTTCTCGGTGAGGATTGACACAGGAATGAGGAGGCAGGATTAGTAAGGACACGTACAATTGCATGGAAATGATGCTGACGTGATTACTCACAATATTATAAAGGGAAATTATTTTGGCTCGAGGAAAGACAACAGATGGTTGGGAAATAGTCATAAAACTGTAACTACTGATGGGAGGAACATGTAGAGAAAAAAAAAAAGAGCAAGGACAGAATGGGATGAGGAAGTTTGATTTAACTGGATGGCCATTAATTTCCATGAACAATAAGTATAAAGTTCTTGCAGTGATTGTTCTTAGTTAATTCTTTTCTATGTTTTAATACTCAACGTTTTTCCTTGCCTACTGACATTTGAATTTTAAGCAGAAAGTAAATGGTGTCAAAAAGTGGGACTGCCATATGTGCTTGCTCTGACAAAAAAATGATCGATACAATTTTTTTTCTTTTCCAACAAACACATATGTTCTTACCTAGAACTTTTTTATCTTGCGATCAGATTATGAATTTCTTGACGTGGGTGCCAGACCATCTGTCAGACAATGAAGTTTCCCTAGGTCTCAATAACACACATTACACTTAAGACAATTTTTTTTATAAGTATGATGTATTTTTTTTGATTATTTCCTTTTTAGTCAACATTTAATAAATGTATATAATTATAAGTGACACTCAAGTGACAGGATTCAGGTAACAGGGTACTCTACAAAAGCAGGGGAATGGATGCCAAGAGAGGTAGAAATTTGCAGCCTTGAGCTGCTAAAATACAACTCAGCAGTGTTTTGTCCTGATGTCTGGGAAAAAATAAGAGACTGAGTTAATTTCTCATTTAAATGGAGCTCTGCAGAGACATTAAAACTGAGCAACCGAGCTGTGAGGGCAGCGTATGTTGTTGGGTTTACTCATCCCTGTTAAGTTCCTGATGTGTCAATAGAATGGAAATTCATATCATTAAAGATTTTATCTTATATTAATTATCCAAATAGAAACGTGCACTTTAAACCCAATCTCCCTCCATCTTAAATAAAAATGCCTATGATTTTATATGGATTTTTTAATAATGTGTTATCTCTGAGATATATCTTCTGAGATTTTTGGGCTTGGTGTAACAAATATTTCTACTTTGTGGGGAAAAAATAGAATCTATATTTAAAGAAATCCTAAAACACTAAATAGGCTTTATTTTTTCAAGATGAAAGAAAAAATTTACCATTTAGATCCAATTCTTAAATGAAAGCTTTCATTTTGAAGTCAAAGCCTTTTAGCAAATGTGCTTTGATGAGGTTTGCTGATGGATTATCTGTTCATTCAACACAAATTTCTCCTGCATCCAGCTGTCAGGAGTTTAGGGACACAACGGAACCTTCCACAGTCAGACAACTGGGGATCCCCTGGGGGTTTGGGATCTGTAGGACAGGACACCAACAGAATGAAGGAATGAGATGCAGCAGGAAGGAAGGATGTACCACAGGAAATCTGCTGACATGAAATACAGTTTAACCATTAGCCAAATGCAGAGCTGGAGCACTCAGAACTATTTCACAGCTTCAGAGAAATTTATGTATTTTCTCCATGTCATCAAAAGTCACAGCTGACTTTTTTCCTGTATTTTCGTTTTTAGACTGGATTGTCCTCTATGCATTTCTGTTTCTGATTAGACTGGGGGTTAGGATTCTATTTTTGACAATATTAAACTTCACTGGATGAATTCTAGTTATCTATAAAATCATAAAAAAAGAAAATAGTTGAGCCAGACACATCACTGTGTTGCCATAGAAACAAGAGACTCTGTCTGGTCTCCTCATTCCTGTCGTTTTGTACACAAAATCTCCAAACTTTGAAAACATTTCCCGGTACCACACTGTCATTTTGTGGAAGGAAACTCAGTTTACAGCAGGATTGACAGATATTGGCTTTTACCCCATTTTAGGACAGACAGCACAATGTGACATTGGGAGATGACAAGAGGGATAAGGATTCCTGGGGGAAAAAAGAACCCTCCAGAGATTTACAAAAAATAAAAAGAGCCGTGCTGTAGTGGCACCATTGAAACAAAATGTTGCCTTGCAAAAATAAAAACAGCTACTTTATAGAACAACATATGTGGGGGAGAGCAACAGAAATCTTTGCAGGCCATCATTATATTAAATTCCTGGGATGCATATCATGAAACAACTAAAGTTAGTATGACTTTTAAGGCTCCAATTGTACATCCACATTCATAAAAGATTACATTATAAAGATCAGAGCTACCAGAACATCACATCTTCGTTTTTCTTGATATATCTTTTGGCAGGAGTGAGTACCACAGAATGCCTAGAAAGTTCTGGGAGTATTAGTTGGTACTTGCAAAGCTCATGTCTAACTAGATCTATTGAAAATCTAAACCTAGAAATACTAAAGACTGCACTCCTGTTCCCTTCTGAGGAGTTGACTGTGAAACCTGAGGTTTTTAAAGACAAAGCATCATCACTGCAAAACACCCTGTGAGGAAGCATTTTTGCCACACAGCTATGACAAAAGATCTCATCCAAAAATTGAGTACATTAATATGAAAAAGATTTTTCTTTTAATTGAAATACTTTCCTTTCTGCTACATGTAACGTATTTTTCCTCTGAGAACCGGCTTCTTTTGCCCTTGGTCATATTTCCTGAGAACGCTTTTACTTTAAAGAAGTTAGTTTCTAAGAAAATCAGCTTGAATTTGCCCATTTTTGAGTTTTAGAGTTTCAAGATTTTGTTGTGTTTTTTTTTTTTACTTGTAATTAATGTAAGGAAAATACCATTATCATGATAAAGAATGAGGGTTTCACATTCACATCTGTTTGTGTATTATATAAATTCAGGTCCTGATTATGTCCTGCAAGAGTGATTCTGCCAGCTGTGATATGGGGTTCAAATGCCAATTCACATGTGCTGCTTTCCTCCACTTCCTCCTGTGGTTTCACCAGAACAGCTCGCTTTTAACTATTAGGGATTGTTTTTCATTCCAGAAAGCTTCAATCCAAAAATGTCTCCCACATCAGCCTGAGCTCTGCATTCTGATTTAGTTCTCCCTGAATTTCATTGCATTTCAGTGTGGCCTCTGCAGAATCTGTGCTCATCCATTCATGGCATCTCAGATAAGGTCAGTTTCTGAAGGAATAATGAGCTACCAGATGTTACCAAGCAATCACAGGAACGCTGAGATTTCTGTGCACTCATTAAACTTGGTCAGATTTGGAGGAGTTTTTCCACTCATTGGTTGTCAAGTCATTTTTCCAAAGGATGGCAATACGAGACCTCAATCAATAAACAGCTATTATAACATCCTAAACACAAGTAAAACTTTGTATTTTCCTCTAGCTTGGCATGAAAATTTCAATCTGCATACTTAGCATGCAGGGGTTGAAATATAGACAAGACATACCTCACACAAAACCCTTTTAAAATATTCCCAGAGCGCCTGTTGAAGGGAAAATATGGCCCATACAATACAGCATTACAACTTTTATTCTTGTAACAGCATAGCAGGAGCTGGAGAGAGCCACTTAGGGAATTTAAAAAATACTTTCAAGCATCTCCACATTTAAATCAACTCATCTGTCAAGAGAAAAGTACATCATAACTCTTCAGGAAAAAAAAAGGTATTTTCTTTTAGGATAGCATAAATCCAATGAGGTGTCAAATATAACCACATTTCACTCATTACAATGGCAAGTCACTGAGAACGAATTTGCAACTCAGACAATTCATCAGCCTATTCCTTGTTTCAATTCTTCATGCCTTAGCTGCCAGCAATTTTATTTCCTTTTATTTTTCGTTGTTCATGATGACTTGTTACCAATGAGATGGGCTTGTGCAAATGTCATTGTTTCTTTGCTGGAAGTTTTGCTTCCCTGGATGCAGCTGCTGCTGATGGGAACGAAGTAATTGTGAATTCAGAGTAGGTCAGGCACTGTGACGTTGCTGCCCTAAAAAAATGACTGGTTTGGGGTTTTTGGCTGACTTCCCAAGCAATGTTCACACCACTGTGGTCAGAAACCTCTTGCTGTTGCAAGCTATTAGCAGCAATTAACAACACAAGATATTTTTGCCCCCAAGAATCCCTAACAGTCCATGAAAGTTTGCTTCAGGCAATAGTGGGGCTCTACCTTAGCACTGTATTTGTATTTTAATTTTAAATCAGTTATTCTTTTTGAGCTGTTCATGCTATTCACTTTACTCTGTGGAGTGATGCTGTTACTTTATAACAAGAGTTCACTCCACTTACCTTTTTTATTGAAAGAAACTTAAAGGTAATTCACCAGGCACACCATAAGGTGTCCAATGGGTTAAATGCAGCTATGGAAGGCAAGAAAATGCACAAACTTTACTATTTTAAAAGTACAGAGGAAATGGAAAGCAGACAAATGCAGTATTCACCTAGGAGAAAATGTCTAACAAGTATGCATGAAAAACAAGCATTATAAGGAATATAAGAAGGAGCAGTAACTAATAATCTTCCTTATTTCTATTAACCCTCTGTTGACTCTTAGTCACACAAGAAAAAATTATCCATGCAGGATTTATTTTTCAAATCATTAGGTGGAACAGTGTTTACAAGCAATTTGTATCACCAAATATTAATGATATCCAGCGCAGAGATGATTAAAGGACTATGATATAAGCTTTCCTTATCCCTTTGGAAACAGCAACAAATAATACGTAGACAATGCCCATTACAGCTGGTTAATTGCTGTACATCTGTATTTTGCCCTTCTGAATGCCATTTAAACCCAAATACAAGTGTGCATGTTCAAATGTGGGGTTTTGTTGGGTTTTTTTAAAATCTCAGTTGGGTAGTCTGAGGATTTGATTAATTGAGCAGCAGAATAATTTACTCATTTCTGTTGTATATTTTTATAAATTACATTCTGATACCATATCACCTATTTATGGGCAGCTATTTACTTACTGCATGGCAAGCCAGGAAATAATTTCATCCCTCCTAATGGGACAGCACAAGGGTTACATCAACTGAAAATGAACAACCAACATCAAATTTACTCAACTAATGCAAAACTAAATTTTGTGACTTCATAATGTTTTACAATAAATTATGGCACCATTTCAAATATTTTAAGTGGATGGATAGGAACTGGTAGAAATTTTCCAATGAATTTTAGTTTGCAAGCTCTAAGGAATTTGGTGTGGTACTTGTGAATAGTTCTAGCAATCCTTAATAAGATGTTCTAGGAAGACTCACAGAATTAACTTACAGACACTGTCAGGCCTCCAGCCTGCAGAGCTCTGGGTGTTTCATTACTTTTCATCTCTGTTATCAAAGCTGAAAGGTGCATTGATTTGAGTCTTCCCCTCTCAATGCTGATTAAAATTTAGCAGAGCCCAGCACTCGGCACTGCCACTGGGATTCCAAGTGACACACAGCAAACATCTGGCTCCAGAGGAAAACAGAGGCAGGATTTCTGTTTGGGTTTGGCGTGCTGGTGTGTCCACACTGAGCCAGTAAGTGAGACAGGAGCTGGCCCAGAGCATCCCTGGGTGTGTTCATGTCCCACTGACACAACTAATGGATCCTCTCTCGGGATGTGTGGGTTTCCCAAACACCTAAACGAACACTAGGGGCTCTGAACAAACACTTTCTGGCCCTACAAGAAGTGTAGCGTTGCCTACAGAAAGTGAAAGCAGCTCTGTGGGAAGGTCATTTAAGGTACATGTAGGCAGTAAAGGTGGTTTCATTTTGGTGCGCTCAAGCAGGGGCTGAGGCAAGACTTGGCAGCAGAGGTGTTGGAGTGAGTTTGTGCTGGGCACTCTGAGCTCGTGCTGGGGACAAACCTTGTCTGAGGCTGCACATTGGCATCTTCTCTGCTCTTTTTGTCCTGCCAGGCTCAGTTGGCTCAGACCTGGGCTGCTGCCACGTGATTTCAGCACATATCAGCGCTGTCTGCCATGCCTTAAAAAATGTAACTGGCATAAACTGCACAATTATTTGAACCTTGGCATTTATTAAAAATAACTGCAGCGGACTGTGTCAACATTAAAACATGATACAAGGGAATAAGCAGCTTGGTTTTACCAAAATCTGAGGCAACATTTAAACAGGGAGATAGGAAAATCTTTGTTTTCCTCCAGTAAAATCACTGATCAAGGCCACAAATCCCCTCTGTACATCTGTTTCTTTTTTCTCCAACAGTGTCCACATTAATCTCTCCAAAACAAATCACTCCAAATGTAGGTAGCACAACAAGATACTGATTTTGATTACAGCCTATAAGTATTTTTTAAATATAGGTCTTATTAAAAGAAAAGTGCCAGCTTTAGTTGTGGCTTATGTGCACATATTTTATCCACATACGCAACTTAGAGAGAAATAGATAATTCACAAAGATGAACTGGTAAATTAATTTCTCAAATTCTCCAGATAGACAGGTATACAGATCAATTACATAAATCCTGAAAAATAAGATTAATTCTATCAGATTTTCTGAAAATCTTGAAAAAGATTCCTCAAATAACATATTTATTTATAGGACATCAGAAAAAGAAATGTTGACTTGAAACTTTGATTCTAAAGAACTACTTCATTTTTTTTTAATTTAATGCAAATATTGTAGTTTTCTCCTATTTTCAGTGCAGAGAAATGAAGCAAATAATAGAAAATCAATTTCAACTAGATGCAAGTAAATTATAATTTACCTTAAAAGTGCATCTTTGATTGAACAGCAGCTTTGTGGGTTTTAAGGTGAATTCAGTAAATAACAGTCAAAAAAAGGAGACAAATCTAAGTGTTTTCTTTGCAAATTTACTTAATTCATGCATTCTGTTTTAAGTACTGTAAAGGTGTTAAAAAAAAAAGAAGCTAGGAACCTGGAAATAGAGCAAGACATTTCTGTTCTCCAGGAATAGTCTCTCTTCCCAGGCAGCTAGGGAAGGGAAAAAGCCATTGATTATTAATTAATTAATTTGCTAATTAATGAGAACATGCAGCTGATCTGTACCCATTCCGCACATACCCCTCCCCATCTCACAAAGTTGTTACCTCACTGGTTGCCAAACATTTTAGACATTAATTCCCTTCAGAAAACTCTGCTGTCTCTCCTCCCTTTTCTTAAGGGGAAAATCCTGTGATTGTTTTCTTTCTCTGGCTGATAATTATTCAGTGATTCCATGCAAAACAG
Organism: Dicrurus megarhynchus; assembly: GCA_013399195.1. Classification (NCBI taxonomy): domain Eukaryota; kingdom Metazoa; phylum Chordata; class Aves; order Passeriformes; family Dicruridae; genus Dicrurus; species Dicrurus megarhynchus. The sequence goes on from VXAD01000749.1 coordinate 243,700, forward strand.
CAAGGCTTCAACTGGAAGAATGTGCTGTGTGATAGTGGTTGCTGGTTTGAATTTCACATTCAGAGTGAGGTGCCAGCATTCAAATCTCATCAGGGGAAAGCAGAATCAAACCCAGACATTTCCAGCCCATGGGGTGATACCCTTTATTTTGCTGAGCATGTGCCTATGTGGCTGACTTAAAAGTTATACTTGAAGATCAGGCCTTTACTGATTCAACAGGCAAGGAAACAAATAAATTAGGGAAGTTTTAATATGGTTTAGTTGCAGTCTGCTGCCTGAGAGAGGTCTGCTCATCCTTATGGAAACATGGGGTTGTTGGTTGTATTTTTCTGCATACAGTAATGTCACTCATAACTACTGAAGTACATAAACACCTCAGGAGCTGAAGGAATGTGAATTAGGTGTTTACAGCCACAATAAATGGAGCTGTTTAACAACGAAGAGTAAGATGAGGAGATGGAGATATTTTCTTACATTTCAGAAGAGAGTAAGGAGGGAGTTCCAATTCTGACTGAGGACGTTCTCTGTCTAACAACATCCAACAACATCACATCATTCAGTGATCTAAATGTGGAGGCTGTTTTAAGGAAGGAAAGTTTTATGGGCATGGGAACAGCAGCAATTTACAGTAAAGCAAGAAAAAAGAGCACAAAAGTTAAAAAATTATGTAAATTTACAGTAAAACGAGCAGCAAACCAACACGGAAACCTCAAATAGACACATCTGTGGCTTGGCTTTCAATTCCCAAATGCTGTAATGGAACCTTATTGATCAGAGCAAACCCACTGCAGGATCAAAGTGTATGGTGAACATTTTTTGTCAAATTGTGACAGAAGAATTCTGGAAGATTGGAAGAGCTTTTATTCAAGAATATAGGAAGGAAAATGCAACCGAGTACGTCAGCATTTTTCCCTCCAGCTTGTAGGATCTGTCAACTCAGACTTATTTTGGATCATAACAGTTTTTCTTTTCCCACCAACTTTCTATAGATTACTCTTTGACTTCTGGAACAGTTTAAGTCACATTATCTAAACAAGGCTAAAAACCCATCCTTGGGAATATGCTGTCCCATTTGCTGATATGCTCCATACAAGCCAGGAGAAACAGCCCTAACATCTCTGTAGTCAGAGAAAAGATATCACAGATATGCAAAGCTTGAAATGGAAAGAGATTGATGGGATAATTTTAGGGGATGATGCGGGAACCGTACTAACTTACAAACTTTGGACTAAATACTTCCATCCATGGGAATTATAAAGGAATAGGCCTCCTTTTCTGCTAAGCTTCACAAGTGCTTACTGGAGCGTTCTCAGGTAATCTCTAAATAAATGGAAAAGAGCTACTTAAATGATGGAGAAAAAGAGTAAATCTGGGCACAGCCCCGAGGCACTGGGAAACCACAGGACCATGGCTACTCACACAAACAGTATGGAGAGATGAAAAGGGAACAGGAGAGACAATAATTAAGGAAAGGATAGTTTTCTAAACTTCAGATACTTCAGAATTATAGTAAAGAAAAACGCCTCACTTCAGGGTACGTAGGTTGTAACTAGGAATGGAAAGGTAATGGAAGAGTAAAAAGGTTGGAAAGAAAAAGAGTTTTTGTATCAAAGAAAAAAAAACGAAATGAAAGAGAAGTAAGAAAATTCTTGTGTATACTTCAGAAAAAGCTAACCTTTTTTAGATGTCAGGTACTCTCACCATGCTGTTTACCAAGATAAAACACCTTGAATTTTTGCATTGAAATATATTTTCTATAGGTTGACCTACTAAACTTTAAATTTACATACTGGAGAATAATTTCCATCCTGTATGGGATCCATGTTTGTATTTATCAGTGGTAGGCTGTACATGTACGCAGAATTTCAGGTTCCACAGTGTTGCAGAGGGCTACGTGCTTCCCTGCTTTACAGGGAATAAAAAAGACTGATTAGACACAAGAATTACGATTCAAACACTTCTTTTGTGTCTCAATAGTGATGTCCAGATTTGAAATAAAAGGAATAAAGGAATAATGAGTACAGATAAAAAAAAAAAAAAAANATATATTTTGGGAAAGGGAATGCAAGGCAAAATTTAAAAAGGTACTATCTCCCTGGGAATTTGATGCATATTAACTTTAAAAGTCTCGCCTTCTTATCCCAAATTTTTCTGTCATGGCTTGTTTATTTTACAGGTGCCAGATATGCAGATTTGGATACCAGTGGTACAATCTGGTTTTGAGGTATTTTATCCTCCATACTGCCAAAGGCCAACGATTTGCAGCTGGCTATGAAAATAAAATTTGACTCTGCCTGAAACATGGCTGTGAGGAAGGGAGCAATGAGCTGTGCACTTGTTTATACAAGAAAGATAAGAAAAACTACTTTGATTTGACAACATGCTGTAGACTGATACCAGTGTGCTCAAGGAAGAATGAACTCCCCGCGAGTACTTCAAAGTCAGAATTTCAGACACACAACTTGGTAATTCAAATATAAGCAACAGCAAAATGTTTTATTACTTGCTCTGGCACTCATCTTTCTCAGGCTACCAGTGATGCTCTTTCAGTTAGGCAACCATAAAACTGGTACACAAATATCACCCAAAGCTGTCTCCTACATGGAAAAACTCAGGAGAGTTTTCTGCACGCTGGTGTCCTGAATTAAGAAACTGAATTAAGGATAACAAAGATGAGTGATAGGAAGAAAAATAAAAATGGAAAACAGTGACAAAGAGCTCGCACATAGAGGAACTGAGGAGAGGATCAATAAAAAACTAGCAGTGAAGTTTGGCAGGATGTTCTTTCCACATTATATTGCACTGGGAGATGATGATATGCTAAATTGTAATTAACAGAAAGCCTTTCAGGGAATTACTTGCTGTCATTGCATCCTTCCCCGCTTAGGGCTGGCAGCTTGTCTCAGTCCCTACTATAATTCCTTGTATCTGAACTCATATCTGAAGCTACAATCTGGGGAAACACTTCATGCACACTTGGATCCGTACTTCTTCTCCATTAGCAGAAGAAAAGCTCCCAATTATATTTCCCTCCTTATCTCTGGTGTTGTGAACCAAAGACTTTTGACACTCTGGTCAGATTTAGACACAGACTTACTCACTTCATGCCCTCAGTATCGACAGAGCTCAAACCTTTTCTTAATGAGGTGTGACTGGCCTCGGGAGTCACAGCCTCACTGACCAGCAACAGGAGAGGCCATTTAGCTCCAGGATGAATTCCCGGGAGGTGCCCAGCCAGGACCATCCTCCCACGTTGTTGGGGGTGACCAGAGTGGAAACACCAGGGCTCAGCACCAGCTACTCAAGATGCAGCAAGAACTGGCATCCTCTGTAACGAGAGGAGGTGCTGTAGTGTCCCTCTCTGTTTGGGGGAGCTGGGACAGGAGCCAGCAGCCCCAGGGGCAGGCTGGAATCGTGAGGTAAAATCTGAAGTGAGAGCAGGCTGAGTTTTCCAACTTTTGACACTTCATACCTCCACAAAAAAATTAGTACTGTGCATTTTATAATTGCTGTGAAGCACACTCGGGAAGGTTTTTATGCTGGGCTTATTAGGGCACATTGTAATGCCACCTTGGCACTACTATCACACCCTCTTATCCATTAGATACATAACCAAGGATTATGCAAACAAAAGAATATTCATGACTTTTAGTCGACTCTTGATTAGTAAGATGGCTGTGCTATGCATAATGATAGAAAAAATGTTTATCCTGAGGAGTCATTATCCAATACTTGCACAGCTCTAATCTAAATTCCAAGAAGATTCTAGAAAATGGGAAATTAGCCACAGTTAAAGGATATTAAAAATTTTGTCTTCTTGTGAAGCTTAGATCATATTTTTAAGTGGAATCAAAAAGCTGGACACTGTGTCAAAATATAATTAAAAAAATATGGTTTAAAAAGCCAGAAATCAAACACTACCTGTAAAGTGAAGGGTTAGGGGAACCCCTGCAGAGCATTTGAAAGGAAAAATACCAAGATTTATTCTTTTTGATGTTACTGAAAGGCGAGAACTGTCATCTAGAAAAGGTAAGAATTGACTGGAAAAACATGTGGAGGACGTTGCAAAAACATTTGCAGGCATGTCTGTGAAAGAATATACCTTAGAAAGCATCTGAAGTTGTTCACACTCAAATTTTTGTGAAGCTTCTCAGGGCTGTATGAAATCAGAAATTGTGTTTGGGGCAACACACTTCAATTAGCATTAATTTTTGTGATGTAATATATTCAAGATGATGTGTTGAGACTTTGGAGCAGGACATCCTCTCTCTATCTTTCTGTGAACAAAGCACAAACCTGCTCTCCTGTCAATGCCAAAGCCTCCCAAGCACGCACAGCAGCCAGTTCCAGGTGGTATTGTTCACTTTGATAACAGAAACATCAGACATAAGTGTTGCTTTAGGAAAGCGACAGCAATTGGAGTGAAGAAATAAACAGCTTGTTTCAGATCGAGAACTCACCAGAGCACAACAGAGAAGTCAACAAAAGTTTCAATTTTAAAGTCTTAATTTGGAGTGAATGGAAAGGAGGCAGCAAGGAAAAAAGTGCTATCCACAGCTACTACATGGCAAACACTAGCAAATCCAAATCCTGGAAACTTGCAGGATAAGACCATAAATAAGAAATGCCATTACTGTCACCACTTACATTGCACAGGCCAAAAAAACCTAACCTGGAGTTCCTGTGCAGAGCCTACAACTGTGTCTGAGGGTTGAAATATATTCCAGTGGTGGAAAATCCATCTTATGCTCAGGTAAGCTGCTCTCAAGGTTACTCACAGTTGTAAAGTCTTTTCCCAAACCATTTCCTTTTCATGAATTTCCTTAGCTTCCATGCTAGGAGGGATTTCATACTTTGATACTTTGGTGTTGGCTTTCTTTTTTCGTTTGTTTGTAGAGTTTATTCTTTTCTAGATTAAAGAGGGATCACCTATCAGAAATCTTTTCACTATTTAAGCTCAGTTCACCTCCTAACCCTTTTTTTTTTGCAGAGGGGAAAGGGATGAAGTGAATAGCTTAAGTCCTAAGCTGCTTAAGAGTTTCTAAGCCCCTTTAGGGTAGGGGAGGGTTTTCTGAAAACTGAACTCTTGCAGATTTGTTGTTTTGGTTTTTTTTAACTAACCTTCAAGTTTTCACATACTTTCTGAAATGCAGACAACAAAATCAGACACAGTGTTTCATTAACTGCTTCCAGGAAACAGGACTGTCTGTTCTGTACAATCTTGCAGTAAACTAATTGCCCTGCTTCTCCAAGGACTTAATTTACTGCCAGCTAATAGGGTGACCCCTTCTAGTGGGTTCTCATCTTTAGTCACTTCTTGTAGGTCTCACTCATTTGGGCTTGGATAATGAGTATGAACTTTGGGCCAAGTGTAGATAACTTATCCAGGAACCACCACCCCTACCCCAACACCTCCCCCACCTCCCCTAAAGGGGCACCAGGAAATCCAAGAGCATCCTGAAAGAGGAGTTTTCTCTTCTGCTGAATGCTGGAGAGCCCAGAGTCAGAATCCTGGGAAGCAAATTTCTGCCTCACTTGGTGAAACAGCCATGGTTATGTCACAGCACCACCAGGACCATGAGGCCATCATGGAGTGTTTCAAGCTGGCATTTTAAAGAATGTTTTTAAAGAAAACTCTTTAAGAGTTTTTTGTTGGTGGATGAATGTTTGCTGTATCAGTGCATTGCACAGAGTGTGAGACAGGATGCAAGAAAATGCTGCTAGTACATGCAGAACAATATAACATATTTGAGAAAGCATTGAATAAACATCTCTCTTTATGTGTGGGAGGCAAAACTCCATGGGATAGTCCTGCTGCAACAGTTAGCCAACCAAAGTATGTAAAAAATGAAGAGATGCTAAAAAGCAAAGAAAGAGAGAAGCAGATGTTGGAAAAAACCCCAAAACTGAAACAACAAACCAAAAAAACACCCACCACCACACACAGGCACACAAAAAAAGTCGAGAAACTCATCTATCAACAAATTTTTTGATTGTTTCTTTACCAGAGTGAATGGTTAGAGCAGCCCATTAGCCAACATCCAACACAAAGCTTTTGAGACAGACAATTCCCTACTTACTTACACATTCAGAGGTTGCCAGGCTGGCCACTGTGCTTTGGCCTTGATGACTGTTAAAACCTCATCGCTCTGTGAAAGAGACAAAGGACATTTTTACAACGAGAGCAATATGTTTTACAGCAGGAAAAAGTACAAGGCACTAGAGCAAACTGTGACTATGAGCTTTAAACTCCAGCAGCAGTTTGCAGTTTGGTAGTTTTGCATCATGAGCTGAGGGAAAGCTTCCACCAGGAATTCACCGGGTTCATACAAAGCAAGGACAGAAAAAATTGCTCTTAATACATTACAGATCTACAGATATCAGGCAACCTAGCACACCCTGCGAGCATGCATGATGTGTTATTTATTATCTGTACATATGTAAGGATGTACAGAAGGATGCAGAGGCTCCGTGGTGGATGCACTGCATTGGCAGCACGTTCTCTTTGCTCTCCATTTATGCATGTGAAAATTCCAGGGTGAAATGTAGCAGCCATCTGTGGAAGCCCACGGTGCCGCAAAGCACTGCACAGAGATTATTTCCTAAAGTCTGTTGTAATCCTTGCATCAGCACTTTTAAACTTTGTATTGCTACAATAAACTCAGGACAAAGGCAGGAGACCATTAACAAGGCTCTGATGCCCAAAAGACATCTATCATACTTCTTTAGCAGCATTTTCCCCATCTCCCTTAGGAATCCACACCAGTAATTCACCTGGAGGGATACAAAGTTCACAATTCACTCCCACGATTTCTACTGTCTTTAAAAAATATTTCCCAATTAGACCAAGAAACCCACTTCATCTATTACCAGTAATTGGCACTTCCAGCAGAGCTGACCCTTCAGTTTAGTGATAACAGTGCCATTCCTTGCTTGATAGCAATAGTTCTGACACCCCAGACTAGCCCTAGTCCATACACCATTTCAACCCCAGCTCAAAGAAAACAGATTTCACTGGTTGTTTCTGCCACTCTCAATATTTTCTGAGTCCCTCTTTTTACAAAAGCAAGGGCATTACAGAGCTGATGGGCCCTCTCTGTGACACATGAGGCTTTCAGTCTCAGGAACATGCATGAGACGTGACCTCCCCCGTAACCTGTGTGGCTGGAAAAGCCACGTTTTGGAAATCACTTTTATAAATCCAGATGCCTGGAAAAATCCTATACTACATGAAGTGTCCTGAGCTAAGACAGCTGAAAATCCAACTCTACAAAGGCAAGCAATTATAAAGATATTTTACCAAGCTCCCACACTACTGATACAGTTAGAAAAAAGAGAATTTTGTGATGACAGGGAGCAATCAAACAGCAGGCAGCAGTGCTCTGCCAGCAGGGAGATCGTCGGGTGCAGGCACACCCTGGGTGAGCAGCACCAGCCCAACACTCTCTCCCAGCCTGCCTGATCCATGCAGGAGAGATTGATCACACCCAGGTTCATCTAGGGCAGCCTTCTTCTCACCTCCATGCTTTCAAAAGTAGAAGAGACAGTTTTGCACTCAAAGTGGTTTAAAAAGAAACTGATTAAATGAATGAAGTTAAAGGTTTGAAGTTAAAAGATGTCTGTCTCTGACAATGGAATTTACCTTCATTTACAGTTTTCCTTGTTTCAATATCCTAAAGCTTTCCAGTCAGGTGTATCTTCATTTACTTGCCTTGAGAAGAGATGTGCAGTCAAAATTCTTAACTGTGCATTTTACCTCCCAACTAAAGTCTGTCATGAGCATAGATGCTTACTTTTATTAAAGTAACACATTGCTTGTCTAATAGCAGGCAGTAATTATGTCACTAGTATCAAAATCAGTCGTGTCTGAAAGCATTTCAGCATGTGCTGTTCAAATTAAAAACGCACACCAAGAGTAGATGAGCAATGACTAATAGCTCAGTAGTCAGTGCGGAGGAAAGGAAATAAGGAACAGAGTATGGAGCATTCAGACATCCCTGAAATTTTAAGGGAGGTGAAAATTCAGATGCAAACACTGAATTCATGGACACCTTCTGAATCAAAATAAAATTAAAAAAAAAAAAAAAAAAAAAAAGAAAATAGAGTGTTGTTGTGCGCTNCTGTTGAGCCTGGAATGAAAATACACATTTTTCATACCTAGAGCTCTTTGACAAGTACACAGGATTAAGACACAACTTGAGTTAAATCATTACTATTCCAGACTGATACTCTCATTACGCAGGTGTCTCTATCATGCACATTTCTGACATTTCTAGTGAGGTCTGGCTGCCAGGCTTGGGGATCCCAGCCCCATTTGCCACAGGTGTTGCCACTGTCCTGCATCTCCCCAGCCTCTTGCAGGATCATCAGGCTGGGGAGCTCCTCCAGAAAGCAGTGACCTTCCTCTGCCTCCAGACTCTCCAGCTGACCTCCATCTTTTTGAGGATAAACATGATAAATTTAAACAGCCCAGGGAAACTGATGTTGTCCAGGAATTCACAGCCTTATGATCAATCCATGGATAGAGAGCAGTCTGTGGAAAAGATACTGTGCTTGGAATTGCTGGCCAATCTCTGTAGCTATAATTATTGGCAGATGGTAGAAGCTGAGAGGATATGAAATGCCTGAAGAGAAACCCACAAATTAATAATAAATAACCAGCTGATATAAACCAACTGCCTTGAATAACCCAACTGCACAGACTTTACAGTAGAGAAAATAAACCTACATTTTTTTTATTTATTAAAAATATAATATTATTTTGTTAACATTTTCTTAGTGCTTTCTGTCCTACATTTGTACCCATTCTACTCTTCATATCTCCAAAGTTTTGCTTTAATTAAAGTACTTTAAGTAAACAAAATCTCAAATTTCCATCAAAATATGGAAAAGAGAACCAGGATGTTTCACTGTGGTATGTTGCAAGTTGTCTTGTCATCAGTTTTGTATTTGTCTTGGAAGCAGTGACTCAGAAGTAATGAAACTCTTACATTTTGGCTAGGAAAATGAGATTGCAAAATGATGGAGTGTCAAAATGTTATACTGTCAGAAGAAGTTAAGGGGAAGGGCACCAACGCTCCTGCTTGGAGCTGATGAAAATCCCTTAGGTCAAGTGTGGTTAGACATAATCACTGACAAAACTTGGTATAAAGTCTTTCCCCTGAAGCTTCTCCTCCAATTTCTGTTATTAGTACAATTATAGGATTCCAGCTCCCGTTTGAAGTAGAATGGCTCCTTCTCTACCTGCTTAAAACTCGCTCCAGTGAAGCCAAAGTGGTTCCTATATGACTTCAATTTAATTTGGATTGTGGCCTAAATTAAAACATGCAAAAAATAGCAAACAACTCTCCTTTTCTCCACATCCACTTTCTGCACTGGTGTTAAAAGTGGGGGTGAGTGTTCGACTCAATAGCTGCTCCCTATGGAAGTACTGTTCTCCAAACAGTCCGAATAGCATGATTTTAAAAGGTTGATAATGTCATTCAGATACTGACAGCCTTGCTGATACTCTGAAGTTGGTAAAAATTAATCCTTTGCTTTACATCCATTTGTTCCTGCAATGTACAAATGAATGCTCATGCAGAATAAAGTAATTAAATGACAACACACAGAACCCTGTGGTATAAAACCACTGCTAAGTTAAAACCTTTTACTGTGCACCTACAAAAGATTAAAAACGTTTCCTCACTTCAAGAACAGAAAGTGGGACATTGCTCAAAAAGGCAGAATTAAAGATAGAATTTGATTCGAAGTCTTTCTCAACCAAGGGGACTTAAAACTACCTGTTTGAAGGGTAACATCTGTCAAAAAGTAATGAAAGCTTTTGGTAAAAGTTTTAAGTATGATCTGAATACCTTTGGAATAAAAGAGAGATTAGTAGGATCTAGAGAGCCATGTAAGTTATCCCATGTGGTCCTGCCACTTTTTGGTAACCAACATGATTAGCATATATGCCATACCAGAAGTTATTTCCAGAAGTTTTATTACTATTTTTATTTTAGGTGTGCCAAATAACATTAGAAACTATTACTGTGCAGACCACTTAGCATTTCGTGATAATGATATTATTCCATTCAGCTAAACAAATTGCTGTGTTATCTGACATCAAAATCAGAGTCAGAGTCAATGAACTGTGGGAATGAAAAACACCTGGTTGGGCCAGGGCTTAATTTCACTAATTTCATACTGCTGCTGCTTGGCATTCATTCCATTGTTTTAGAACAGAGAACATTTAATTCCTTCCACAAAACTCCTCACACTATCTGAATGCCTTTCTATCCACAGTGGATTCATTTTCACAAGACTCTTAAAAAGTAGAAAAAGCAACATTATCTTCAGTTCCCAGATGATGAATTAAATGTCTTCTGGAAACAAACCTACATATCTGAGTTCTAAGATAGCATCTTCCCCTGCAGGGTCATCCTTCCCCTCAAAAATAATTTGTTATTAAAGAAGAAAGAGATAAGGTGAGCATGAAAAAGTGTGTTGCACATTTCTGTGGGGAACCAAATGCTATAAAAATTAGAATGATGTAGTGGTTTGGAGGGATAGTTGGGTGCTCTTAAAATCTGATCAGTCTTCCATGATTGCTATAAATTGTCCTCATTCCACCTCCACTGTGTGCAGACACAAAGAAATCACAGAGAAGAATAAAACCCCAATCTTGCCTTTAAAGTATTATCTAATGCAAAATACCTGGTTAATTAATACTCAACAAATGATGGACTTCAAAGTATGGCATGTTTTCTCCTGTTGATAAAATCTGTAGAAATCTTGCCTACCTCAGTTTTGCAGATGCATTTGAATGAAAAGGGACACTGATGTAGGCACATTACTGAAGTTTGTAAAAACCTTAAAAGAAAAAGGAAGTAGTTGTCTTTTCTGTGATAAAAAAAAATATTTCTGTGATAAAAGCAGAGCTAAGATGCAGTTCAACATGCAGAGATGTTTTTAGGAAATAATGTACAAAGGCTAGTTTTTTCCAGTTCTTAAAAAAGTGCACTTTTGTAAAGGTTAAGCTTTTAGTCACAAATTGTTTCATTTGAGAGGAAAAAAAGCCCATAATTAAAGACAAAGTCTTATTTTTATCATTTGATGACAACTAAATTCTGCTTAAATCTAAGAGTGACTTAGATTCAGGCAGATTATACTTAAAGCCAGTAGCACAGGTTTGGAATTATCATAAACAATAGCAAATATGCAATTCAGCCAGTGGAATTATACCAGGATTGTGTTTGCCCATTTTACTTTGACTTCTCTATGTTTATGACAGCAATTTTGTGGCAGCTGAGAAAGCCACACATATTAGAAGATACATAAACATGCCTGAATGGAATTAATTACTTGATCTTAGTACGTACAAATTCAATATTTCTCTGTACAAATAGCCATTCCTTTAATTAAAAAGTATTATTTATTTCCTTTGAAAAGTAGGTAATGTCATTTCAAGGAACACAAAATCTGAGTTTTTCAGTTCACCAATTATGAAAGTCTGAGGGAATTTCCAGGCTTTTAATAATAACCAATCAATTACTAAACACAATTTTGGGCTTGAGATAGATAAAGAAATACTGCTGGGGTGAAACTGAATAAAAACAGAAGGAGAGCTGGGCATTTAAATCCATTTCTGAGTTGTTGCTGCCTGAAAACATCCCTCCTTCAGGAGAGCAAATAACCCAGCACCTCAGTCCCAGTTTAACTGCTGTGCTGTACAGGAAAGCTTTCCTGAATTGGATACTTAGCAATTTCGTATTCACTTTTACAAAGAAAAACCTCTCTGTCAGATAATCAGGCTGAGAATTTTCCCCAAATGTGGGTATTGCCCACATTTCCCAGAAAATATGGAAATATGTGTTAAAGCTTCACCATTTCAGGATGGTGATTGCACAGATGTTAGCAGACATTGTGTGATTTAAAATAAGCTTTCTAAGGGTATTATAGGAATTACAATTCCTGGCTTTAAAAAAAATTACTAGGATGGCATGCAAAAAGAAGTGTGTTCATTGTTAATCTGAGTACATATCCCAAAAGCACTGATTCACCTTGCATTAACAACCTTCTGCATTACCTGTCCCACAGGTTTTCCTTTCACTGAGGTGGAGGTTTCAGAAGGTGACTGTAGGCTGAAATTGATAACAGAGCTGTTGCTAATGGCAACATTGAAAATCAGATGCACTGGTTTATTTCCATGAAGGTGCAGTTACATAATCTGGGGTGTTCCCAATAAAGCAATAATTCATGTTTTGCATAGTATAAAGCTTAGCAGTGTGTGTAAATGAGCTCTAGGTATGCTCTGAAGATCTGAGCTCTCATTTTCTCTGCCTGAGCAGATTCCTTACAAAAGAGTCTCCCTCAAGAATCCACTTCTTGATTGCATGTTGATTTTCTACTGCACGTTTTGCTTCATTCTACATCGAATGCTTTGCTTTTCTGTAGTCTCTAGGACTACAGAAACATTTTGAGATCCTAAATTACTTCACCAAACTCAAGGTAAAATCTATTTACTACAGTTCACAATGGCTACTTTTTAAAGTAGGGCATCAAACTAGATTTTGAAGCTTACCTTAAGTGGTGCAACACCTACTTCTCTGCTTAATAGGCTTATCCAACACACACCCTTTTGACCTCCTCCTGGTTTAAATTTCCCAGTTCCATCAATCCTTTAGCCTTAACCTAGCCTTTGAACCTAAGTGCTATAAAGCTACTGCTATTTTAAACTCTCAAAAGATTGGACACCAGAAAACAAATAGGGAGAAAACCCCAGACAACAATCCAACAGATTCTGTGTGTTATAAAGCAGCTGTATGCAACTGAGTGGCAAAACAAAACCTGCATTCACTGGAGATAATGATAAAACTGGTTTAAATCACTAGGTTCACTCATCAGGTTCATATTCAGGTAACTGCAGCATTTTTTGCTCAGGCTCCTGGAAATAGTTTCAAAACAGTCAGGGATGAAAGCATTGAGACAGGCATGCTAGGAATAAGTGAGTCTCAACTGCTTAAATACCAGCAGGAAACCTCAGGAGAAGGCTGGGTCTGCTCTGAGAAACAGCCCCGGGAATGGGGGCACAGAACAATTCTGTCATCTGGTAAATGCTGGCAGTGAGACTCCAGGTGTCACAATTATTCTTCCTGATGCTTTGCTTACACATTAGCCAAATGTGGGAGCTTGAACAGAGGAGAAATAATTATTTGGATAATAGCAAGGGATTTTAAATAAGACCAGCAAATTAGCTCAGAGGGTGAGCTTTCCTGACCCTTGATAGCACTTTGACAAATCAATGCAGGGAGTTTTTTCCATTCAGGATGTACAATAAAATTTCTTAAATGTGCTTTAGCTGCTGTACAGAGGCAATCACAACAGCTTAATTTCCCTTCAGTAAAGATATCGTGTCTAAGCTGCCCTTTACCATTTCTTCTGAAAAACCCCCCAAATCAAACTCACCAAAAAAACCCGACCATAAATACAGCTTTTTAATGAATTAAGGAATTGAGGATCGTACCACAAATTATATTTTCTGTAATCTGGAAAGTAGTATTCCTTTAGGGAAATCAACTTTACATCCCTTCCCAGCCCCAACACGTTCAGCAGTGCTGTGACAGGATGCTGCCATGCAGGCCCTTCCTCTGGCACAGTACAGCCTCTTGGTTTATGCTTTAACATTAACCTGTCTCAGAGTTTAATGACCAAAACACCTGTGTCTGGGATTTGGGATAAAGTCATCTCAATCTCTGCCAGGATTTAGGAGAGCAGGGTTTTAAGAGGAATGCCAGAGATTTCTCCAAGGAGTGGAGGTGTTGCCCGTCAGCGGCTGCCTTACCACCTCCTTTCCTTGCAACTCCTCTCCCCTTGAAAAGCAGCTCAGTCTGCACTGTGTGACCCCAAGGACCATCTCTGCAGTGCTCCACAAAGAGCAGCTCCAGTCTGACAGCCCTGATTCTGCTTGTGGACTTTAATTCTGCCTCAGCTTTGCTTCTGCACCCTTGTAAGCGCAGACAGACAGAGAAGGAGACTGACTGCACTGCCCATCCTGCAAGCAGGATTGGCTTTTAGGAGAGTGGAGAGCTTTTGTTTTTCTCTCACAAGGAACTCTCCTGTCCTGATTCCCAGTGAGGATTAGCAAGGGGGTCTTTTCTGAACCCCATGGCTCAGTGGGAGCCTCTCCCTGATGGTTTTTTCTGACCCCATCCTTCGTGCAGTAAATACTCAGGTGGACCTTGTTAAACCACTGGAGCAATTTATCATTGAACCCTGTTAATATTCTTGCTTTTCTCTTGAAGAAGTGCATCTCCCCATCCACAGCAACGGGGGCAAATACAGAAACTGAGACTGACCCTGAAAATTTCCTTGCTTCTTAGAAATTTCAGTGGTCTGAGCATTCGTCTGTGAGGGTTCACTCTTGCTTTCCAGCAGTTAAACAGCACGAAAATGGTATTTTGTTGAGGGTTTGTTTGGGCTTTGGGTGTTTCTTGGTTTGTTTGCTTGTTTTTGTAAGCTATTTAGCACTAACTCTTCCCCCAGGACAGTGTAGGAAGTGAGATGAACATTATCTCCCTACCTGGTGCCCACAACACTTGTTGCTTAAAGAGCTTCAAGTATCTTTACATCAGTTAATATGACTACGCTTTACATGTGCCACTGAGTAGAATTAACACGAAAAGAGGAATTACATAATACTTACAGCATTAAAAACTGTAGGAGATGCTACTAGAGTGACATCTGCACTTGATATAACTAACCTACTAGGGAAGAGCTAGCAATTCCTCTGTAGAAAAGTACCATTTGGGCTTCTATTTGCTTGTTTAGAAAAGCACAAACAGAAGAGAAAACGAAGAGTTAAACCCTGTAGCCACAGTGCTGCAGGTCATCCTGCAGTAACCAGATGTAAATGGTTGATGTTGTCTCCATAATAAGCCAGACATGAAGAAAGGTGTTTCTCTTAAGGAACATCTCTAAAGTGCTCCGGAAAAACCCATGGACATCAAATTGCTGAGTGCAGTTCTTATGAAGTTATTTTATTATCAGAATAGTTCTAAGTTAAGGATCATGAACAGAGGCTTGCACTCTAAAAGAAGGTATTTGCCATATTGCACTGTACTCACAATGTTAACTCTAAAAATAAGAATTTAGTGAGAAACAATCACTGCAGTGAAGTCAGGATAAACATAAGTATTTTGGTTTTAGCTGTGAGATACCACTGACTGGTAAGGACACACCTTAAGGCTGTTGCCTCCATGTACTGCTAAAAATGTTTATTGTGAGGTGCATCCTTTGTTATTTCATGTGGTTGTTTTGAAATCATGTGTACACTGACCTGTTTATATGCTTATCTCTAAACCTGATGTTCTGAAGTTAGCCTTAAATTTTAGAGCTTAGCTGCTAGGCATGTTACCATGACACAATGCATTCTTATGCCATGAAACAGGCATTTTGAATATTCCATGGCAGGTTCAGTCCCACAAAAAAGTCACAGTAATTGCATATTTAATAGATCCCTGGTAGTTCTCATTCCCTTAGTAAAGTGTGTATTTCTGTTGTGATCATCTCATTTGTATTCCTTTAGGTCTCTAATAAACTCTTTTCTAGTAACTCTGTGATCAGGATTGTACAGCATTAGATTTGTGCTCAGTTCTCTTAAATCAGGGCTACTATGTACAGATATTTATGTTCCCTCATTTTTTATTTTCTCTCCCTCAAGTCCACTCTCACACCAGGCTCCTGGTGGGGGATTTCCAGAAGAACACTGAAGACCACCATCATTCACCACTTTATTTGTGCAAAAGCACCAGGCCAGACTGGTCCCCACTGAAGTCCTAGTTCCAGGTGTTAGGCCACTTTATTAAAATCCTTTGCTATCCCTTAAAATAAAATTAGGTTGTTTTCTTTTTATTGATCTCTAAAGAGATTAGAACAGGCCTGTTATTGAAGGGCAGACTTCCAAAGTGCTTAATAACTGGAGCAGCAAAGCAGGGTAAATGCCACATCTTAATTACCAAGCCAGTGCTTGGACTCTGTCCACTGGAGTAACTTTAAGAGCACGTTATCCTGTGGCTAATCAGAACAAATGTTTTCAGCATTCATCTTTCTAACGCAAAAGCACCCAAAATTCACAGGGTTGTCCTTTCTTGCCTGCTCCTGACCCTGCAGTTGCACACTGAAATAAACCGATGGAAATGTTCGCTCACAACAGAATTGCTGGGTTGTTGCACCACTGTAAGAGTCTATTAAATATGCAATTACTGCCCCATTCTCTCAAGTCTGATGAACCAATTAATAGCACTTTGTATTTTCATGGCACCTTGCCTCAAAGAATATTAAAATGCTTTTAAATAACAGAGCTCTAGAGCTCTCCTGTAAATCATTTGCACCATTGTGCACAGAAAGTACAGAAAAGTTAGCAGACCAAATAAACCACTTACAGTTCAGAAAGTTTTTTTTCCAAGCACCCTGACAGCATTGTCTGTCTGACTGCCAAGGCTCCAGCACCATGATGACACTACAGGCCCTGTCAGAATAAGCCTGACAATGACACTGCCCCTGCTCTGATGAAATAACTCTGAAGTGACACCAGGTAATCCACAAGTGAAGGTGGGGACACCAAACTGTCTCTCCTAAAATGAATGACTTGTTGCTCCACTTCCTGAAAACCAAAGCAGCTACATGCAAACATGGCACCATCCACAGTCAGTCTGAATTTGTGGTTAAAACATTGATTAATCCAGTGAGCACCATCAAGCTGGCTGAGAAACACATTAACTACATTAATTTTGTGTAAACTAACAGACAGACAAGGATAATCTATGGCTCAAACCACACTTTTTCACAAAGCCAAAACCCATGTTAAAGCAACCTAAAAGGCGCACTGTAAACCAGACCCTGAGCAGGCACAGCTTTGAAGAACAAATGGATCTCCTTTGATATGCACCTGGCTATAGCTGGCTTATAAATGAGGACTCTTGTCTAAGGAAGGGAGGTGAAAATTGTGAACAATTCCTTTCCCCTAATTCCATCCACAAAGCTGGACACCTGCTATCTCTCATCCAGTTTTGAGTCATTGCATTATAATCTACACTTGAAAAAAAAAAAAATCAACCTTCAGAAAAAAATCCTTTCCAACTATTAATTCACCCTCATCCATCTCTACCCCAGTCAGAAAACAAGTGACCTTTAGCTACTCCATTCAGTCTTGACAGTCATAATGTCAAAACTAAGTTTTCTGCACACCAATAGACTCCACACAGTGCTATTTGCTGTGCCAAAACCCAAAGAGAGGACATAACATTTCACAGGAGCTATCCAAATGAATAAAAGAGAAGACAGAATATGATCTAGAAAGAAATCCTACAGGAAGGAAAAAAGAAAATCCAGTCTCCAGTAAGATCTATTCTGATGGTCAGGAAAATCTACAACATACTTTCAAAGTCTGGGAACTTAGATGCAGTACTCTCTGCTGATGAACAGCTCCTGCTGTCTTACATGGTCTTTCTCCCCCACCATCCAGCTGATTAATGAATTAAACACAGACAATGTTCAGACATTAGAATTACCTGAAATTTTAAGCATTATCTCTTCCTGTAGACTTTCCTCCTGTCAGAAAAACATTTGGGAAAACTCTGGGAACAAAACCCTCTTCTACTGGGGTTTAATGCTCTGAACCACCCAGCTACAATTTCTCCAAAAATGTTCTGCTCTTTTTAGAAATGAAAGCAAATTTCTTTCTCACTCAAAGATCTGAAAAGATCCCAATTGCTCACAGGCTTACACCTTATCAATTATTCATTTTCTGAGTCAGATGTGCTCTATACAACAGGCAAGAACATTTGAAAGGGCAGATATTGTTCATGAATAATGTTAGTTTAGTTCTGAAATAACTGAATTATACAAAAGTTATGACTCTTTTTGAAGAAGGCACTACTTGCCATAAGCATGACCAGGTGAATCTGAATTTAACACTTTGTAAGAGATGATCAGACTTCTGAAGTAATTAGGGTTTTTTTATTTTCCACTGGTTTTACATGTAGTTCTTTGCACCTTTTCCAGGGGCAGGGATCTCTAAACTGCTCTGAATGCCTCTCTCTTCCGGACCAGTCCCAATTGTATCAGTCCTTCTCAAAGATTCCTCCTAATCACTGCTTCCTATGGCTCCCCAAGAACTTACACATTAAAGCCTTAAACATTTACACTTTCTTTTTCTACTTTCAGGTCCCCATTTCTCCTGCTTTGTTCTGCACAGCTCTTCTACAATAAATCACAGAGCATTATTGGTCCCATGTGGCTGCATGCCTTTCATTTTTGTGAACTAAAATCCAACCATCTTATCGACTGCAGCTGCTTTTAAATACACTTTGGTGTCAGCAATGATTTACTTTTTAATTATATTATTTTATTTTAGATGAGTGATCCTATTGTTTTTTTAACAGCTGCTTTAAAGGCAGTGCTCAAATAAGTGAAACTTCAGCATCTGAGCAACGAAAACAAGCTAATTTACAATTCCTTAACGAAAGAATTTCCTACAATAACATTCTTGATGAAAATACCACCACACTTCCCAAACGTTTTACATTTCAGTGTGATGATAAAGGGCGTCATTTCCTTGAAGTATGTCCTAGCTGAGCATTCTTGGGAGATTCTCGCTAAAAAGACCAGCAGGGACTGTACAAAGATAAGATTATTTCTGTCTCTCTTCCAAAAGCCTGGGAGACTGTTTCACTGGTTTTCTGTTTCAGCTGCAAAGACAAGTTCTGAATCAAACGCTCACCTAAATTAAAGACTAGGGATTCTTAGGCGAAGGTCCGTTTTTGCCCTCTGATATATGTATGCAATTTGTCTGCAGCAGCACATTTATGCTGCATCTGGGGAAATATTGAGCATATAGGTAAGCTGGTATTTCTCCAGGGAGAGATTATAATCAGTAAAAACAAAAACCATCCATTGCAAAAATGCACTCTAGGCGATGGAAATGGGAAGGGAGAATGCATTTGTGAATGTGGAAGGTACAAGTTTATCCATGTTCTCTTGAGTTGATTTTAACAAATATTTCATGCAAAAAATAACCTGGGAATGCACTGCATGTTGTTTCTTTCCCACATGCATGAAGCATCAGATATTAAAAATATTTATTTAATCCTATTAAACATGTGATGCACTTTCACGACATGGAAACTTTATGACCACAAATGACAAAATTGCCCGCCAGTTCCAGATCAGGTAATTGCTTTCAATTTCTATGCTACTGGGCACTGTTAATCTGGCTGAATGGAGAAAAAGGTATTGTACATTTTTGTAACTTTTTCTTTTTTAATTGAATATGTAGAATTGAAAAGTAGCCAAATAAAATCTGTGGTCACTGTTTCTTCTGATTCTGTGTATCTGCCAAAAGACCCCAGTGAAGTGCAAGGATAATGTCATAGTGAGCTGTGATTTTAAAAAATTTTTTTCCAACTGCTTTTGTCATTCTGAAGGTCTTTCCCTGTTCCTCACAGCATTCATCTTCAAAAGAACAGAGAGGAGGGCATAAAGGGAAGGAGCAGAAGTTTTAGGCTAATGAGAAAACAACAAAATAGTTGCCGTGAGGGTCTTGACATGACTTTGAATCTGAGCCTTGTTTATTCAGCACTACAAATGTGTTTGCTTGCTGAAAAATGTGTTAGGATCAGTCAAAGCCATTTTCCATGGAGCAGCTTTCAGCGTTTTTCAGACTGCAGGTGCCCTCCAGCTCCGCAGCAGTCACGTTCAGAACAGCAATGATCTGGCTACCAGAGTTTCCTGACCACTTCCAAAGGGCACCTTTCCATTCTTCAGCCATGGACTGACAGTGGGAATCAAGCCTCAGATAAATGCTGACCATGTACTCCACTCTGTTTTGGGTCAAACCCTTGCTTTCAGATATAAATATTTATCTGCTGAAATGAAAAGCTTTACCAGCATTTCTGAGGATAGAATCTAACTTTTGTTATTAAAGACAAGAGGTCAAGCATTTGTTCCTGCTGTGATCCCTTGCTAGTCTTGAGCAGGGAGTTCTTACAGAATTCATTGACTCTGCATGTTTAGGTTTTGCATCTGTTTGCTTACCTAGGCAAACAAGGGGAGATATATTTAGGAGCTCCATCATTCTGCAGCCCACAGAAGGCTTCATGAATGCACAGTGCCAGCATTTCAGAACCTATACCACCTACATACCACTTAATTCCATTATCTTAACAACAACATTAGCTCTGATGTGTCATGGGAACCTCTAGGGCCTAGAAATTACTTATGAATTAATTTGTGAGGCATAATCATTAAAAAAATAAATTCAAAAGTCATGATTTCTCATTCTATTTCATTAACATGCTAGAGAAAAAAAAAAGACATTCAGCAAATTTTCCTGTCCATGTTCACAGATCTTTATGCCAGAACAAGACATTGAAGGTGAAAAAAGAGCTTTGTGTGTATTGCAGTGAATACAGAATTTCAGTCACACGGATTTATGATGAACACCATAACGTGGGGTTGTATTAAGTGAGACAAACACATCAACAAAATGTCATGGAATTTTTTGTTAGTAATGACACAAAGTCAAAGACAGGATCCATCTCTGTGCTTGGAAAGTTCCTGGAACGTTTTGGGCTCCAAGCCTAACAAAATAAAATAGATGTGTTAAGCAGCTCACAAGTGTTTGCAACTTTTGTGCTTTTAGATGGTCAGATTCCACATCATGGTCACTCGTGGTATTTCAAGTTCAAAGAACCATCTAGGTAGAGGTATGAAATGGAATTATATTTGTAACCATTGTGGTTAAAAGAACTATGGCAGATTCTTGAAAATCACATTCTTTTCTCCCTTTTGTTAGGCTACATCTGGATGTTCTGAGCAGCTTCAAAAATGATTTCACCTTGATTCATTTAGAGAGGAAAAGAAGAAAAAGGAAACAAGATTCAGAGAGGCATTGAAGTTATTGCTGACATCTGTCTCAGAAAATTTTAAAAGGGAGAGAAACAGTGGATCCATTCAGTTCAAAGAGATACCTGGGAAATATATTGCTATGGATTTCTGTGAGTCAAAAAGGACCATTCTAGAAATAGATTGGGAAAAGAGCACAGTAGTCTTCAGCCTCTCAACTGGAGAGCCATTTGCAGGGGGACATGCTGTCATCTATTAGTCTAACTTCCAGATCTCATAGAAGAAAAATTAATTCTCAGAAGAGACATCTAACAGGAATCACTGTTATATTCACTTAGAAATTTATGGTTGCTTGTATTGTAACATGAGGCCCCTGGATGCACCTTTGCTCTCTTGAGAAGCAAGAGGCCCATCTTGTTCGTAGACCCTCTGGTATTGTGTTTTTCCAAAAACCTGGGCTTTTATTTCAGGCTGTGAAATTGAAACGCCTTACAAGGAATTTGGCCTTGGAAAACCCAGTTCTTAAAATCACCACAAGCTATTACTGCTGTTATTAAGGTGTGATTGAAAGAAGTCCAAGCTAATTAGCTTGCAATGCTGGAAGATGGAATTTTCCATTTTAGTGGGAGATAGCTTTTTCTGAAAGTAACTTCAGTGAAAATAATCAATTGCTTACTAATCTTTGGAGCATAATTTCTTCTGGAATACATTAGAACTTAAGGAGCCATTGTTAAACAAAATGCCTGAAATAATCCCCTACTGAATTCAACCCACTGATTTCCATCTAGCTCAGCAGGCAGCTGATGGCTGGGGGTCCGTAGGACAATCTCTTCTCAGCAGTGGCAACTAATCAATTAGTATGGCACTGGCTAACACCTTCTGCAGTCTTATCTTCTCATCCACACATTGCTTCTGCAACATCTGCCTCAGGGGTGAGCTGTATTTTATCTCGTGGCAGTAAAGGACTTGTTCTCATCAATGTGTGCAGGATTCCAGAGAACTAAAATTCAGTAAGAGCTGATTTATCTAAGTGTTTGACATTTCTTGGCTGTTGTTTAAGTGAGGGCCCAAGCACAATAAAGAATATAATGATGTTATCTGGTAAGAACTTGTCATTTATTCATTATACTCACATATCTGTAAGGCAAAGTTCTTGTCATAAAGTTCTTGTTGTCTGGGGAATGGAGAAGTGACTCTTGAATCACAGTGTCTCTTGTGCAGACTAATATACAATATAGTATTGCTAATGCAGTGCCTTAAAAAGAAAATAACCACGCTAACAGCTTGAGAGATTATTTTAGAAGAAGCAGATCTCTGTTCAATGAAATAACAGAGCACTAGCCAGTAATAGTATTTAAAAGTTAGTACTACCATTGTAATTCTGCTATTTTATATATAAAACATAAAATAAACTTTTCAATAACACATTTTAACCTGCAGTTAAACTGCTGTAATTTCCAACGTGCATTCAGCCAATCTACTGTGTAGCATAAACATGTAATTTTATCAGCAATTATAGCATATGTGAGTGCTTTTATTGTATTGTTTGTATAAATAGGGCTCTGTTTACACAGACATGGTGGTATTTTAAACAATAATGAATAGAAAATGATTGGCTTCCTTCCTACTATACTTCACATAAGCACAGCATAAATGTCTTCATTCAAATATTTGCCTTTATTTATTACAGTAAGTTTTTGTTACAAACTGAACTTTTATAAGAAATTCCTTCTTTTGCTATGGGAGCATGGAAAATAGCATGCATGAAAACTGGAAGACAGTCAGTGAAGAAGAGGTTGGTATGATTTTTAAAGAAATAGTAAGAAGATATTAATTCAATGAACACATTGAATCGGTGAACATCGAGATTTTCTTCTCTAAGACATAAAGATGCAGCTTGTGTAAACACACTTCAAATCTGCAGGTGCTGATCTAATTTCTACATATCCTAAATCCACAGATAATCTGTGCATGAAATAGAGGTGCAAAGATATATTCACACTAGGCACAAGACTGATAACTGAGGCTTAGAAATAGGCTCTTATCTCACTTGGTAGCATTTTTCTGGGATGACACTCCACGACAGGAAGATGCCAGCACTGATTCCACTCACTGATTGTCTTGACCCCTCTATAGTTGTGCTGTCACAGTGCTGAGGCTCAGACACCCCCAGTGTTCCCAAGTAACTGAGTTGTGAGAACATTGCAAGAAAAAGGAAGACAAAGAAGAAATATTCGTATTCAATGACAGTAATTGAATAAATGAGATCCAAAAATTAAAACCAATATGCCAGTGCTCTAAGACAGAGCAAGAACAGATGTTTAAAGGGTGCAGATCCCTCTCTGTTGCTCAACATAGACAACTGGAACAGGAATTTCCAGGAGGAATGGATTTGACCTGGGAGGCTGGTATGCAGTGGTTATCAAAACAATAATTGTTAGCTGAAATTAACCCTGATAAACTCCACTGCCTTCATCTGTGGAGCCTCATCCCAAGCAGTCCTGTTAGCAGTCCTTTCAGCTTGAATATGTGCTGCAATGCAGAATAAAATGTGACTTCCTGCTTTTTGTTTTAGATACTTCCAATAGCATTACAGCTGCTATCCCTGCTACCTTGCCTGAGCTAATTAATATCCCAAAACACGATGAAAGCACCCCAGTGTGGATACATTAACAAGATGGTATTTGGTGGGTCTACAGCGACCTGTGGTATGCCTGATGCAAGAACACGCAACTCTTTTGTTAATGAACGCATTCACATCCTAAGCACTGAAACCACTGCTTTATCCCATAATACTGCAGTGATTAACATTAATTAATTTTCACACATAGTATGAGAGAAATAGCAACCTCATCTTCCTGTTTCAGTATTATTCTTGTCTACTGGTTCGTGTGCAGGTTTAACTATCTCGTTACTCCCCTTTTCTCCCCATATATTTTAACATCCTGTTGCTTTTTGACTTGATGGCTGCCTAGGGCATGGATTATCTCTGTCTTGCATGCCTATAAAAATATAACACATCTATGCCTAGAGGCCCTGGTCAGGTCTTTAAGGCACTGCTGCAACAGCAAAAATCAATAATACTTGGTATAGCGGAAATGAAAGAAGGTTTCTGTATGTGAAACCATTTAGGAATTAATGGCTTTGTAGGTATGGCAACACAGTCCCAGCCTAATTCCCTTCCTTTGTCCTTGTTGATTGTCCAAGAGAATTTAAGCTGAGGGGCAGGTGATGGTTTCTTTCTGCAGGATAAATTAGTTTGTGCACATCTCTTTGCTGCCACAGATAACCAAGTTTAAAGCCAATTTGGGGATTTGTGCACGAGGCTGTGGCCACCAAACAGCAGGAGAGACACACACAGGCTTCACTTCCCAGAACCTGGCTTTGGGGCATACTTTGTCCCTGACTCTCTGGTTAAACTCCTGTGGGTTTGGAGTCATCTCAGGTCATTGCAAGCAGCCCACAGTGTGCCCAAACCACTGCGCTTGCAAAGGAAGCATCTCTACGTGCCTTATTCCCCCACATTCCTTAGTCACTGGTCAGCAGTGTCCTGTGTGGATAGAAGGATTTTCAGCCAACCTAGCCCATCAAGGCAGACATTGTGCTGTTGAATACCAGAAGCTGTGACTGGCAGAAAGGATGGGTCATTTGCACAATAAACACAGGATTTTGCCATGTCAACTAAAGCCACAACCACAGGCTGCTGTCAGGAGTGACAAGCTCCTGTCCCAGAATCATGAACACTGAGGGAGGCAGGAGCAGAAAGAGAGAGGAGAGAGAAGAAGAGCACATTTTGATTAAGGCAGTATGTTAAAGCCATGTTAAGGCAATATGTTACATATCATCCTTTTGTAGTACAGCCTGTTATTCCTTGTTAAGCGGTGTTCATAGCAGAAGAGGAAATCAGGAAAAATGTCCAAGACACTGGGTAAATCAAGGGTTAATATTATTACAGCTGGATGACAGTTTTTCAGTGAAACAATGCTAATTTGCTGAGATCAAAAGAGATTGTAGAAATACATATTTGTTTTGATGAATTCCTTCAAAACTTGGGCAGCTTTCTGCTGGAAATACATTTGGTTTCCCGTCTAGCAAGCTGCTTGGGAGTTTGGGATCTCATTTAATTTGCTCGTGGCTGCTGCTTAAAGGTCTGACAAATCCAGGAGCACACTGCATTCGCTCCTAACGGGGACTCAGCTCCTCACTCAAGCCATGACTTTTAGGATTTTTTGGCTCCCTGCCATGGAGTTGAAATGAGGTTGATTCTCTGTGCCACAGCTCCGGCTTTCCGAGCTGCCTGTTGGCGGTGGCAGCTGCCCAGAGGAGCGGGCTGGGGAATCGTGGGCTTCTTGCAACACTGGGAGCCTTGCCTGAATTTAAGTCTCTTTCACTACCCCGGCCAATTTTCCAGGAGCTGAAGACATCCATGACTGTCTCGCTTTTGGAAAACAAACAGGCAAACAAAAAGCCCCAACACAAAACAGCCCTGCAGAAGCAGAAGGAATATTCCAGTCCGCTGGAAAGGCAAACATTGTGCTGCTGAACAGCTATGAGCAGCTGATGTGGCTGTCTTGGGCTGCCTGTTTATTTTAGGCCACTCTGAGTTCAGTCACCATCCCGACTGCCCACGGATGTCACAGTGAGTCAGGCTTTTTTGACTGGGTGAACTAAGAAACTTGAGATGCTGGAAGAGCATCTTAAAGTGCTTCACACATTTTACAAAATTATGTACAAGTACTTAGGAATGCCCCCTTTTAAAAAATACTACTCTGCCTCTATATATCCATAGCCTATTACTGTTGATTAGGAGATTAAAATGCAGAAAGAGATCTTATTAAACTGAAAATGTAGTTTGGCTCTATCCTTAAGCAAATTAGCACCCTAAACAGGATTTCTAAGTGCATTTTAAAGAGAAACAGCTGTTATTAAGCCACTAGATATTTTGGCTTAAAATGGACTAAAAAGTAGGCAATAGTCTCATTTAAATAGCATGCACAAGAGATGTGGGAGGCAGGATGATTATCTGTATTACGCGTGACTGAAGAGTAAGCTCCAATTCTGCCTCTTTATGCATCTAAAGGGTGTGGAGACACACAAGATTAGAACGATGCACAAGGAGAACGTGTGAGAGTGGCCTTGGTTTGGAAGCTCTGTGGGGTTTTTGAGAAGCATGTGTCTCTGTCTTACATGAAGGGTACACCCTGCCAACAAAGTCCCTAGCCAAATTTCTTATGTCTCTATCTAAGTGATGCCAAGCACATTTCTGACTGGGGTTTTTGAATAACCCCTACTTGTCAAAAGAATTGCTCTCAACTTCTGCTGATGAAAAATAATACTTTCAGTGCTTAACTCCACAGAGTCAATTTTCTCCATATATGTTTGCAGTAATGGGGAGTTTTTATACATGTAAATAATGTTGTTTTTATGGTCGAGTTATATGTATGAATATGGAAGTCTGCCTGAAAATCTGTCCCTTAGAGTATGGACCACTTAAATAAAAAGATGTGTGAACTCTGCAGTTGGAAACACAGATTTCCTATGAGTAAAAATCTTACCGAAAACAGTATTTCACAATTTTCATATTGGAAAAATTTGTACAGCATCCCTCTACCATGAACAAATAAAACTGTTTTACCCTGTCAGCCCAGACACCACAATTTATCACAATTTAAATGTAAAACTGCCTCAAAAGGAAAAAATCGGGTTGAATGCTGAATAGAAAATGAGTTACATTCATAGATCCTAACAAATGTGTGCATGCTTAACGATGTGTTCTGTTGACAGTTTTTAAATATTCAGTTCCCTCATTTGACTCAAAATCATTCTGCTCTCTGAAGAAAGGTAAAAAGATTTCAACTCTTTCAGTCTGAGAAAAAAATAGCTGAACTCTTCAACTTGATACTTTATTCCGACCTTTTTAAAATCCACTGAAAATTCCTTTTTTCACAGCTGGTCATTCCCTGAGTAACACAACACAACCTCCTCTTTGTTCTGCTCTGTGACTGATTCGGTTGTACCTCACTCATGAAAATGAACATTGATTATTGCTGTGCACTTTGCCTATGAACACACTTTCACTGCTCAGCTCACCATGCCTACCCTCCACGTGTGTCCCAATTTACAATGGTGCAAATGGATTCGGTGGAGATGTGAAGATAAATGGCAGTGTTGTTTGTAGGTGGAGATATCCACAAATGAGATGTGTGTGCTTGAACTGGATTGTCAATTAAAACATCTTGGATGCTTCTCCCTTGGCAAAGAGCTGTGCTCAGTAACATGTTTGTAAACAGATTTACACAGCTTTTCATATCCTATTTTTCTCAGATGATGCAGTAAAGATTAAAATGCATTAGTGATGAGCCACACATATAAACAAAAGAAACCTCCCAAATAAAAAAAAAAAGCAGAAAAACAAAAATAATAAAAAAAACCAATGGCGTGGGAAAAAAATAAACCATCAACCACATGCTGAATTAGAAAATATCTGACTCGTTGGCAGCTCCTGTGACTTTGCATAATTCCTCTGAACATAACACAGCCCAGGGACACTGAGCATTGAGCCCTGGCAGGTCTGAGACTGAAAGGTTGCAAACTTCCCCCAAAGTCCTTTTTACCACATTTATTCCTATTTCTGGGTGGAATGCTCTTTGCCTGCACACTGAGAACTGTAACCAAACACCAAAAGAGTAGGAAGGTTTTGAGGTTGATTTGAATTGCATTCTACCCAAATTAGGTTTTATAGGGATTTTTTTAAGGTTATTTTAGCTATTGCTTCATTTAAAGGCATTTTTCTTCAGAATTGCTGGTGACCCCAGTTTTCAGTTAATGCTGGGTTTAAGTGCAATAGTCACTTAACCATAACGCTGATTTTTATAGTGTTTATTGTGTTGTTACATTATATTAGACTGCTCTATTACAATCCCTTATTGTTTGTTACAGCATTCCAGAAACACCCCAATGAACTAAGGCTGCTTTCCAACCATGGAAAAACTGAAGGAAGATGCTGTGCATCCATATGGACTGAGATACCACTTACAGACAACACCCTGAAAAACATTTATAA
This sequence comes from Dicrurus megarhynchus, assembly GCA_013399195.1. Taxonomy (NCBI): domain Eukaryota; kingdom Metazoa; phylum Chordata; class Aves; order Passeriformes; family Dicruridae; genus Dicrurus; species Dicrurus megarhynchus. The sequence goes on from VXAD01000749.1 coordinate 271,646, forward strand.
ATTGAAGTAATGAAAAAAGTTTTCCAGCCTTTGCAGAAAAGCTGACAGGTGTGAGAGGTTTTCCCTTTATTCCATTCTGCAGGTGGCATTGTGTTATTTGCCAAAATCTAGGGATTGCTGTAGTCTCCTAAGCCCCCACAGGGCTCTTTCAATTCTGAGGATGCCAGAGCTCCTTCAGCAACCTGAAGAAGTGACCAGGTTTGACGGTTTTTGCCTGGAGTTATTGCTTATTTCTCAGGTCTTTGTCAGTAACAACTTCCATTAGTTCACCTCAGAGACATGGATAGATGGAGTAATTGGGCTTTGGGGATTTTGATGGCCCTATTTTTTTTTCAGTTGTACTGATCAGTTGAGTACATTTCAGCTACAGGGAGCAGATGGGTGGAGGATCATTTTTGCCTCACATAATGACACACCAGGAGAGCACAAAGCTCCTATGTGATTTTCCATGCAACACAGGTGGAAAACTTTATAATGGACATGTTCTCGAATCAGCCACTGAATATATCTATAATGCACATCCAAAAAACCCCAAACTTATCTTCTCCACAGCATTACTTCTGAAAGTGCCCTCCCTGGTTCCTGGTACTAGAGGAGGACATGAGTCTTTTTGGAATACCTCTCTTCTAAATGTACACTGTTCTCATGTGTGACCAGCCCCTCTCTTTCTCTCTTTCTGGGAACTAAAGATGATCTTCATTTATAAACTGCAACCATGTTTGTGTTAAATGTCTTTCTTTGTGGAATGAGCAATAAACCAGAATGTTCTCCTTTTGATACTCTGGCCAGTATGAAAAAGAGGGATGAAAGTGGGACAATTAAAAACAAATATTTATATAAAAAGCTTCTATAAGGAAATCAAAACCTCTCACCTGATATGCTTTCAGTCTGATAACTGACTTTGTGTCAGTTAATAATCATATTTTTAACAGGTTTTGGGTTTTGAGGTACTAGCAGCCTAAGACATAATGAAAAATATGGCAGTCAAGACCAAAACAATGACATTTTAGTGAAGGAAGATGTAGCTGACAGTTAATTCTGAAACTGAGCTATGGATCTCACATCAGGACATTACCTTGTTCAAACTGTTGCAGTATTTATAAAGGCATTGAGATGCTTTACTCCCTTCACAACCAGTTTCTAAAAGGTGAGGGTAATCCTTTTCTACCCTATCTTTTGTACTCTAAGAATATTACGTGCTTGGAAAAAGAATATTCCATGCTTGGAAAATACAGTCCTGAGAGGCACCGGAGTGGCTGGCCCATGCCTGCTGTCACACAGTGGGAAGGACAGGGAGGGACACCATGTGGGCGTGTAACTGCTGCTGGCCTGGCTGTTCCCAGCCTGGCTCGCAGGTTAACGGGGTCCGATGCCCGCGTGAACCAGCGACTGAAGGATTGATGGTAACTGAGGTTTTGCGTGCCTCAGTTTACCAGTGCAGCCCAACGCCTCCTCACAGCATGTAGGCATGCTGTAGCCAGCAGCGGAAGGTACGGAGAAAAGAGTTGGAAACTCTGTCAGCTGCATTCCAAGTTTATTTTCTCCTGCCCTCGGGAGGGCAGGGGCCAGTTAGCATGAAGGGGGGCTAAGCAGAGAGACCCCGGTTTGCTCTCTGGCAGTCAGTTTTAAGGTATTACATCATGAGGTAGAGATAACAGAATGAACCAATCATGAAAGGAAGGCACCTGATAGTAAACCAATAAAGACCTCTCAGGGGAGGAACAAAATCAAACTAACAAATAACAAAACAGCTAGAGGGTATCTCAAACCACGCTGGCCTGTTACAGGACTTGAAACTTCTGTGAGTGACATGCAAGGGGTATGTTGCTAGGCTATAGGGCAGCAACATGGGTGTGCTGCCATTCACAGGGAAGCACAGGCTGGAGAAATGGGCTTTACGGAGTTCAACAAATGGAAACACAAAGTCCTGCACCCAGGGAGAAACAACCCCATGCACCAGGGCAGAGCATATGGGCTGACTGGTTGGGAAGATCTTTTGCAGCAAAGATCCCAGAGGTCCTGGGGGACACCAAGTTCACCAGGAACCAGAAACCTTGTGACACAGGAAGAAATAATGGAAAGCATTGCTCAGAAATCCAGTTGTATTCAACAGTTGAACATAAACTAGTGCTGCTGAAAAACAAAGGACACTCAACAGCTTTAAATTCACACTTCAGCAACACAATTAATTTTCTTGTCAAAGACAGGAAAAGCGATACCAACCCAGCTGCAGAAAGGTTACAGACAGAGCTGTTGTCTTATGCTCATAATTAAATATTTAATTTACAGTTATTATCAAATGCTAACTGGAATATGTTTCTGTCAGCCTCCTCTAGGATTCTATTTAGCATGCAAAACATTTCCATCAAGAAATCTATTTCCATTCTATTGAAGATAATATTTTGCCTCGTATGTGACTGAAAATTACTCTTCTGGTATTTTTTAACTCTAGTGTTTCTCAATACCTTATTGCCACACCACATGGATATGCAGGATGGACACAGAGCAAAAGTAGCCTGATTATTATCATTTACAGTATATTTACAACAAAGCATCTTTGTTCTTCTCTGCCAGTACAAAGAGATCTTCATTTGATCTCAGGAACAATGTGTGGAGGAACCTTCACCAACAATCTGGTTTAATTTGGTGTGCAATTTGAGAATATTTTCAATGCATTGAAGATCTGTAAATGAGCTTTGTTCCTCTGGTCCTTAGACTACCCAAATATAAAAACCAGCTGGAAAAATCAATCAAGTGTAACTCTTTCTTAATTATCTGTAATCAGAATTAACTGTTGCTCCAGATACAGGCAGAGGTTTGCACAGAAAATTGTCTGCCTTTTTAGCAGCTTCAAACCTGCAACGGCTCTTACTGGAATGGATTCCAGAAGATCCAAGAATCCTGTCAGCTGGCTTTTATCTGATTTTATTTATACCGAGGAAACGAAAAGATCAAATATTTCTAGCAAACTAAAGTAAATCATATAGAAATTTGTCATTTTCAGAATAAGACATGAATTGTAGGTACCCCAGGACAGATGTTTCTGTTCATATAAATTTAACAACAAAAAGATACAGGGTCTATTTTATAATCAGGGGGTTTGAGCTGACATTTTAGTGCAGGTAATTATGAATTTTTATTTCAATTTAATATATATTTGGTCTTGTATAAAAATTATAAGTAGAAGAGTATTAATTATACCTAACAAATTACATCTCCAGTGGGCCATGAAACTCATTGAAATGAAAGTAGAATTGAATTTGCCAGAGCCCAGGTCAATAAAACATTTGGAATTCTTCATTTTACTTCAATAGAATTTGTGTTATTACTCCCCATAAAACTCTGCTTGAACTTTAATGTGAACGAATATCCAATATATTTCTCTCAGAAAAAGCCTTAGATTTCAAAATCAAAGAGCCATAAAGCACAATTCTCTACTGATCCAGAGTAACATGAAAATGTACTTCCAAACTGGGGCACAGCTGCAACACCAGAAAAAAATGTATATATCTACATATATATCTACATATATATATATATGTGAAATTCATATTCAGTTTTCATGTGTTTGAAGGCTACTCTCAGACTGTCCTGCAGATTTAAATGTTTATTAATAGAGTGGAGATGATCAAACATCAATATGTGCTTAAAGACTACCTCAGATTGCCAATCTCCATGTAATGGAACGTTATTTGAATCTCTCTTGGGCCTACCCAAAGGAATTCTCATCCTGCATCCCTCCTTTGGAGAATGTCCAACGGGGAGGAAAATCAGCTGACAATAGTGAGGGACTGAGCACAGACGTGGTGTAGGTGTCCCTCAGTGATGGGAAATCCTAAAAGAGAACCTAGACAGCTGCTTTGAGCGTGTTGCCCAAATTATCTTAGCACACCCAGCAGATTTCTTCTAAGAAATTACAAATATTACAAAAATCCTCTTAAAACCCCTATTAGTTTCTTTTCATGTCCTTTTATCACCGCTACTAGAAAGTAGATAATTTTAAAAAAAACATAGCAAACAGGAAGCCACAATCCAGCCATTTCACCAGAGTGATGCCAATAAATTTCCTATGAAAATTATTCAATTTCTCCCTAAGAACATATCATTTGTATTTATTATTCTTTGTGCCAGATGGCAGTTTTTAGGCTATTGCACAACATAATGATTATAGAGTACCAATAGCTCATACATGTTTTTACTCTAAAACTTTTTTTCCCCCCAATATGCAGCCATCCTTTCTACAGGATCTGCAATATTTCCTCAGGTATTCTCTGTTCTTTCACTACAGGAAACCTGAGAACTCTACAGAAGGCATTTGGGTGTCAAAGGTAAATGAGTTTTAGCAACTGACCACTCATGCTGTGATCAGCTGCCGTGGATTCTGCTCTCACTTTAAAATCTTCCTCTAGAAAATATCCATATTGATAACTATATCTCTGACACAAGTAACAATCATTCTGCTGATTTAAAAGAAGCTATGAAAGCTCAGAAATTACTGCAATCTGTGGGGAGGGGGAGCTTGTGTTGGTTCCTTTGGTATTTTTCCTATAATCTTATCTTAAATTTTTAACTGCTCCTTAACAATGAATTACGGATGCACGTGGACAAAAAACCAAAAAAACCAACCAAATAACAAGAAAACCTCCACACACACATTAAAAAAAAAAAAAAGAAAAAAACCCCCAAAAAATCCACAAAAAACCCCAAATAACCCTGTGCTATCAATTTACCTGNCCCCCAAAAAATCCACAAAAAACCCCAAATAACCCTGTGCTATCAATTTACCTGGAGAAAAAATACATCTATATTTCTCACAAATGTTCTGCCAGTGGGTGACTATAAGAACAATAAAGGGATAAAAAAACCATCAACAAGCTGGAGAACATGAAAAGGTGGCATCATTTTTCTAGCACCCAGTACATCACCAGCCCCGACCTGGCAGCACCATTCAGAGCGAAGAAATAACTCAATCCCCAGTGCCAGGGCAGTCTTTGTAGCCCCAGAGAGCAGAACAGAAGAGATAATGAGATTTGCATTGTGCATACTCAACTATTTAAAAATAAGTTGATGTTATAAATGAAACGAGCCG
>VXAD01000750.1:0-67073 GCA_013399195.1 Dicrurus megarhynchus
CCCTTTGCAGAGCCCTCCTACCTCCAACAGATTGATACATGCTCCCAGCTTGGTCTCATCTGCAAATTTACTGATGGTGTAGTCAATCCCCTCATCCAGAGCATCAGTGAAGATACTAAACAGGACTGGCCCCAGCACTGATCCGTGGGTGACACCACTAGTGACTGGCCACTAACTGGAGGCAGCACCATTCACCACCACTCTCTGGGCCCGGCCATCCAGCCAGTTCTTAACACAGTGAAGGGTGCACCTGTTGAAGCCATGGGCTGCCAGCTTTTCNACAACCTGTCTTTCTGTTGAAAATTGAGGCAAAGAAGGTGTTAAGTACCTCTGCCTATTCCTCATCTTTAGTTACTAAATTCGCTCCTGCATCTAATAGAGAATGGAGGCTGTCCTTGCCCCTCCTTTTGCCATTAATGTATTTATAAAAATATTTTTATAGTGTTTTACAGAAGTGGCCTGATTGAGTTCTAACTGGGCTTTTGCCTCTCAAATTTTTTTCCTACATGTCCTAGAAACTCCCTTGAGTATTTCCTGAGATACCTGACCCTCCTTCCACAGGTGATACATCCTCTTTTTTTCCTTAGTTCCTTCAAAAGCTCCTTGCCCATCCAGGCCGGTCATTTTCCTCATTGGCTCATCTTTTGGCACATAGAGACAGTCTGTTCCTGTGCCTTCAAGATTTCAATTTTGAAGCACGCCCATCCTTCCCAGACTCCGTTGTTTTTAAGGGCTGCTTCCCAAGGTACTCTCCGAACAAGTCTCTTGAATAGGCCAAAGTCTGCCCTCTGGAACTCCAGCGTGGAAATTTTATTGATGCCCCTCCTTGTTTCACCAAATACTGAAAATGCTGTAATTCCATGATCACTGTGCCCCACATGGGCTCCAACCACCACATCTCCCACCGGCCCTTCTCTGTTTGCGAGCAGTAGGTCTAGCATACTCAATATGGCTCTGCAACTACATTTTTAATTTTCCAACCGGGATAATCAAACAAATAAGAATCAAGCAGGCAAAGACTCTTATTCATTATTTTGTAAGGTATTCTGTCATCATTAATAAAAACAAGACTGCAACGAGGGAGACACAGGCATTATTCTGGGGCTGAGAAAAAGGAGGGTGTCCACCACTCACTCTAATGTGCTTTCACTGCTGTCCCTACAGGAAGGAAAGCAGACATCTGCAACTCTTACACCAAGCCATTGGTCAGGAGGTTGCAGAGCTGGAATTTCAGCTGAACGATTGAGCTTGTCAGGTCAGAGAAAGCATACCTTATGGTATGTTGCACAGCCATTGCTTTGGGTCATATGGAAAGAATTGAATATCCTGTTATTTGGTGTTCGAATTGCTAACTCTGGGGGTACATCTGAAAACCCTTTCAGAGCCAAGAGAAGGATTTTCAAATACAAGACTTACAGTTTACATACTTGACCTTCTTTCTCCTTGGCTATGCTACTTGAACTCAACTACCCAGGAAAAGTGACAATATTCATAAAAGGGTCTGTATCCTACCCTGTTCTTGATTTCCAGAAGAAGGTGACACATAGTGTACATAATTATTGGGAAATGGTTCTTCCCTGGTTCTTTTCTGGATCGCCTTTCAATTTGATAAGGAAGGGTAAAGAAATTATGATTAGGGGACTTGTCTTTTGATTCTTTCCAGACAAGCTTGGGTTAGAGGGTCTCAGAATTGCAGAATAACTTGGGTTTCCTCCTATTGAGGTGGAACTTCTTGTGTTTTACTCTATGGCCTTTCCTCCTTGTCCTGTTACTGAGCTCCACTGAAGAGTCTGGCACCATCCTCTTGACACCCTCCTACGAGATACTTACTTGTATGTATTCATTAGATCCCCTCTCAGTCTTCTCTAGGCTAAACAGGTCTCTCATTGTAAGAGAGATGCTCCAGACAAGATTGCATTGGCCACAGATTTAAGTCTGTTTGCAAATGATTCCTTAGGCAATTAGATCTGTTGGAATAAAACATCCTTTAGGGTTTTCTCCTCCTTTTTATGACAGCATCTCTCTCAGTAGCCAAATATTGCATGTCTTCTTCAGACTAAGCAGAAGCAGGCATGCTTCATAGTCTTGTGTATCTTGTTTGATTCCTTTTATTATATTTTTATTATTGCAATATGTTTTTCCTTCAATTTTCTTTGCAGCAGCTGAACCAATTACTAGCAGAACAATCCCATCTGTTTTCTGAGCTCAAACTCTTTGACTGGAAAAAAGAAAAGCCCAGAATAAACAAGTGTTTCCAGATACTGCTGACACTGTGCATCCTCGAATTGGGTGCTCAAAAATGATGCACAAAAGAGCTCCTAGCAAAAACATGACAGCAATAGGCTTTCTCTCTGCCCCACAGCAAGGGACATCCTCAGTGCAGTTTCCTACTAGGACAGTAGTTGAGCCAAATTCAGCTGAGCCTGCCCACTAGAAGCTCTCCACTGGTAATAAGGAAATAAAAGGACATCCACAAGCAAAAATGAAGTTTAAGACATTCATATGCAATGTAAGGAGAAGTTTCAGTCTTAGCCTCAAGGTTTTAAGTGGAAGAGATTGTTGACCTGCAATACAATTTTACTATTCTCTGTCTCATTGCTACAGTCTAGCTCAGGACCATTTCCTTCTAAGCCATGCATTTATCTGAAGGGATGAAGTCAGTGTTTCAGTGCACTTTCAGTCTTCATAGACAACACAGGCAGAACTGAGATGGGACCCACTTTGATATTTCTCAGTAAGCTCTGGCAATGATCTAGATGTTCCAGAGAGAAGAACATAATACATGGATTTTATTTGGCTTGCTTGAACTTTGAATGCAACTGTTTGACTAATTAGTATATTCAATGCTGTCTTTCCTGCTGAAATTAGTAATTTATGGCTTCAAATTTTATACCTAATTAACCAATTTTACAAGGGCAGTAAAGGCAGTGAATTGAAAGGTTTGTTGTTTTTCCGAAGCAATTCTAAGTAAGCATACATCTCACAATGTAACTATAAAAAAACTTGCCTGCTTTTTAAAATATAATTTAAACCTAGAAAATATCTTAAATAGCTGCCTTATGAATTCGTGGCGTCTTCTATCTAAACAAGTGTCCCAATTTTTAAAGGATTTGTCATTTTCTTAAACAAAAAATTAGGGTTAAATTATGCCCTTTATTGTAGTCGTATACTAATACATTGATTTATGTTGATATTACCACTGATGTTATCAAGTAGAATCAAGTTCCTCAGCCATAGACAGTGAGGAATGAGGAACTGAAATATCTGAGATAATGTTTTGTTATCTTTTGCACCCATTTCTTTTCAAGCCTAGTCTTGGTCATTTTTTCAACATACAAAGAGAATAGTGTATTTTTCCTGGGTTTTTTTTTTTTCCAGTTGAAGAAATCTTTCCAAAATTTTTAAGGTAATGATTCAGCAGAAGGAAAAGACTGATGGATGTCAGACTTACAGATTTTGTTTTTAATAGTTGTGGCCTTTTTCTTTAAATGCATGGTATATGACAGAAGTAAATGAATGAAACTTTGCATTACAGAAAGTTCTGATCACAGCAGTTTCATTTGCGACAAGATGAGTGACTAGAAAAGCAGGCATTTTTAAAGGATGTTTTCAAGAGAGGTGCTATGTATTTTGCTATTCTGTGATTACTAAACTTATTATGCTCCTATTAGGAATTACAAGGGATAGGGCTGTCTTTGCAAAAACATTTAAAAAGAAGAGGGGAAGGCTTATTTTTTCTGAAGAAACTTAAGAACTTGCAGACAGCCCAGGAAATACTACTAGAAGATATTCTCCTTATAGTCAGTTATTTTAATAGTCCTTCAAGCAATACTGATCTCAGGTCCAAAGTACCTTGTATAGTCCTAGCCACACTCTAAATTTTAACTTGCTACTAACTGCCTCTGACTATTTGTTACTGTCAGTATCAGATTAGAAGCTCACTGACAGTGACATGTTAAACTGTCAAACTATTACTGTGCAAAGTCACCTGGCTGTCCTTTGCCTTTTCATGTTTGCTTCATATAAATCCAACTAAAACTAAAATGAGATAAGAAACACAGGATTTTCTACATTATAAGCCTGGATGCAGAATCCTGGTTCAGTTTTCTGGGAAGCAAATAGAGCTGGATTCATGCAGAAAAGCCTCTCAAGTTTGGATCACAGCAAAGAAATGCAACTGGTTCATTTTCAAAGCATTGCAGTTTTCAATTTAGGGCTCCCCAGACTGTGAGATGTCCTACTGTCTTGTTTGTTTAATGTTCTAAAGGGATCTTAGATATCATTTAGGCTTTGGTGTTGCAAATCACAGCTCTGCTAAGGTGCAAATAGAAGGAGCATTTGCACATGTTTAAGGAGAAAATGTAATCAAACATGCTGAGCAGCCTTGAGGCTCCTTGCACCTCCATGTTTCCAGAGATGTTCAGGGTAATAAAATTATTAGAAGAGAGAAGTACATAACATAGGAACTAACAAGATCCTCCACAGCCTACTGGGCCATGAATTTTACTGGTTGAAATCTGCCCCATTCTTGAGACCCAACATGGGATTTGTACACTACTTCCACACTATCAAGTTTTTAAGAGTTTATATGTCAAGGTTTGTGATTGTGACAGTCTATTTAGTCAGCATGAAAACAGGACCAAAACATCTTCCATGGAAATTTTTTGTGAAATAAACAATAAATATGGCATAGTTTTTTCTCTCTCCGCTGTCTTAGAAACTGCACTTGCAGATGTTGTATCTCAGCATGTAGAGGAAAGCAAATAAAGAGCATGGTGAAGGACAAACAACAATGCCAGTGCTCAAGATCTCCTGGAAGAAAGGATGTCTAAGAAACTTCCTTGCCTCAGTCATACCAGTGACTCCTCCCATGAAACAAGATGATTTTTGCAAGAGTCACTGAAATGCAATGCATAAAAGCACTGTAGGTATGTGATGTTGCAGTAACTATTGGCCTGTCTTATGTCTGTATGTACAGAAGATGGTATTGGCAGGTGGCAGCTGTTCTTGATTAAAAAAGTCATGCAGGACCTCTTTGGCCATTTGAATTCTACCATTTATATTGATGATGAAAGGAGTTGATCAATACTTAACTCACATAAGCAAGAGTTAACTGTTAGGAGTCAGCAAATATTAATCACAAGCCTAAGAAGCAGGATGCGCCTTGGACTTGTCAAGAGAAGAGAAACAGAATGCACCTTGTCAGGATAAGAAGAACAGAAACCAGCGCAGAAACCACTGAATCAGCCAACAAAGGACTGTGCATGCTTCAGAAAGAAAGGTGAAAAGTGCATTGTGAGGAAGACCACTAGCCTCATCAAAATGACCGCCGAGGGAGACACAAAGCCTTCCTCAGTGTGACCACCAGAGTACACTGCACCTGCGCATCATGTATGGTAATGTTATTAATGACTTCCGAGAAGTAATTTGTATAACCGCTCCTATCCCAAGGAATGTAATAAATATTCATGAAATGTAACCATGTACTGTGCTGTGTAGAGTGCTGTGTGTGCATGTTAGGAGGAGCGATCCCCCACGCACCCAGTGCTGAATAAAGCAAATGCCCACTTCTCTGTCTCTGAAGCATCTCTAGGCTCAGTTTGGAATGATTCAATGAGGACTGAATCTAACTCTTGTTAACAAAACTTTCCTGGTTGAATGATCTTTAGATTGGTATGTGCAGTCCAGCTTCTCCTTTCAATTCAATTATAAAATAATTTCATGCAAGATATGAACAGTATAGGGTTCCCCCATATGCAACACTTAGACACTCACAAATATTGTTAATGTGAATGTGTTTGCATGCATAGCTAGAAAATCTTTCAAACCCTCAACACTGTTTTAATTGTTAATCTGCAATCTTATAGCAATTAAAAAAACATACTAAGCAATGGGAACGTGTTTCTTTCTGAATAATCCTAGAGCACAAGTGATGTTTCACTTCGTAACTCCTCCAAGCATGTTACAAGGATGACTGGACTATGCCTCATAATGCTGTTGTTGAAGATTGGAGAGAAAAGAAAACAAGCAGTAATTTTGGGATCAGGAAAGTCCGGGGGTAGCACTGGTCAATGTGACAGCCAGCTGTGTACCTACTTAAACTCACAGTGTTACCAACATTCTAAAATCCATCATTTATTTCCCTTTGGGGCAATCATATGCAAATATGGTGACAATCTTTATGACAACTCAACAGAATTGATTAAATATCTGATTGAGTATCACAATTGCTCTAGCTAGCTAAAATACAAATTAGCTTGCAGGCTCATATCTTGGAGGGGTGGGGAAGCTACACTACTTGTGAAAAGCATTAGCATTAAGCAGTTTGGAAATTTGAAATCTGAAGAAAACTGACCTTGTGACACTGTAGGACTTCTGACAAAAAAACTAAAACAAAAAAAAAATTAAAAGGAAAGAAATTTAAGTATTTCAATAAAATTATGCTTTCTTCCCCCATTTTACCTCTCTGAAACTAAAGTACATAGAGCCATTGGCTCTTTCCACAGGACTGATGAGGCTCCACAAAGGTCCGTGCGATATATATCAGACCAGGTATGGAAAAGGGTAAGACACATAGGGTTACGTCAGTGTTCTTCTCCTTGCTCTCTGGTGCTCTTTCAGTATCTTTTGCCTCTACTAGTACCTGAAATTAGCACCTGAAATCATTATAACTCTCTATTAAAGAGAGAGGTTAGCATTTTCTTTGTTCTGGTTACAGTATCTGGAGTGCAAGGGCAACATGCAGCCTCAGCAAAACAGGAGGGAGGAAAGGAAAGAGATGGGAAGGGGGAGGTAAATTCTAAAATTATTCCCTAACAAAGACAGAAAATTCAAAACCTAATGATTGCTTTTACCTAGTTCAGTAGCAATTTGTGTCACTTAGATTTTACTTCTTTTGTCATTGTCTTTTGCCTTCACTGGTTTCCCTGATGCCCCCATAAATCTTGAAACCCTGAAGCTAAAAGAGGCTGCTTTTTGCACCAGCTTCAATATTGATTTTGCTAGAGAGTATAATAAAATCTAGTCAGATAACAAGGAAATTAATCTAAGGTACCCTGCCAAGAGCTCCCATTAGTTGCCGTATCAGGCATCAATTCAATCAACCCTTGAGAGCATCACATGAATAAACATCAAAACCTCTCTGGCATGTTAATGCATCAGTTGCCTTATTGTCAATGCTACCGTGATATTCCAAGAAAAGTACTATCTTGGGAATTCAGCCCCTTCCAACTTCAAGTCCAAAGACGATTTGACACAGGCTTAGAAGAAGGCAGGGTTCAGGAGAGGGGATGTGACAGCCAAAAAAATGTGGGCACAGCTGCTTTAAACATAGCTTTGACCTCCTGCTAGATGCACAGTCCAGCCCTACCCAGTCTGGGCATACTGCCTCCCTCTTGCATCCCAGTGCATGGGGATGCAGTGCCCCAGGTCAGGCCCAGGGCTTCCCCTGTGCAGGACTGGAATTTGTGTTTGAAAAAACCAAAAACTCTCAAATCTTGGCGTCAAGCAATACAAATAAACTGGTTCTAAGCTGCTAGATATGAACTGCTTTCTGCTCTAGGGCCATTAGGGAGCTGGGTGACAAGAACCCCACATCTTATTCCAGGCTATACCGTATGTTTTTACAGTGACCAGGGTCTTTTTCTTCACCCCAGGGACCCTTATACCTGGCAGAGCTTCTTTCTGTCTTGTCTAACAAGGTTTTGAATTCAGTGCAGAGAAGTTATTGTCTCCTAATATGTTCATAGAGTGCCTGGCACAATAGGGACCTAGTATCAGTTGGGATCTTTACTTTCTGCTGTGATAATAATTTTATGAGCAGACTTTCATTAAGATCCATTGCTATTTAAGAAACAGCTGCACTGTCACTTTATAAGGCTGTTGACTGTTTTAACACTCTGCTCCAGAAACAAGGTTTTACTCTTCCCTGTAGAAATGGATGTGGGTAAAAGAAGCTGAAGCATGAACAAAGGCAATTTTGCTATCAGATGGGAAAATTCAGAATCACAATATCTGAGGCTGCCAGGAATTAAAGGCTCTCGCCTCTCTAGAGAGGTGCATTTGAATTCATCCATCTTCATTTCATTGCTTTTCACTGTCTTTAAATGGATGAAGCACTCTCTCAACTAGCCCAGATCACAGCTAATACGAGGGACACGGGTGTGGTCCATTGAGGCTATTTAACATTGATATGGGAAACATTTATTACCATGACAAGTAACAAAACACAGGCAGCCTTTTCCTGACTTCCTTCTCCCCCCACCCCTTAAAATACAAAAGTCTGTAAGGACAGTCACAGAAATAGTGAGAAGGCAAGATCAAAAGTTGGAAGCGAACTTGTCCATTCCATACCCCCACCCCTTATCCTAAGGGAGTGTGAGGGTTCTCTGGGGCCTCACCTGAAGATTTGCCACAAATATCCCTTGCATGTCACTGTCAGTCTCTGGCCTTGTCACCTGCAAAAGACTTCTGCAAATACAGATAGCTAAAACATTCCAGTTCCTCTGTATTCTCTGATTAACCACCTGCCTCTAGGAATGACTGCAGTCAGTATTTATCTGAGGGATTTTAGATAATTCAAGAATCTGTCACGGGTGATAGGCTGCTAGAAGTCATGAAAAGGAGCAGAATGATAGTCCCAGGTGGTGAAGAAAACTGTGGTGCTCATCCCAATATTATGGTACACTACTATTTTCATTATCTTGTGCATATTTTTGGGAAATTACTTTAGGTCAGTTCCCAGTCTGTGAAGATACAGTACCGTGCACCTTCCCCAACAAGTACTGTTTCTTTTACAACAGACAAGTCAAGCTATTGTAAACCTATGGTGAAACAAGGGGGTGGGGTGGGGGTGGGTGTGTGTGAAAGTCTGTAGTCAAGTATTGTCTTGCTCGTAAATTAGCCTTTTAAAGGTTGCCTGGACTTTACAGAGCTTTTTCTAAGCTACTGGCAGAGAAAGAAATTATGGAGAGTAGTAAATAGTGATAATCACTTGGGGGATAAAATGAAAAACCTCATTACTTGAAAGCTAGAGTCAATTGTATTAGTGACACCTTGGTAATGTCCTGCATAAGGGCTTCACTGTCCTTAATTTTTCATCTACAAGGAATAGCAATAATGATCTCATTACATCAGGAGAGTTGTTCCAGATCTAGGGTTTCTCAAACCAGAGCAAAGCATGCTGGAAGCACAGTAGCCTAGATTCCTCACATCCTTGTCCCATTTAACAAACAGAGAAGTGGAAGCAAGGGCAACCGAGTCATCCCAAACCAGGCCAGATAGATGTGACAAGCTCCCTTCTCAGACCTGGGTTTCCTGCTGAGCTAATCCACAGAGGAGTGAACGTGTGTGTGTGTGTGTGTGTGTGTGTGTGTGTACATACGTGTCTGTGCAGCTGAGGGTGGAGGGTAGCTGAAGTGAGATGTCCAGGGAAACTTGGAGCAGCTAGTGCCAAAGAAATCTCATTCTGGGAGCTGGTAGCCTTGTGATGTCATGAGGTGTATCCAGCTGTTGCCTGGTGAGCCCATCCTGGCACTGGTTAGGAATTGCTGCCAAAGCATGCAGCAGCTGGTCTGACGACCAGATGGGAAGTGAAGAAAAGGACTTGTGGGCAGCATAGAGGAAATGCAGCTGTGGATGGGACAGAGGAATCTGAAAAAAAGGGGCAGACATGGGAAGAAAAGCTGAAAGAGAACAACAGTTGAGCAGGTGTAATGGACGTAAGAGGCCTGAAACTCAACAAAAAGGAATGAAGTTGTTCTTCTATGTTATAAATGAAACGAGCCAATGCCTATAATAAAAATTAGAACAAATTTATTTATAGGAAATTTGGCAGAGTTTTAGGATAAAAAAGCCACAATGCAGGGAAAACAGCTCCAAGCCTGGGGTCGGTAGCTGGGTGACAGGCAGCCTGACAGAGTGTCAGAGAAGCTCTGTTCACACTGAGGTCTCGGAGTGGTGAGGTTTTATACAGTTTATTTTGCTGGAGGCAACTCTGTATTCAGAGTCTAAAGTCCAAAGATATTCAATTTGGTTTTCTTAGTTATTCCAGCGAGGAACAATGTCCTTCCGATGAGGAGATGGGGTCTTGATGAAATCTCGTCTCCTCCCAGGGGCAGATTGATGGTCCTGATATGTCACCGATATCTTATCGTGGTGAGAATGGCCGGATGATTTCTCCCCAGATGGCCCATCTCCTGCTAAGCCAGTTTTCAGATATGATAATGTGATTCTCGGAAATCCTTTAGTTGAGAAAGATTCCACATTCTTACTGGAACTTGTTCCTCAGTGAATGCAGTTTCACCATAGTTTGGGTTTTAAACAGACATATTCTATACATGCGTTTCAATATTAGACAGGTATAAACTTTATAGGCACGAATTAAACATATATATATAACATTCTATATGTAGATTCATCAGTTTAAAGGTAGCCTAAAGATATCAGTCCATAGAGTTCCTTCAATGATATATGTAACCTGATATAGACCTTGCTCAGAAATCCAGGGAAACAAATTCACTTGTTCATCTTTCCAAGGACACTTATGAGCATGTCAGGATCACAGATGAGCAAAGGGGTTGGTTAAGGACCATAGTCAGATTAAGTGAAAGCTCAAAAGAACAGTCAGTTTAAGGCTATCCTAAACCTTGATATAGCATCCAGTGATAAGAAAGGGATTACAGGGCCAGCCCACCTGTGACAGGACAAGGAGAAACCAGGAGATGTTTGTCCCTGACAAGAGGAACTAGGAAAGGTGGTGGGTTTTTTTAGAGAGAGCTCAACTATTTTTTTGCAGCCTGCTCTCCTCATGTTGTTCCCAGCAGGTACAATGGCTGGATAAGGAAAATTTGAGTGTATGTTTCTACATTAGTAGAAACATACATTTAGTCTGTCTCATTTAGGATCTCTTAATGTTACAAAATCACAGGAAGACAGGTTGAGAAGGAAATTTTGAGTCAGTTGGTGAAGTGATCTTCAACAGCAGCGGTGGCTACAGTAGGCCCTGGGGGCTGAGCATGAAAATGGGCTGGGTAGGAGGCTCCCAGAGTCAGAGAAACATGAGCAAAAGCTGAGGTACCCGCAGGAACCCACAGTGCTCAAGAGCAAGGCTTGAGCCTTGGGTGGGGGTTGCCAGGAGCAACTGTGACAGATCTAAATATCTCCTGGGAGCACGAGTGAGAAGGGTTTGTGGTGTGGTAGTTTGTGAGGAAAGGCTCCTCTCCTTAAGGAGGTCAACATCATTGCAGAACCAGAGAGCAATGTATAAGAGCAGCAGTTAATACCGAGGGGAATAAGTAGGTTGAGTTCCAAACATTATGGTTATGACATGCTGTAGTGCTTGTTCCCCAGTGGCTGTTGGAGTTGCTGCACCAGTAATGTTGGAGGCTTCTCCCGAAACAGTAGATGTAGCTATGCAGCTCTCTGGTTGTAAAGAGTACCTGGTGCCTGTCTGGGAAGGTGGGACTAAGAGTCTTCTCCTCTGCAGAAAGTGTCTGTGTGGAGGAGCTATATCACCAGGTCAAGGAGTTAAATGAGGAAGTGTCTTGGGGTGACTTTATGATGTGTATCCCCTATCACCACTCTATGCCCAGAAATTAAGTAGGTTGTATAGCTTTCATGAGGATGAAAAAGAGATAGGGTATTTTCAGAGACCCTACAGAATCAGGAGCCTCAACCCTTCTTTACACTGGAAATGCGGGTGGGCTCCGCACCATCTCACAAGAAGTCAATAGGAGGGAAGGCTGGCTAGAATGCTGCCATTCTCCAATCTCACTGCATACAAGGAGAAATTCATCAATGTATATAAGTGTCGGAAAGGAAGGTGTCAAGAGGAGGAAGCCAGGCTCTTCTCAGTGGTGCCAAACAGTAAGACCAGAGGCAACAGTCAAAAGCTGATGCATGAGAAGTTCCACCTGAATATCAGGAAGAACTTCTTTACTGTGCAGGTGACCAAACACTGGTCACCAGATTGCCCAGAGAGGATGTGGAGTCTCCCTCTCCGGAGATATTCAAAAACTGTCTGGATGCAATTCTGTGCAATGTGCTCAGGATGACCCTGCTTGAGCGGGGAGGTTGGACCAGATGACTGCACTGATGATCCCTTACCCAGTCTGTGATTTTGAGCTAATCCAACATCCCACTCAAGAGAGGGACTAGCCTGCTTTCTCCTAATATGTCAATACCTTTTTTTATTGTCTTACCATAAACTTCCGCTGCTTCCTGTGGAAAGTAAGTGGAAGTTTACTTTTGGAAAATTTACAAATGGAAATTTGCTACTTGGTATGTGAACTCTTTTTTTTTTATCAGTTTTAAATTGATGTCCTACTTCTAATGTATAGTCTAGTTCTCTAACTCTAGAACTGCAGGATTTCATTAAAAAGTGGTATGCATTCATTTTCTCCATCACTTTCCTGATCTGGCAAACCTGAGGAGTCTAGCATCTCCAAACTAAAGAGTCTTAGTCTATTTAGTCTTTCGTCTCCAGGCAGTTCCTCAACCTCTTTAAACTTTTTCACCCAAATGTAGCTGGATGCCAACAAAAGGAGTTTTTTCAGATTTCCAGCTATCTGCATTTCTTTCCAAAGTTATAGGAAATTCCAAGAATTTTTCTCCTCTGGTCTAATTTACAAAGTCGGCTTTATTATAGCTACTTCTTTCTGCTGCCATTCTCCAATCTCACTGTAAAGAGCTAAGTCCAAAGTTGTTGCCCTCTTCTATAAGAAATATCCCAGAAGAGAGTCAATTGTCCTTATGAATTTTGAGCACAATCACCACAGCCTGCAAACAAATGCTCAGCCTCAAGCTCCTCTCTCTGACTCTTTTCTCAGAGTTCAATTCTCCCCAAATCCAAGTCTTAATTGTAAATATTTCTCTATTGTCACTGGAAATGTTATGCAAAACTGTTATGGGTTAGCATAGTTTGGTTTTTTTTAAGGAAGGCTCCATCAGCTGCGGAAGTGATTCTTTTGCAAAGAGGTGCTTACAGCCTCCTCTAGACCTGACAGAACCAATCAACTGACTAGTTTGAATATTGGCAACTTTTAAAGCCACTTAAGAAGCTTGATTCGCCTCTGTGATCCATGTTATAAGTGTACGGAGCCAATTTCTTCAATTAAATAAAATCAATTTATTTGATAGCAAATTTGGCATAAATTCTGGACAAAAAGCCACAATGCAGAGAAACAGCTCCAAGCCCGGATGTCGGCAGCTGGGTGACAGGCAATCTGACAAGGTGTCAGAATAGCTCTGTTCACGCCGAGGTCTCGGAACGGTGAGCTTATATACAGTTTATTTCGCTGGGGGCAACACTGTATTCAAAGTCCAAAAGTCTTAAGATATTTAATTTGGTTCTTGGGTTGTCCCAGCGAGGAACAATGTTCTTCCGAGGAGATGATGAAGTATTGATGAAATCTTATCTATGTCCAGGAAAAGGGGGTGATGTTCCTGAGATGCTGCATATCTTGGCTATAGTCTTGGTGATTTCTTCTCGGAAATCTTTTCAGCTGAGAAAAGCCACACATTCTTACGGGAATTCGCCCCTCCAGAGAGTGTGGTTTCGTCATGTTTAGGTTATATACAAAAATATCCTTTACATGCATTTTAACATTGAATAGGTATAAACTTTATAGGCACGAATTAAACACATATCTATAACAATCCACATTTAAGAACAAACAAAGCCCGGGAAGCTCTCTCTCACTTCCGGCTTTCAGACAGGTAACTGGGGGGGGGCCTGGGGCACGGCCCAGCGGGACCGGGCCCTGCTCGGCGTGGCCCGGCCAGGCCGGCCAGGAGACAGGAGGCCCTGTTCCATCTGTGGCCCTGCTCCCTGTGGGCCGTCCCCCCTCCAGCCCTGCTCCATGCCGTGCGGGCCAGGCGCCCCTCATCCAGTGCTGCCCGGCAAGGAGAGATAAGCGAATTCCAGCTCCAAGGCCCAGGTGAGATTAACTCTTTTAGTGCTGTAAGATTTCTCCAGAACAGATGAAGCCTGCAGACATCAATCCTCTCCCAAGTCAGAGGAAAGGGAAAGATGAAGGCACGTGAAGTAAACAGCACAGAGACATCAAAGTCAGTGAAGAAGGAAGAGCTGAAACCCTGAGAGAGGAGAAAGAGGAGATGCTTCTCCTGGAAGCTGAAATTCTCTTGTAAGGCTATGGTGATGGACTATGATATATCAGAGTACCTGTTGTAATTTCATGAAAGCATGGGGGGGTAGAGCGTTCAAACCGCAATCATGAGTAAAAATACCTGTGCTGAATTAAGCAACTGTTGAAGTAGCTGTGATTTAATGAGAAGTTTTAACAGAGAGAGTTGAAAGTGATGAAGACTCTTGCTGCCAGAAAAGAGGAAGACCTCTGTTCCTAGAGATGAAGATGCACCCACAGATGGGTAAAGAGAACTTTTGTTTCTGAACAGCTCATCCTTAAAATGGTACCCCATTAGCTAAAGATGGAACCCTCAAAAGCAGTTGTGGGGAAAACTGCGAGTCGAGGGAAGGGACTTTCACATGCAAGCAGAAACCATCCCAGGCATCTGCCTTGCTGTGACGCTGAAGCCACAAAAGAACTGTTTCTTGTGGAGATGTCTGCATAGCATGAGGAAGAAAGACTCCTCTCCCTAAGTGGACTGAGAAAGGTTATTGTAGAGATGGTAAACTGACTGAAAAAAAATCTCGAGGGTTGTTTTTTTACATTGTCGGTGGGAGGAGGGAAGAAGGTGAGGGGAAGAGAAGTGTTCTGAAGGTTTAGTCTACCTTTTTTTTTTTGCCTTTTAGTTCTGTTAATAAACTTCTTTATTGTTTTAAGGTTTAAGTTTTGTGCCTGATTTGCTTTCTCCTAATTCTTATCTCACAGAAAGAAAATAAGTAAGTAATGGGCATTTTGAACCAAACCACTGCACTAAATTGGTGTTTCTGCCCGGTTAACAAACTGAACCCGCTACAAAAACATACAGTTTCTTCTTATTGAAATAAAAAAAAATTACATGGAAGAAGGAGGCAACATAGAGTTGCCAAAAAGTATGGATCTAGAATGAAGGCAGGAGGTAGAGAGAGAAGCACAGTGAGAAACAGAGAGGACTGAGGAGGAAATAGTTCCCCTTTAAAAAGTTCCCCTTTATTTAGGGGAACTCAGAGTCAGACACACAGCTGGCTGCAAATATGAAAAACAGGAACCCTGGGTCCCTTTGCTCGGGGCTGCATTTCTGTGCCAGAATGGCTATCGGGAACAGGAATCCTGTCTGTCTCGGGAATTCACAAAGAAGGCAGAGAAGGTCACACATGGTACTTACCTACCTGATGCATCTCCTGGACAGTAGGCACCTATCTATAGTGAAGAAAATCCAGGGATGAACATCAGCAAAGCATCTGCTTGGAATGAGTTTGCAGATTCCTTTTAGGACTGGCAGATAGATAAATTATTTTTCCCATGTGCCGTATGACTGTGCAGACACTTTTCCATTACTACTTTCCCCTTATAGTTTTACTCCTTCTTTACTTCTCCTATGGGAACTCCACTGTGTTGTTTTGGTAGAGTTTTTTGGAGACTTTTTTTGTTTGGGTTGCATTTTTTAATATTATAGACTTACATATTCCGTCCTTTTCTGTGTTGTAACATAGTCAACTTGTCAGGTAAAGCTTTAGACTCAATAAAGAGAAGATCAGGGATCTTGGTGGGACTTTTAAAGCAAGAGGATGTCTTGGTCTTCTGCTAGGCAGAAGTGAGCTAGCACTGTGAGGCAGCAACAAATTCAATACAACAGCTCAGAATGAATTAGAAATGACACTGCTAATCCCTAGATAAACAAGATGGAAGGAAATGTGTCAAAACAATAAAATACATATTAAAACATCTGTAAAGATAAACACTCATCCATAGTTAGCAGTGATAGATGATGGAATGTTGCCAGTGAAGCATGACCTGTCATATGCAATGCAAAAACCAGATGCATTGGAGATTTATGTCAGATTTGCTGGGGATTTCCAGACTTTGAAAGAAATAAATAAGGAGAGCAAATCTGGAAGAAAAATATAATAAAAAAAAATACTTATTTTTAAATACTAACCTTAATTTGGGGTTTTTAGTAACTTATACTTTTCTTCTCTGGATCCACAGGGCAAAGTGACAATTCAGCAGGGTGTTCATGAATTGTGTGAAATCGTTGTCACAGTCACTGAAGACCTTTGGAGGAATAAACTAATTACTCTAGAACATACATGGAAAGAAGATAAAGGTCTGAGAGGAAGAGAGGTAGGAACCTAAAAAGTCTAAGAGAGCTGGAGGTCTCGGAGGCTCTGTGAAACACAGGGATTCCCATGCTCTCTAATCCTATACTGCTGACACTTTATCAGCTAACAAGACATAAGTGAAACTCTGGCTAATAATGTTTTCATAATGTTTTCTAGTATTATGCTTTCCAGAAGGGAAAGAGGAGTGTATAAACTGTTTTGTAAAGATGTCCTGGGGTAGTCCACCATATCCTCTGGGAGAGTTGTGGGAGAGATGTGCTACAGACCAGGGCAGCCGAAGGCAGATGGTGGTGAAGGCAAAACCCTGGCTTTGCCTGACTTCTGAATGATATGTTTGACAACAGCAACAGCTCGCAATTACAGAATGGGTGAGGTTGGAAGAGACCATTGGTGCAGTCATCTGGTCCAACCTCCCCACTCAAGCAGGGTCATCCTGAGCACATTGCACAGAATTGCATCCAGACAGTTTTTGAATATCTCCGGAGAGGGAGACTCCACATCCTCTCTGGGCAATCTGGTGACCAGTGTTTGGTCACCTGCACAGTAAAGAAGTTCTTCCTGATATTCGGGTGGAACTTCTCATGCATCAGCTTTTGACTGTTGCCTCTGGTCTTACTGTTTGGCACCACTGAGAAGAGCCTGGCTTCATCCTCTTGACACCCTCCCTTCCGATACTTATATACATTGATGAAGTCCCTTCTCAGTCATCTTCTCAAGGCTGGAGAGTCCCAACTCTTTGTTGCCCTCCGCTGAACCTTCTCTAGGAACTCCATGTCACCCTTGTCCTGAGGAGCTCAGAACCAGACACAGCAC
Organism: Dicrurus megarhynchus; assembly: GCA_013399195.1. Classification (NCBI taxonomy): domain Eukaryota; kingdom Metazoa; phylum Chordata; class Aves; order Passeriformes; family Dicruridae; genus Dicrurus; species Dicrurus megarhynchus. The sequence goes on from VXAD01000750.1 coordinate 17,060, forward strand.
TCCAGATGTGGCCTCACCAGTGGATACCATTGGTCTTTTTGGCCACAAGGGCTCACTGTTGGCTCATGGACAGCTTGTTGTCCGCCAGGACCCACAGGTCCTTCTCTGCAGAGCTGCTTTCCAGCAGTTTGGCCCCCAGCCTGTACTGGTGCAGGAGTCCGCATTTGTCTTTGTTGAACTTCAGACAGTTCTTCTCTGTCCATCTCTCCAACCTCTTAAGATCCTTCTGAATGTCAGCACAACACTCTTGGGTATTGGCCACTCCTCCCAGCTTTGTGTCATCNCATTTACTTTCTTCCAGTGTTAAGGCACCTCTCCTGATCTCTGCAACATTTCAAAGATGACCATTAAGGGCCCTGCTGTGGTGTCCATTAGCTCTCTCATCACTTCCGGGTGCATCCCCTCAGGACCCATGGATCTGCAGACATCAAAGCTGCCTATGTGTTCTCTAAAGCAATCCTTCTTGAGCAAGGAAAATCTTCCTTTCAACGTTCCTTTACCCCGGTCCCCTGGGTCAAAGATTCATGAGGGTTGGCCATGTCAGTGAAGATGGATGCAATGAAGGCATCCAGTTACTCTGCCTTCTCTGCATCCTTTTTTTAACTGGGTTCCCCCTCCATTTAGTAATGGGCCCACATTTTCCTTTGTTTTCCTTTTGTTATTGATGTATTTGAAGAAGCCCTTCTTGTTGTCCATGACATCCTTGGCCATATTTAGTTGCAGATGGGCCTTGGCCTTTCTCATCTCATTTCTAGTTACTCTGACAACCTCTTTATATTCATTCCATGTGACCTGTCCCTGCTTCCACCTTCTGTGTATTTCCTCTTTATGCTTGAGTAATGACAGTTATTCTTTATTCATCCACACAGACCACTTGCTCCCTTTGCTGGTGCATCAGGATGCATCGTTCTTGAACCTGCAGGATGTGATCCTTGAATATCAACCAACTCTCTTAGATCCCTCTTCCCTGCACAGCCTCTTCCTGCGGGATTCTTTCCAGGAGATCCCTGAAGAGTTTAAAGTTAGCTGTCTTGAAGTCCATGTTCATAATCTTGCTTGTTGCCCTGTTTCTTCCTTTCTTGTACTGAACTCCACTGTCTCATGGTCACTATAGCCAAGGCTGCCCCCAGTCTTCACATCTGATAGAATCAATTAGGTCGGAAAAGACCTCTGAGATCATCAAGTCCAACCTATGACTGAACACCATGTCAACTAGATCATGTCTTTCCTTAAACACCTCCACCACCTCCCTGGGCAACTCATTCCAATATTTCATTGCCCTTTCTGTGAAAAAAATTCTTCCTAATTTTCAACCTAAACCTCCCCTTGTACAGCTTAAGACTATGTTCTCTTGTCCTATTGCTAGTTGCCTGGGAGAAGAGGCTTTCCCCCACATGCCTACAACTTCCAGCAAGGCCTTTCCTGTTTGTTAGTATAAGGTCAAGCAGCACACCATTCCTTCTGGGGTCTGTTATGATCCAATTGTTATTAAGGTTCTTTGGAAATTCCTCTGCCCAAATTAAGGTGCAAACGAGACCATGTGCCAGTGACAATAGTAAGGGTTTTATTTGATGGTAAATATGAGCGAGAGAAAGAAAGAAAGAAGTAGAAAATAGGTGGGGGGGACAGAAAGAGTAACAAGGACAGAATAAGGAAAATATCACCATTCTGTGGATCCCAAGATGTTCTGTTGATCCTCTCTAGCTGGTCTTCTTGGTGGTGAAGGTCCCCCCGAAAAGCATAGAACCCCATGGGTTCTATGCTTTTCGGAGTAGGTAGGCATGTCCGGGCATGTCCCCGTGGAGGTGAGGGGGGGCAGTCTCTTACAGCAGACTCTTCATCTGTTGCATCACGTGCAGTCCTGTGGGGCCAAGCCTCTCACGTGAATGTCTCATGGATGTGCCCTGTGGGGCTGGGGGTTCCGCAACTGGGCCAGTTTGTGTAACTGGAGGATGAGTGTTTATTGCCTCTCACCAGAGGTTACACCATGCACCCAAAACCTCCTCCTCCCGCCTTGGTTGGGGGGAGTCTGTGTAAACCTGGCTTCTGTGAGCTGTGCTCTCCCCCCACCCCAAACACTCAGCTGGGGATAGTTGCAGCTGGTGGCATCCTTTTGTGGATGCATAACTTTCCCTCAGCCTGAGATGATTGAATAATGCATTTCCCTTGATCTAATCGGCAATTTGACTTTCAGTTCAAAGTCCCAGTCTTCAGAGAGGCTTCTTCGGTTGCAGCTTCTTTGTCATGAACAAAACTTTCAATGTTTGAGGCATGAACTATTTTCAGTCTCTGACAGGGTCTTCAGTACTTCTGTCAGGAAGTTGTCATCAGTGCTTGCCAGGAACGTCCTAGACTGCTTGTGCTGTGTTTCTTCTCCAGCGGATGTCAGGGTAGTTAAAGTCCCCCCCAAAGATCAGTAATTGGAAAAAGGAGGGCGGAGGGGGGATAGGGAATGTATGTCTGGTATTTTTTAAATTGCCTTATGGTTTTGAGCCTTGTTCAAGATTTTCCCATAAGCAGGAAGTCTAGGAACTTACTTAGTTGTGTCGCTCTATATCTTATTAGGAATATAAGTGACATACAGGTTTATATGTTCTTGGGCATAAGGTCCATCAAAGATGAACCTCTCTCTCCTTGTTATAGCTTAAGAAATACCTGTTTGCAATCCTCTGAAGCTGTTTCTTCCCAGCATTCATTAACAGAGCATCAGTTTTCAGGGAAAGAAAAGGTTTTTCTGCAATCTCCTATGAAATTTTCTAGATGTCTTACTTGTTTCTGTGCATCTGCCTGTTCAAATCTGCCTGTACTGTTTAAAAGAAGGTTATGCGTCTGTTGGGGTTCTAAGGTATAAACTTGATATCTGATTATTTTTATAGCTTGGGTTCTTAATAATACCATTCCAAAAGAAACATTTCAAGGATAAATATTAATTACTTTCGATGTTACTTCATATTTGATATGCTGCAGATAGTGCTTGTTTTAAGTAAGTGGAAGCAGGTGTGCAACAATTGATTTAATTAAATTAAACAAGCAAGTAGGGAATGAAATACACATGGCCATTTTCAAGGAGAGATACTGTAAACACTAATTAAGCAGCTGCAATTCAGCAACTAACAAAACTATTCCCTCTTCCTAATTTTATGGAAGAGGGAATAAGTCCTGATGTTCTCAATCATGACTTTGTTATTTATACCTTGCTAAGGTATAAAGAAGAGGTGCCCATAACCAGGCCAGCCATGAGATAGATGTGGCCAGATGAATTTTCATATCTGGACCTTTCTGAATCCTGTAAAGATCCAAGAAGAATGATGTAGCATTGCTTTCACACTGTCCATTAAGTCCCAAAAGAGTCAGTGATTGTCTAAGTGAATGATTTTCAGAACTAATTAGCAAAAATAATCCTCCATTCCCCTTCTAGATAAAATTAAGTCCTTTTATGTAAAATAAGGGATAGCTAGTACCTTTCCAGTACTGATTCACCATGTAAGACTACTGTAAATTTTGTGTGTAATGAATAAAAAATACTTAGAAAGGAGAGAAATGGATTTGCAAATTTTTACAAATTTTGAGTATTTATTTCTGGTCTTAGTCCTCATTAGCATTTATCTTAATCAATAGATATGCTCCCTGCAGAAGTACGGACAAGCTCTTAGCTTTTACAATTAAAATAATTTTGATGGCTTTTTCTACTATTGCTGGCAGAAGTCAGCCCAGCTAAGTTAGAGCAAAAAGCTACTTTGCAGTCTGTTTTGTGCATTTCTGTGTGCAGGTTATAGCAACTACCCATGTGCTATCCAACAAGAGGCAATAAATTACTCAAGTCAGATGCACAGAGTCAAATTCACAGCAGACAACTTACCTCATGGGGTTGATTTCCCAGATCTCCCCATGTTGATTAAGGAAAGGGATTGCCTGTACCAAATGGAGCAATGCCTGTGCTGGCCGAAGAGGGAGAACAAATACTGCTGCTCAGAAAACAGTGGTCAGCCCTGCCTGCTTAGCATTTGTGTTCACAAAGCCTGGCTCCGAGGTAGGTTGTAGATCATTAGAAATAATAAAAGAAAAAAAAAAGTGTGTGAAATTGAGAGAGACATTCTTCTTTTTTTGCTCCTAGCGGCCCCAGGAAATGGAGTTCCATCTCCATTCTATGCATACCATGTCCAGCAAATCCCAAACCAAGTCTGTGTATATCTTACAGACAGGATTGTGTAGTGTCACAGGATGAATGCAAGCTGTCTTAATGGATGAAGCTGTTTCATTTTAAATAAATAATTTAATATTAAGTGGAACACACACTGGCATATCTCCACCCTTCCCCCCTGCATCTTTCTAACACCATCATCTCCTCTTCTTGTGCTGCTCTAATGGAGAAGCCATAAAATATTATTCCAGACGAGGGCAGCAGATGGAGCAAGGAGGAGAATAGGCTCTTCTCCTCCCTCCTGGCTTTACAGAAATGCACCTGCAGCATTTATTTGGGATTTTTAAGGGCATCCAGATCTTTAACTGAAAGGCTGGATTTACTTTCACCAGAGCACCTTCAGCAGGGACTCACACTGCTGCTTTCACAATGTCTTTGGTCCTCCTTCCACATATATTAGAGCATTTGTGACAGTGGCTGTAGAAAGTGGGCACCCTGCTATTAGTCTTCTACAAGATCCTCAATGAGGTTTGCTTGTGGCTGACAATTTTATGTTTGGTTTTAACAGCCATCATACTTTTGATGAATAAGACTTTATGTAATGAAAAGAGGGTTCAGTTCAACTTGTTACCAGATGATAAATGGCCTACACCTTGTGAGCTAACCCAATGCTTGTTCTCCAAAACCACTGGCCTATGGAACTGCACAATGCCCATGGTGTAACAAAGAGAACTGGAAGTTCACCTGCCCTAGTGCCCTTCCATCTCAGGCAGGGAGATGAGTCAACCAGAACACTGGGGTCCCTGATCACCAGGGACCACCAGAGAGACCCCCAGGACAGGAGAATGCATGCATAAAGGGGAAGGAAAATAAGTTAATGATTTTGGGGAAATGATTATCATATGTATGTTTAGTCCGGGACAATCAATGAATATGTATGTAAAATACAGTATATAAACAGACATTTTCCTGTAGCCAGCATGCATGGCTTTTGGGAGGAGCTATCCCCCTGTGCATCTGGCTGAATAAAGAATGCCTGCTTCTTAATGCTATGTTAGCGTTAAGGAGTTTTTTACTTCACCGAATTTTTGGTAGCAATCTTGCTTTCAAAACCAATTTGTTGAAAGATCTGTCTGCCTTTTCTTTCATGTTTCATATTAATAATTTCCTGGCCTTTGCAAAAAAAAAAAGTCCATTGTGGTCCCACTGGACCATTAAAAAAGAGAGGCAGATTTCATCTGCCTCTTCAAAATTTCCTGATATCAGCAGTTATTATTCTGCTGTTTCATCATAGATTAGGTATTCAAATAACCTAACCAAAGAACAAGCATTTAATTAAACGACAGGCAAAGAGGCACTTTATGGTTGGGCACTGCTTGAATTGAAGCGGTCTTTATTAATGTAACTGAAATAGATACCTACAGTTGCATATCAGCTTCATGAACGTTCCTCTCCATGACATTACCCTAGCACTGTTCTCTCCACATAACCCAAATAGTCACTTTTGCCTATGATATTACTTCAGAAAAGATATTTCCTCAATGCCTTGTGGGTCAGAATAGTACTGCTGAAGTTGAAAATGTATGTGACTGCCTTTAGAGAAAGAAAAGTTACCTGGTTTATCCTGGTGATGTCCAAACTCTATGTGCACAACAGGAAAAGTATCACATTAACTGGTTATTCAAGCACGTTTTCTGTGTATTGTGGCAATGTTTCTTGTTCTAATGACTGTGTCATTAGAAACATTTTTCTGGTAAGGCACAAAATTTGCCTTTCTGAACCAACTGAGAATTTAATTTCCTGAGGTCCAGACTCCATTGAAGTCACTGTTCTGGGACAGTTTCCAGCTTTTATGCTGTGTTAGGCAATTAACTTTGTGACATCTTAGCCCTACTAAACCAGTAGAAGTTTTGTCTTAACTGCAGTAGATTTAGTATGTTGTGCACTCTATAATAATTGAAATGGAAATTATAGGAGCACAGTTTTCTGTCTGCTATTATAATGAGTTTTACAACTTCCTAGGAGCAAGCTTCTGGAGATAAGGAATCTGTGCAATCCCACATGAAGCAGAGCTTGTATGTCTCGAATGAATGAAATGTAACGTACCCATGCTGGGCTCAACAGCTTGCTGTCAAACCTCCAGTGGGGTCAGTTCTATTGAAATTGAGAAAAGAAAGATAAAATGCTAAAGACTAACACAGCTTTTTGCTATTACAAGTGCAAGCTTGAAATGCAGGCAGTGAAATTAGGGGCATTTTAGACTTGGTTTCAAATTCCACCCAATGGAGGTGTTCTTCTCCACCTTAGAAATATTTTGCATTATCTACTTTCCACCATCACCTGTCATGGTAGAGATGGTCTCAGACAGAGGACACCATCCTGCTATGAATAGCAAGCAGTAATCTGCTTAGCAATAGGAACCAAGCAAGGACCAGTAGTATACTTCCTCCTTCCCTCAATTTTGCTGTATGGGCTGGAGCATCAGTCTGAAAGTCTAGGGATGTAGGATGAAGACAATGGCAGAAGCCCTGCATGACTGCCATCACTGCTGCATCACTAGTGCTGTCCTCTGGGGTAGCTAAGACTTCTCAGGATCCAGCACGGGTTGCAATATCCCCTTATTTCCCCCTCAGCTATTCACACAGCTTTCTGAGGAGCTAGTCTCCTCAGAAATCAGAGCTACATGATGGCTATCATGGCTCTGATTGGCCATCCAGTTGACCACAGTAGTCAATGATGATACCCAGAATGAAGGCCATATCATGTAGAAGACTGCTCCCTTGAACTCTCATCCTCTATATTCTCTAGCCAGCAAAAATTAACCTATTACAGTTTTTCATCTACTGAATTTTTCAGACCATAATTCTTTTTCTCGAGCTGTAAGGAAAAAACCAAACACCTCAGGGGATGGAAAGGTATGCTCTTGTCCCTTCCTACAGAGAGCAAGTGCTGAAATATGCAAAGCTTATAGCTTGCCACTGACTGAGCAATGCTGAACAAATCAGCCATATCCCCTTCTCAAGACCCGAGTCACCCACAAACTGGAATTTTATCAGCACAGTAATGGCGTCTCATTGCATAGCAGGGCAGTAACTACCAAAATGTTTGTGGTGCTGCTGTAATGTGAAGAACAGAGAGTGAGTAAGGATTTTTCAAGATGCTTGCAGTAAACTGGAAACTCAGGGAAGTTGAGAGGAGCCAGTATTCACCTTCCCTGAGTTTCTTTGAAAACCCTCTTATGTGGATCACTCTGCTCCTTGCTTCTTTGTTTCATGTCCTGTGTTGATAGACTTTTGGTGTGGTTTCAATCAAGTCTAGCTTACTCCTCTTTTAATAGTTTATTGGATAACATGCAGAGATATTCTTTGCCAGTGAAGCTCACAGACTGTGTCAGACATCTACAACCCTTGCCATCCTGCTGCAAGGCACAAAATCGGTGGGATAGGCGTATGTGGTAGGCACTGATGTTTCTCACACTTGTATGTGTAATTTCCACACAGAGAAGTTGTTTTCTTTCCAGGTTCTCAGTCTAATAAAATAAAGCAGACATTGTGGAGGGCGTTAAAAAGGGGAGTGAACACAGCAGTGTTTTAGAAGCTGTCTAATACGCTCCATGTGCAGGAGGACTGTGATACTATTTAAATAGATCCTTGAATGTAGAGCTGGAAATTATGTAATCTTGACAAGTCTACAGTGTTTTAGCAGGAAAACCCCTTTGTATCCATACACAGAAAGACCCCGGTTCAGCGCATAATTAACCAGAGCAAGAACTTAGAGTGAGAAACAGCAACTCCAGGAAAAGGAGCAATTCTACAGATCTAATATCCCTGGAAAGGGAGGGAGAGAGACTTCTCTAGGAGGTAAAGGCCAGCTTTAACCTCATCCCAGCTCCCACCTTGCTTCATGCTGCATAAGAGTGATGTATTTAAGGAGAAGCACAAATTACATGGGTCAGAGGTCATCTGCTGCTGCTTTGTTCTGAGTCTCCCTGGAATATAGTTTTTCACTACCATCTGCCATTTGCTGGATTTTACATCTGTCTTTCCCTAAAATTAACTCTCCCAAAGCCCTCTGACATAAAGAGTAATGAAAATTGTGCACTGGAGTCTTTACAAGCATGAACCTTGAGAATCTTTCTCCCTCATGAAAAGCTACATCTTTTTCTTTCCATGTTTTCTCCTGGGTTGCTTCTCCTGAAACAAGAAGGAAGACTTTGTTATAAACTAGATACATCAGAAAATGTTTAATTTTTTATCTAAATGTAAAGCACAGGTTAACCTATAATAATTTTCATGTCAACTGAGTGTGATAGTTTTTTCTCCTTGGCTTTGCACAAGGAATCTGGGCGTGACCCTGATTCTTGACATAGAAATTTCCTTTGCCACTCTAAATGGGGCTTTTGTCTTCCAGACTTTTAGGTTTCCTTTGTAATGCCCCTAACCTTTGTAGGGGCAGCAGGAAAAACATTTGCATGAGAGTCATCTATGAGGGTAGATACAAATCCCAGACTCCTCTGAGTGTTCCAGCCTTAAAAGCTTTACTCAGCAGGATAATAAACACAAATGATGTCCCTCTTGGACCTGGGATAAATATGCTGTTTTTCAGGATGTGGCAATGATTTTCATCAAGCCTTCTGTTTCAAAAATATGACATATATTTATGTTTGTGTCTGTGATGCAATTTATGTCCCTATATGCATAGACATCAGGAGAGTGTGAGCCCTGACTTTTCTTACCTGAAGTGTGTATTATATTGGATGTAACCACATGCTACTGCATAGAGAGGTGACTTGAGGCTGAATCATTAACAGTTTTCGGATACCTAAGATCTGTTAAAATAAAATAACACTTCACTTTCACCTTATCAGCACCTCTTATTTAATCTGAGACTAGTGCCAGGGTTGAAAGTAAAATCCGAAGAAACCTTAATGTAAACTTAATGTAACAAACCCCCACAGAACCACAGTGGTACGTGTGTCTTAGCTTGTACACAAGGTTACTACTATACTAGTTTTACAAGATTTTCATAGCCATCTGCAGTAGGTATGGAACATACAGAGGTGACAGCTATGTCATCTTTAAGGCAACAGACCTTCCTGGTACTGATAATCATGCTCACCTTTACCTCTTTAGAGGCAGGGTTTTGTATGGGAAGGTACTGTGATATGACTTATCTGGTGATCTCTAGTGTTCTTGGTTCTCTCCTTTCCAGCAGACTCATTCTAGCCTCTGCAGGCAGTATCAGCTGCTCTGTTCCACACCCATGACCAATAACAAATGCACAATAAGGTAATAGTTATATATACATACATGCATGCATATATGTACAAATGTGCATGTATGTGTGTATGTATGTGTATGTATTGTATTTACCTGAATTTTTTGTTAGATCTTCTTCTACTTTCCTATCTGTCAAAGCTGCATCACTTGTCTTCTAAAGCACTAGCATGGAAACTTTTAGACCTGTTCTTATCTTTAATTATATGAGTAGTTCTCCAAGAACTACTTTTCTCAGGATGGGAGTACTTGTGTACATGTGAAGAGGACTATTTTGCAGCTTGTGTTTGTGAAATAACTGAACAGAAAAGATTAGAAAGCTGGCAGGAGTTCCAACCCTCTTACAAGCAGGACAACAACTGTAAACATTTTAAAGACCACATCTGACAGTAAATCCTCCATCACACTGATAATGTGACAGACATCCTGTAGAGACTGGGATAAATCTGCTGCTGCAGTTAAATGCTTCATGGCATCATGATAGCTAACAAATCTAAAAGCTGACCAGGGCTGGATGTGTAATCTTGCTGAGATAGCTGATAGGCTGCTTTCCTTTTGAGTAAACCTATCTTTTAATATTCCCAAAGCAACCTTGGGATCTGGTGGCTAGAACAGGAAATTATTTTCTTGTCCTCAGGGAATTCTTCAGTGCTATAAATGAGTGACTGACTTTTTCAATCAGGACAGTAAAAAGGCAATCTTGAGCTGAGTTTCAGAACATATTTCTGATTTGACCACTTTGTTTCATTCACCTCATTCTGATTTTCTGACTTCATAGAAAAATATTAAATAATTGTGTTTCTAAGTAAGAGACATTTCAGTGAAAATTAGATTTTTTTAAAAATTTACTGCAACAGAGAGGTCTGGACAATGATGGAGGTGGGCAACTCATAAAAAGCTAGGCGGGGGTTTGTGCGGTTTGAGGAGTTTGGAGGTTTGGGGTGGTTTTTTTTGTTTTTTTTTTTTTAATTTAGAAATATTAATATTCACAAAAAATTCTTATGAGCCTCTGCTCCATTTTTTCAGGAATAATTTAAGCATTTATGAACTTGCTTTTAAGGGTGGGCCACTTAGACACATAAGCACAGGTGACTTACACTTTGCAAAGTAATGAATGTACTTGTCTCTCCCAGGCATCAATGAAGCAAGCTCACAGTTCTTTCAGGTGATGCCTTTAGAGCATTTAACATGCTTGGCATTTTGTAGAACCACATAGGATACATAAAGGATCCAAGGGTGTAGCACAGTTTGCAGGGCTGGCAATTAGCACTTTGCCCCTTGGGCTTTCTGTCCAATATACTGTTTATGAAAGAAAGTATGCCATGCACACTGGTGCTTTTGAATTGCAGTCACTGAGTGAGGGAAAAGAAAAGATAACTGCAACTGTGAGCCCTCAGAGTTTTTATAGACAAAGGCATTTTTGTTGCAAATGAATACTAAGAGAGGGGCAGTTCACAGTCTCACCACTAGGTGGAGTATTTCTTCCAGAGCTTTTCCAATGCCAGGCATGTTTTTATTTCTTTCCCTCAGATGAAGTAACAGTTCCATCCAAAGGCATGAGCTAAAATAAGATAGACTGGTCTCTGCTGGCAAACAACTGGAAGACTCCCTGCCTGGCCCCATAAACACCATGCTTGTATAATCAGTTTTGGCTAGATATATACACAAAAAAATGCAGTCATCACTGAACCTCAGTGTTGGAGACAGTGTCCATCAGTTTCTATGCTTATGGTGCTGCTCCTGGATGTGTGCCCTGCCTTCTTGCTCCATTTTTATTCTGAACTCTCCCCTGGGTCCCTGACGGCATCAGCCTTACTCCCTCCCCTTGTGATTTACTTTGCAGCTCTAGACACAGCAGCTGCAGCTCACCTTTTGGCTCTCTGTGCCAAAGCTTTCACATCCTCCCCTGCTTCTTTGAGAACATCAGCATCTGTGGCTCTTCATCATCTGGCAGGAATGACGCCTCAGCCTTGAGGCACTGCTGGTCTCCCTCGCATCTTGTTGACTCTCCTTCGGCCTCTGCAGCTTGTGGAAGAGGAAGGAAACAGGATTAGAATCTGCTGGTGGGGCAGGGAGTGATGGTGCTGTTCCCTAGCCTCCGGGAGGACGCCTGAGTGCAACGTTGCCATAGTGACAGCTCCCACTTATCCCTGGATAAGACAGGCAAGGGCATCAGCTGCAGCCCCAGTCCAGAAAGATCCTTCAGTGAGCCCTGAGGACAAACTGCACCTTCCCCACTACCTCACACCACTCAGTAAGTATTTCAGCCACACGTTTTCCTCCCGGATGGTTGGCTTCTTGATTTACTTTATTTTTTTTTTTTGAGCGGGCATGTGGAGGGGTTGTTTGTTTGTTTGTTTGTTTGGGGGGTTTTTTAGCAGCCACCACCAGCAAGTTGCCTTATCACCACCTCTGGGGATGAGCAGGAAAGCACAGAGTCCCCACTGCATAGGGAATGGGCTGGGAATGATCCCATATGGGGAAAGTTGGTGTATGACCGAACTGAATCTGGAATTTGTGGCTAGGGCAATGGGGAGAAGAGTGTTTTAGAGAAAACTAAAGCACTAATTTCAACTGCTGGGACAGTTTATAACCAGAAAATGCAAGTCAGCAAAGTGGGAACTGGTATAAAGACTTCTTATCTCACTACTAAGTCTGGCATGTGTGAGGGGTTAATTTGTACCTCAAAATTTAGGGAAGACTTTGTATTTTTTATTATCTCCAAAGACAAAAACTTTGTGACGAGAACCTGTGCAAATGTATCTCACATTTTTTCAATCAAACAAATAAATATTTTAATTTATTTTACAAGTTTATAGCTAGTAGTGGGAACCGGTCCACAAACCAGCCAGGGTTTTTGAAATAGCACCCAGAAGCACACTGTCTGTGAGAAGAAACTGCTCCCAGACAATTCTGTGGTACTTCTGCATCCATGCTATTATTAGTAGCAAAAGTTTTGGGTAGAGGGAGGTACTCGGATCAGGCTTTCAAATATCTAAGTATTTGCTAAGAAGATTTAAAAATGCTTTATAAAAGTAAAAATCAGAGTAATCTGACAATATGCCTGTGGAGAGCAGCCTAGTGCCTAAATTACTGAAGAAGAAACTCTGTGCATTAGCATGAAGCTGTCTTCTGTCCCCTGGAAGGCATCACTCCAACAGAGTAATGTTAAACAGATAGTAAAACTTGTAATTAAAGGTTTGAAGTGCAGAGCAGCAACAGTGAGAATTTCTACTTGTAGGACATCTATTTTCTACTCTGACCACCGTAATCTTGCTTTATTCACACGATTTCCCAGGAAGCAGTTGTAATGGGGCCGGGATAGGATGGGGTATGGTTGAAGGTGCATATTTTCTGATAAACGCTGCCTGCTGAGTGCAGATAGAAGAAGCCAAACGCAGCCAGATGTTATACCATTCTCCCTGACTCCTGACCTGTTTCACATGATTTCTGTGTAGGGCAGGTGTGTGCAAGATGGCTTCATCCAATATTTTTTTCCTTCTTTATGCATTTGTAAATGACTTCAAGCAAATAAGGGGCCTACTCACACTACAGAGCTCTCCACAGAGGGCATGCTACAGAAGAATGACAGGTCTCTCTCTTTGCCTCCCACATAGGTTTAGGGATGAAGGGAAGAAGGAGCAGGTAAGGATGCTGGAAGCCTGCCTGTCCCTGCTTGCTCATGTGCTCATTGCAACCAGATAGAAAGGGGCAAACCAATTTAAAATAATTTAATAATCAAACCCCACCAGGAAACTGTAAGTGCATCGTTGGTGGGAGAAAAAGCACCATTCTTAAAGAGCAAACGCTCATGCCAGAGCAGCTCTTTGGGCAGGGCAGCAAAATGCTGCTTTTTGTCCAGGCTGGACTGTAACTAATGAAGTCCAGCCTCTGCCTTATGTCTGCATTTGGCAGCAGCCTGTAAGATACTCCTACATACTTCCATTTCCAACTATTGAGTACACCAGCAGCAGCAAGGCCAGGCCCTGCCTATGAGAATGCAGACAAACAAGTGTGCACGCTGTACCACCCCAGGACCCTAGGTGCCTGTTTCTGCCTCTGCTTCTCTCTATGTTCTTAGGAATTGCTCTGGCTTCAGAAGATAAGTAAATAGGGCCAAACAGGCTTCTGTGGCAATATTATCACCAACTATCAAAATGAACTTATTAAATTCAGATTGACTGCTGTCACTCAACAAGGATGCTCTCAAATGTTCTTTTATTTATGTAGCATCCTTGTCAACATGCCAGTGGTTTTTTAAATAATTATGCATACCCTGTAAATTAGCATGTTTTTCTTCAGGATTTCATCAATTGTAGAAACAAAATACTCTCCTGAAAAAGGAAAAAAAAATCCACATACAATACCGCATGCACCACATGGTCTACTGAAGCACAGATTGTGGATACCTTATAAAGGGCCAGATCAGAAAGTCTAAGTATTCAATATACAAAGAAATCAGGAGTCTTAATGTACAATGGTGAGGAGTATTGACATTGATGCCCACATAACCCCTGTAAACTTCTATAAGAATTGCGTATCAGAACTTCATTTCTCCATCTTATAGGTAAGAATGATCACCTATGGGTGACTCATTTGAGAACTGCATTGCCCCTTCAGACGACATACAACTATCCATAGGTACGTAATTCCATGTAGTTGCATGGCCCCTACAACCATTCAAACCCTAAGAGAAGACAAGAAATGGAGATTTTCCCCCCAAGCCATTTCCATGCCTAGTTCAAGATCAAATGAAAAATAGGTCCAGCCCTTTATTTTGTTCTCAAAGCTTTAGTTTTCTATCTTACCAGGTAGGTTTTTCTCATGAGATTTAATTTAAACTTGGTTTAGATGTCACATTATCAGATGGCCTTGATCTTATCTGAGAGTGGGTGTACTGAGTATTCTCTAAACTCTAGGCTGATTACTTGTGACAAACATCTACATTAAACGAATTGTGCATTAAAATAGTAAACCAAAACAGGTTTCTTTATCTGTCTCTAGTAAAATATTTTTACCTAATTGAAGCCTGGAACTGTCTGCATTGGTGAACTTTGTTATGAAAAACAAAAATTTAAGCAAAGAAAAGAATCCATTATTTGCAAGTATTTGTGTGTTTTAGGACTCTGTTAGTGAGTGATAGGATAGCTTTGTTTGGGCACTTTAATCAAGCAGGTACAGCAACTGAGAATTTTGAAAAAAATTTTAGTATGTGCTTTAAGCTATATAAAAATCCAAAGCTGATATCCGGAAAGTGAAAAGTTCAGATATTTTTCATCTGAATCACCATGTCTTACAAGTGTGTATGCCCAAAGGAGTCATGCTATTATATGACAGTGATTCAGCATGAGACCTCATTCACAGGAGGCTGAAGTAGCTTTTAGTAATACCTGTGCTTTTCAGTCTGCCATATCATCATTCATTGCCCTCCTTGGTCTGTAAGTAGAGCCAGTCCAATCTAATGCCAAAAGTTTTAACACGGAACAACTCAGAACTACGTAGGCAAAGCTAGAACTTGCCTCAACTTTCAGGAAAGCATTCCAGGTGTCTATCAGCTCTCTTTTCCTAGAAATAAGAGACTTGAGGTGACTCATTTAGGCACATTTCTCTGCAGAGGGTGGTACAGCCTAGCCACACTGTACCAAAGTCTCTGGCCAAATGGCAACTAAATCCTAAATCATATAGGAAAATCTATATCATCTCAGGAAGTATCTTCTACTGAGTGTGAATTAGACCTCCAATGTCACCATTGCAGATGCACAAAGGATGAATGTGGATCATTATGTCAAGAGACATAACAAAGTGCAAGAAAAAAAACACCTGACTTCATCACATGAATAGCAAGCAGTCAGTCACCAAGGTGACTGATGGCAAGCAGAGAGTGCAAACTGTGCTAATGTGAAGGCTGCTAGGAAAATTGTTGCACTTAATGCATGAAAATCTGAGAACATGCTTCAATTTGTAAAGCCATATTAATGACTTCATACAGTCCCCATAGCAGGCTACCTTCCCACATAAAACATTACTGGGGAATCTGTTTCCTTAGTGGCAGGAATTGATTTTAGTGGTTTGGGAAAGCACCATTACAATGCTCACGTACAGCAACTTTCCTTTGAAGGAGAGCTCTGTGTATAATCCATGGTGACAGGATGTAACAGCACTCACAGGTTCATACGTCATCCACAATGTATATACACCCAAGATACCAAAATCCATTATATATTTTGGTAATTTTTATCTTTTTATTCTTTTGTCATACAGACTGTCACAAAGTGCATTGCAGAAACACTTTTGTAAGCAAGACAATGCTGGCTTCAGTGTAGACTTAGAAAAGAAAAGAAAAGAAAAGGAAGGGGAGCATCAGAAGTTAGCCTGTAAAACAGAATTTTAAAGCACTGAAGATGCCAAGGGCTTGACATGTGTGACTATGAAAATATGAAGATCTAAGAGATGTATTTTAGAATAATATTTTTCAAACTACCATATTAAGAAAAAATAACGAAGCAATTTTCTCAATAATTTGCATATACCAATCCTATATTAAGTCTCTTTACAAGGCTTAATCTTTATTAGGTGAAATAATTCAATGAAACAACTTATTGAAATCTAACCAAACTTAACTATATTTTATAAGACATTTCCAGTAAATATAATTTACTCCCAATTTTATATTTAAATTTTGCTGTCTATCCTCAGCCGTTTTTGCCTCAAGACCTGTTAAAAACAAAAATGTCCACAGTGTCTGAAACGATATCCCTGGTTTTACTGAAAACATTGTAAACAGAGTATTCTTCAGAAAATAACATTTTACCTACAGTCATAATATTTAGCCAGCATGCCCTAATCAAATCCAATAAAATCAAATGGAATTGAAGAATAAAACTCCCTCAAATCAAAAAAATGTAGTGCAAGCCTTCATATGGCCAGATAATAAGTTTTGTATTAAATAAAATTATGTCATAATTTTAAAATAGCTATAGCTTATTTATATAGTGAATAAACAGAGCAACCACACCATGTTAAGGTGCCTTCAAAGATTTCTTTCTGTAGGGTCTTCCCAAGCGGAGAATTTTTCTTGCAGTGAAGGCAAATGAGCCTTCAGACAGTATAACACTTTAGCACAGATGTGAGGCTGGCCTGGGACAGTTCTACAATGAACATCTGGAGGTCAAATCCCTTATCTAGGTCTGATTCTGTAAGGTTTTAATAATTTGTAGAATATTAAAAATTTTTGTTAATTTTAAATAGTGAAACATAAGGGAATTCATCCCATTTGTACAGTATCACTCAACGTCAACTTTTGATGTTGACGAGTTGAGTCAAATTTGATGCTGCCAGGCAGTGTTACTCCCTTTATTTTTAAGTCACTGGCATTTAAGACACATGTTTCCATCCTCTGAAGGACTACATCAGTGCAACTTTTCCTACTTTCTTGTGCAAATATTTCTGTGACTGGATTTTGCTCCAGGGTTAATTGTTCTTTACATAGATGCAAGTTTAGTCATGGAAATAAGACTAACTTCCCTACTATTCTGTTTCTTGTCAGCAAAAAAACATTGCAATTTACAGAGAAATAATAAGGTAATTTCTTTTCCTGCAGCAAGATAAAACCAAACTCCCACTGTTTAGTCTCCTATTTGCTCATCCTCCTTTTCACTGTTATTCTCCGGCTGCCTTTTTTTTACCTTTCTCCTGTATTTGCCTGTCCTTCTCTCCCTCTCCTTCCTCTATTTTTTCCCAATTACTTCTGTCTTTCATCTACTAGTCATAATGTCTCCAGTTTTTTCTTTTCTTCATTGCCTTTCTCCTCCTTACAAGGAAGTCACAGTCTGCTCTTATTCCCTGAAAATGGAGATCAGAGGTTGTGAATAAGAAACTACCACAGCTGTTGCTGTATGCAGGCAGATACTCCGATCACTTGGACTGCACCTTCAGGTTGAAGGTTGTTTCCCTTTAACATTGCTTTTGTCATTATGATGAGTTTCTGCTAAGCAACCGTAGAAATGATCAGCAGTGAAAATTGGTCTAATTTTCTGCTTTCTGTGGTGGCATCTGTGGCAGCCCCAGGATCAAATCTCAGCTTGTGAGGTGCTGAAGAAGCTCAGGTGGGAGGATGGATGAGGATGGGCTTCAACACCCACTGCAGCTATAAGTAAAGGGGGAATAAATAGCCCAAACAGCAATCCAGTGAGACTTACAGAGCATGGACACTTAAACAGCTGTGTGAAATTGGTTCGCATGCTCTTACCAAAGTGATGAGTAGGTTTACTTCATGATGGCTTTGGGGTCTGTGGGCACTGGCCATCTTTCTGAGGCTGCACTTTACACCTGGTTCTTCTGGGGTATGCAAGGTCTCTTAGTGGAGCTGGACTTCTAAGACTAAATCAACAGAATTCATAATTAAAGTTGGTTCATATAATAAACACCAAATATGATCCTTAGTTTACAGCTGAGAAAAAATGGAGAAAACCAGAACAAAACATCATATTCCCCAGCATTTACTTTGTGTATGAGATAGCACTTTCTGTATTAGACAGTACTTTCTGTATGCTCAAAGTCAGTATTCTTCTGTAGCACAAATCCATGCTAGTGTGGGTTGCTTACAGCAAGGTAGGTGGAAAAACAGGTTACTGTGTTTGTAAGCAAGGCAGTGAATAAATGCATCGCAGCATGTGTGAGTAAAAAATCAGGTCAGCAGACTGCTGGAAGACAAGAACCCCTCATCAGTTGCTAGGTAACACCAATATGTCTGTTTTATGTCGTGTTGCTGACTTTCTTTTTTTTAATGTGAGGTAGTATCTTTAAAGGAGGAGAAAAGCCTGTTTCAATGATGTCAACAGAACGTGTTCAGCCATTTGATATCCCAGATGATAGACTGGAGAAGCAAGATTCACAGTGTAACCATTCAGGTAAGTGTTATTTGATTATGGTATTGCACTAATGAGGGGTGTTGCCTTCACATCATAAAGTCCTGTCCAGTGTCCATTTTTCCCCTCCAGCGATACAACTAAGCCCTGTCTTGGTTTGAAAGACAGGTGTTTGCCAAGGAAGGCAGGAGCCTCCCTTGAACTGAAAAATTCAACCCCCTTCCCTCCAAATTATTATAATTTTGAAAATAAGGGGCTTTCAGGCAAAGATATGAGGAATAGGAATAACAGTTCTTTACTAATATACATATATATGTATAACAAGGCACACAAACAACAATAGCTATGACAGTAACAGCAAACAGAACCAGTAACCCAGTGACAGCCTCTCTCGGCTGTCAGGCCCTTTCCCCGTTGGTGCAGTTACGGTCACAGCCGGCAGCGGCGCTGGCGGCTCCTGGTGAGCAGGGCGGGTGCGGTGGTTCCCCCTGGGCTGCTGATCCTGGTGTCCGGCTGGACCCTCGGGAACAGCAGGCTGGAACAGCAGGGACGAGCACAAATCCCAGCTGGCAGACGAGATGTATCAAACTCCGGAGCTGCAGCGAGACCAGAGAGGTCTCAGCAGGCAGGGTGTGCGGGGCTACAGTGTAGCGAAGGTTCGAAGCAACGGCAGGGGTAGAGCAGCTGCATCCCGGCTCCCAGCGGGGCAGGGAAAGGTGGGCTTGGGAATCCCGGGGTTTCTCCCTGAGGCACGGTAGAAGGAAGGCAGCCGAAAAAGCAGAAGCCTGCTGTGCTGATACAATGGCCATCTCTCTCTCTCTCCGTCCGAACGCCAAGAACATCTAACTCACAAGCCCAGGTGAAAGAGAGTAGCCAGCTGGACCCCTCCCCGCTGTGGCCAGGTCTTCTGTCTCTCCCAAGCACCCAGCAATTTGTCGCCCCAGCAATATATATGGGGAAAATTCCTCAAGAGAAAAAGAAAACAGAAGGGGAACTCCAACAAGCCCCCATGAAAACAGGTAGATTACACCTTCTGCTAACACTTCTAGTGCCAGATTGAAAGACAATGAGCATTTTTCCTGCATATAAATATCAGCTGAAGCTCTAGAGTGAAGTTAATTAAAGAGGAGAAAGGAAAAAGTCATTGATCTTTTCCCTGGTAGAAAAAGTAGAACAGTTTCTTATTTATACCACAGTAAATTGAAAGCTAGGATATAGCTGAGCTTTCCCTGACCATATTTTCCATATGCAATTTAAGTAAAAGGTTTCAAGCATTCCATTTGCCATCATTGGGACAGCTTTCTAAAAATGTTTCCTCCTTCATCATCAGTTTCCTTTTGAAGCTACTTCACACAACTTTTACACTTTGCAGGGTTGTCTTTCCTCTGCCACACTCCTGAATACCAGACTTCATGCTTGATAGATATGCTTTTTGCATATTCATGGTCTTTGCCTCTGCTTCAAGTGCTATGATTTCACTCTTATCTTGCAAAATTATCCTGAAGATTTAGAAACCCAGAAACAAATATCTATTTGCTTGTTGTTACCTTTGTGATGACAATAATGCAACACAAATGCAATTTCACTTCCTTGTAAAAAAATGTGTCTCACCACAGGTTTTATAAATTTTGTTTATTTGTACTGCAAGGAAGGTATCCTAGTTCTGTCTTTGCTACATGGCATTTCTAGCCACAGACACCATTTTTACAACTGCTGGTATACCAAACATAATTAGTCCATAAAATTGCTTATTTAAATACATATAGAATGAGTTTCATTCTACTGTTGGGAAACTGAAGCAGTGGGAAGGTAAATGAGCTCATTAGGACTATGAAGAAAGCCTATGAAGGCCAGAAAAAGAACCCATATCTCCAGGGCCTTAACCCAGAGGCCATCCTTCCCACTTGGATATGGTCCAATTGGATATGGTCCAAATTCCAAAACTATCTACCTGTTCACCGGCTCACAGATATAACAGCTGCCTTTAACAGTGTGAGAGTTTGGAACAAAGTCGCGCTTGCATCCAAGTCTGCGGTCAGCAGTTGCGTAAGGGTGTGGGGAGCCCAGCTGAAGGCAAACAAGCAGCTTTTAGGAATTTGAAGCATTGTTTTCTGTGATGATACTAATGAGAGGTTCACAAATGAGTGGTTAAAATGCTTAAATAATCATGGTCAAGGTTATTGGCAAAAAGCAGGGTTTAATATGAATTTATGAGAATGCAGCTTTAACAGAGTTAAGTGGCAAGGTTCATTTTATTACTATGTAGATGAAGCATACATAAGTAAATTGGATTAGAAGCAATTTGGAATGATTTACATGGAGACTGGGGATGCAAGAGGGTAAGGGTGCAGAGCATATTGATATAAGAAAAGGGTGCAAAAGCACTTAATCATTGACTAATTTAATATTTTTAAAAGTAATTCAATAGGATTTGCTACATTTATAACAATGGGTTAATTATATACTCAAAATAACAACATTCATACCATAATCTGTTCACTTGCATGAACACATGAAAAAAAATGTATACATCTATATCTGCTAGTGTAAAGGTACTTATCAAAAATTCCCCTCAGGCTCAGTGCAATACTCATATTAAATCCCTTAGGTGTTTCTCAACAGGCATGGGCTCAAGGAGCATGTATGTGTGGCAGTGGTATCTGCCTAGACCTCGTTGTCAGCAACAGTCTTTCAAGTATTGCAAACTTGAGGGTTCGCAAGCTCCAAGAGGCATCCCACTCGGAGGCCCACTGTGTTCCAGGAGAGATCAAACAGCCTTACTTAGCGCTGCTGTTTGCAGTGTCACAAGATTATTTTTTCCAAAAAGTCCAGTAACAATAGTACTATTACACTCATGCTACAATTCATTTTTTCAAAAGGTCTCATAACAGTGGTACCATTTCAGTTGGGCTACGACTGAGGTAAATTACTTATCAAGGCTAATAAGAATGACTGCTTATCCTTTGTTCCTCGCCTTGGTCAGACTGCTGATGTTCCTGGTACGGTCAGAATAGTTCCTACCTTTACCATACAAGAGCTTCACCGCCCAACTGGCACAGTTAAGGGGCACTTCACCACTCAGCTGATTCAACTAAGGCTTGTCAGAAGCTGCTGAGATTGTAGAGCAGGCCTGAAGAGGAGTTGAGGGAGGGGGATGTACTACCACAACAAGCTATCTTCGGTATTTTCAGCTTGCATAAGCACCCAGAAATACAGACCCTTGCAGAAAAAGTCATGTTGACCCTCTGAGTCATCTGTGTAAAGGATTGTTTTAAAGGAAAACGAAAAATCCAGTGTAATTTTATGTAAATAAAGAGCAAATACCAATTGCTCAGTACCTCTGGAAATAAAGCTAACTCTTGCAGGGAACAATATACTGACTGACTCATTTTAGCAGTATCTCAGACTGACCCTATATATGTAAAACTTTCCTTCACAAAACTGCCCTTGTAACTCTTGAAGACACAATCCACACAGTTGCCACTGGATGAAACAGGGGTGGCCATGGAACCTCTGCACACGATGCAGCCTTTGCTCTGACACGTAAACACACAAGCTGACCACAACTCTCTTTCTCAGTTTTATGTCTACTGCCAACAACACAGAAGGACCACCTAAGTCACTTGACTCCAATGTAGTATGGCACAGAGGCCTCTTTTGTTTGCTTTCTAAATATTTAAGAGATTTTTCTTCCTGGGCATTTTAATTTACTTGGATTAAAGCACTATTGTCAAAGTGTTTCTTTTCACCATCTGGTTTATTACTTCCCCTAAGTTTCAATTTCTAATATATTTTTTCCTTTCAGAAGATCTTTCAGAGCAGCTGATTGAGAGCTGTGACCTCAAAAAAAACCCAAGAAAAGGTAAAACCCTCACAGCTTCCCAGAAGACTGAACAGGAGCAAAAAAAGCCAAAGAGAAAAGATACACCAGCTTTGCACACTCCACCACCTCTAACAGGTGAGCAGTAAATCTCGACTTTGAAATCCCAATTCATCTCTGGGGACTGCAGCTGAGTGAAGTCCATAGAACGTTCATTCAGTTATGTCCCCTTGGATGCAGACAGAAACACAGCTCCATGCATGTGCACCTGGGAAGGCAGGTGAACAGAGAGTCTGACTTTCTCAAAGACATTGTGTGTTAGCTGAAGGGTTTGCTTTCACTTCTGGGAATATCAAGGTGGGTAGGTTTATGCTCTGAAAAACATGCTCCTGTGGAGCTCATAGTCTTGCTGCTAAATGATGTTACATTTATGTGAAATGATGTGTATTTATTGGCAGCTGCTGAGCCATGCTAGATGTCCCAATTGGATATGGTCCAAATTCCAAAACTATCAAGTCCAGCCCCTGCACATTCTCGTGGAACTTCCATCCAGTTCACAGCGGGAGGCTGAATGGGGATGAGACTGGGAGTAGACCAGTGAAGCACACAAGCCACCTGCAGGATGCTCCTCCTGGAAAGCACAGGGCTCATGTGTTTATGGGGACTCTGGCAAAGGGTAGGTGTTTCAGGAAGGCAGAAACCATCACAGCAACAAAGGGGCTCCTTGTAGGATGCTGCCTGCTGTGGCACAAATATAGATGTTTGACAGCCAAATGCCACCAACCTGGAGAAAGGAAGAATAAGCAGGAGACTGCCACTGAAACCTAATGATCCAAGAACATCAGTGGGAATAAATGTTTGTCACTCTAAGCTAACAAGCACTCCTTTTTATACTCTCCAGGGAGAGAGCTGTGCTCTTACGTTGTTGAGTTCTTCTTCCCATGCTGCACATACACGGAGGAGTTAGCTAGTAACTACTTGTATGCTTCTCTGTGTATCTACAACCATTCACCAAGTCAAAACCAAGCAACTGGGTTTTTCCAATATTTGTAATCCAGATATTGAATTTGACTCTGTTCAGTTTTCACATGCATCTTCCATCAGCAATTCTCTCTTAAGAAGAGCAGCTCAGAGGCTGGAGAGCTGCATTTTCTTCCTGCAATTGTCATATCATAAAGAAAACATTGTTTCACTAGTTAAAATAGCCACTTCTGTGTGGTCACATTGTTCTCAACTAACGTTTTGATCATCTGTGTGATTAAGCTACTGTGGTAAGATGTCTAAGGTTCTGGAATAGGAGATTACTCTCATCTGTCCCACGCTTTCTGATGGGCTGCAATTTAGTGTATTATGTACAATCAGAAGCCAGCTGGCCTATGATAGCATCATTTTCTAGAGCCTCTGGGATAGAATTCATTTGAAAGAAATGTAGGGTAGGTACATCATGCAGCAGATCATGCAGTTGTGCCACTGTACTTAAGAGTAGTCTTTGGGAAAGTTACACAGGTGAAAGTTTCTTCAATGTAAACAGGCTAAAGTAGCATTTTCTTTATTTCTTGCTTGCAGGCATAATTTCAGACTCATCTGATAGTCTGCTGAAAAGGTATGGTATCACAGAGAAGTCACAGAGAGAGAGAGCGAGTCCAGTCTCTCAAATCACTGAACTGGAGCAGAAAAAGCCCAGGAGAAAAGATACACCTGCAATACACATCCCACCTTTGATAATAGGTAAGAAACTTAGGTAAAGATCCTCCTAAGAGGCAGCAAAAAGTGGCTAGTGTCAGAGATATACTTGGAAGGCTGAAAGGAGGTTGCTATCTGCTCAGTGTACTTAGCAGTTCTTGAACTGGACCTATTTGGTCTAAGTATATAATAGCAGTGGGGGTTCATGAAAAGTCTGGTACATAACCCATGTTCAAGCTCCGGGGATAGAAAGGACAGGGAGAAAGAAAACGCATTTCGTCACTCAATTATCTTTTGCAAACTGCAATCCTACTTTTCTGAAAAGCCAACTACTGCCCTGCTTTTCAAACCTAAGCACATAGAAATTTTTAGGTCACCAGCACTAAAATGCCTCAAACAACCTGGAGCAAAGCTGTACTGATTAATCCCCTCTTCACTCCACAGTCCCAAACATGCACTGAGGAAGCCAAGTGGTGATGAAATTTTCATTAGCAGCACCTTAAAGATAATTCTGTGCTTCTGGCATAACATGCAATACATACACACTACATACATAACATGCCAATAGGGAAGGAAAGGGAAGGGGAAGGGGAAGGGAACCCCTGAAACAGATCATTTGAATAGAGCTAACCTGTTTTTTCGGTAAACTCAGGAGTAAGAGTTCAGGAATGTATGCGTAACAAAGCTGCACTGTGCTTTATGATCATGTCCCCTCTCTTATTAAAATTAAGAAGTGATGAAGGAAAAGTATATTTATGTAATTCTGATTATCTAGTTATAGCACATAAACCAGCCTTTTTACAGCAGATGCTAGAGACAATGGAAATGTAAGACTCAGAGGTCCCCAGCTCTCAGATGGACCCATGCTAGCAGTGGGTCAGATGCTTACCACAATCAATAGCAAGATCATTACCAATGAATCACTTTGCTAACTGAGGAACTCCAAAGGTTCCCAGCAGAGTTCAGGATTCAAAGCTCAGAGAAAGATGTAGCCCAGAGATTCAGGTTATAAACTTCCCATGGAACACCAGCAATTTCAAGGGCAAATCAGCATTTTAATGCAAAGCAATGGAAAGGGAATACAAATGGGAAGTCAAAACAGTAGTGATTTGTATAACACTGGGAAATTTTTTTTTTCTTTTATATGATGCCTCTGATCACTTGTGAAGAAAATGTGCTTTACTGAATGCAGTTTGGAAGTTCTGGATTTAAAGGAGTGAGAAGCATGTTTGATTTGGGCAACATTTTTAAGTTAGTCTTTCTCTGTTTGCTGTTTAAATAAATCACTTAGCCTCCCTACTTCTGTTTTCCTAGCTGTGTGTATTATGAAATGCAGAATTATATCTGCATCCTGCAGATATATTTTAAGGATTGGTAGGTTGTTCTGTTTATATCTGCCAAGGGATTTGACTAAAGAAAGCAGAGGGTAAATACAATGTAATCATAATTTCCCAACAGAACTTGCAAGTGCTTGCAATTTTTGGCTAGACTCTAGAACCACAATGGCTCATAGAAACAGGAGTGTTTCTGTTAGAAAGCTAAAAACTAGGCAGAAGAAGTTGTCTTAAATCATCTATTTGTCAGGTGCCACCTAGATCTAAGCCACTCCTCCTGGGCTACAAATCAGAAAAACAACAAGATAGCACGTGTCTACAGACTGCCTACGGACAACTCCTGCAGCTAAGTTGGGAGAGGCAAGAGGTGAATGGTTAAACTTCCATTCTTCTCACTCAGAGGTTTTCAATGGGGGTGTGGTATTTTCCTAAAGGAGAAAACCCCAACTGGTTTTCTAGGCTATGAGAATGAGGCTTTGAAACTGGTTTTATTAGTTATCTCTGACTGATTAGGAAACCTCAGGCAGCCATACTTCAGGAACTGCTTTCCCATATTTACACATGTATTTACATTCTAGCTCAAACCCACAGGCCTGAAGACCATTAATTTAGTTAATGGACTATATATTGCTAAGTGGGGATAACAACAGAGTGTTCCAGAGATGACTACAGGCTTGGATCAGATTCAAGCCATTTACTGTCAAGTGGTATGGAAAAAAAGACCATTAGAATTCTGATTATATTTTGTCTTTGGGCCTAATCCCTTCAGAAAGACAAGGTGTTGGCTGACTGAAGGAAAACTTGTCACTGAAGGAGACATCTGCTCATGACTCATCTGTATGGACATGGCATAATATTAACTGTGCCACTTCCATAGAAGTTTGGAGGCTGAATATGTTTAGAAGAAGCCTGACCCTTGTGGAGGAGATTTCAGATAACTAATTTAGTAGCCCCCTTTCTTTATCGCATTTCCCAATTGGATTGGGTGTTTGCAAGGTGCAAAACCGATTCTGCTTCTCACTTGGACCACATGCCACCCAGTAGAGAAATTAATTTTCTTCATTTTATATGGTACATTTGACTTGCTTCTATTTGTGACAGAAAATCTCTCTGACCACCCAAAAGGGAAAGGGACTGTCCTAGGAGTGCTGGTCAAAACAAAGAGGGATAACACATCTGCTATTTTAGCTGTGTTTACAACAGACTACTTGTGTGGACAGCTGTTCAAGTGGATACTCTGTTAATTAAGCTCTTTTACTAGAATTAAGTGGAGTTTCTTGAATTGGTATCTAAAAGTGGTTTTCAGGGGATCTGAAGGAGATATATTAGAAATGGTGACAGTCCTCATTAGCAGGTCACAGGAGATACCATGTAGCACTGAGTGCTGCTTATTGCAGCAACACTAATAACAAGGAGACAGGACAGAAAGGTCTGTCTATATTTATTTATCTCATATAGTCCTGCTGGGTCTTCTCAGGTCTCCAAGTCTATAATTCAGGTTCTGTTTCACACAGCAATTCCACAGGAGCTTAGTTTCTTTGTGCTACCTGACGGAATAAATCTGAAAGTAAGTAAGTAGCAAATATTGGACCAGCCTTCAACCAAAATGAGTCACTTTTTCGTAGCAAATCATGGAGCCATCACTGGTGAATTTCAACCAGCAGAATGATGTATGTTGGTATGTATCTTGAAAAGTAAATATGCATCCTTAGAATAGGAAGGGAATGGAATTCAGGCATTTAAATACATAGGTTACTTTGCCCGATACAGGCACAAGTCTGCCACAGGCAGTTAATCACTGGAAAACAGATCCAGAATACAGGATCTGAAAAGCCCTGTACAGAGGGGCAGCATCTTAGCAGGCTGCTTTTATTTCATGCCAACTGCTCAAAAGTAGCTTCACCAGTAGGCAACCAAGTGTCATTGGAGGTATAATTGAAAACAACTGAAAATTGCATTAGTTTCTGGTCATTCCCTCAATAGCAAATGCACACAGTTTGAATTTTGTCACACATTTGAAGGTACATTTTGAGCATATATTAGTTATGTTTTCCCTGTTCCTCAAATGGTCCAGGATGTAAAAACCAACAACAAATAACCCACACTCCCCTTTGGAGAACACACAACCCGAACCCAAAAGACAACAGGAAATAAACTTACTATGTTTGCCTAGGTTGCCTATAAGGATAGAAGTCTGTGTGGGGAATATTTACATCCATCTCTATAAAATGGCATCATTCTTTGCAGTTAACAACAATGGTTACTCAATTGCTGCTTGAACAAATGAAGTCCTTTGTGTTTCAAATTAATTTATGCCTTTCAGTTTATCTTATAGTGCTGCTGAAACCAGCTTGTTCACAAGAACGGCATATAAATGAAGCAGGAGCTAACTTAAATGAAGGGCAGTATAGGTCAATATTTCCATTAATTTGTCACCTCTGAAAAGACTCTAAATTTGAAGAAAATCTTCCTCTGTGGTATTATCCTATTTTCAGACCTTGTCAAGACTGAAAGCCTTCTCTGTGAAAGGACTTTTGATGCAGAAAGAAGCAAAATAATTTGGTTTGACAGAACAGCTTGGCTAGCTAGCAAACAGTAGGAGATCAAATTTAAAAGGAGAGATTTCATTGGTGTCAAAGCAATGGTATCCCTCATCCTGTTTGTAGGCTGTTAACATCCACACGAAGGCATGTGGGCATAAAATCCATCACAGAGGTCACTTGCTTTTTACTGGAAACAGGCAAACCCAGCACAATACATTAAAATAAGTTTCAAAAACATTTTGTATCTAATGCATTTTTCTCACATCACTCTTACTTACTTTCTAATGAGGAGAGCAGTTACAATATTTGTTATACCTTGGTATCATAAAAGCCTCCAGATCCCCAAAGGGTGGAGTTACTGGTTTAACAGAGAAAAAGAGAGACACAGAGAAAGGAGAAGACACAGATTTGTGGGAGGTATGATCTACAACCCAAGTCTATTTTCACATTGTTTTTAATTCAGAAGATTTTGCAATTTATTGATACTATATCATTTCAGTGGAGATGGCACTTGTCATGTGGGTATTTTAACATTTGGCTCTTTTGCCACCTGCACTTGCAAAATCTAAGTAATATGGCTATATACATAGAGGAAACACATACATGTCCACAGGAGCTGTTTCAGTCACAAAGATTAATTACAATATTTGCTTCATCATGCAAGCTCTTTCCCTTATTTAGCTACCCAAACCCTTCTAACAAACAGTTTCCCAAATGAAACTTCAGAGTCTCTTTTTACAGGTAGCAAAAGTATGCTGGATTTAAGAGTGCTTAATTTTAGCTAAAAATGCAGTGATTCAATTCTATTTCCCTAAATATTAGGAGACTGAAATGCCAAAAATAAATGAGGAGTAACTCGCATGATGTTGGAAAACGACATTAAAATCAAGAAATAAGAGAGAACTGAAAAATTCTCTTTAGCCTGATATTTTCTAAAAAGTAGTATATTAAATCAACTCCTTTTTTCATCTTTTTTTTTGTTTGTTTGTTGGTTGGTTGGTTGGTTTTTGTGGTCTTCTCTTTTTAAGGCACTAAGCTGTTTACAGAAGAAGAACAAACAGTGATTATGGAAGATGAAGAAAAGGATGGAGACACAATCCACAGATTACAATGATATTTCAATAATACAGTGTAAATAATCAAGGGTCATTCAAAGTGGCAGCACATACAAAAAAGTTCTTTCATCTTTATAAATAATTATTTTCTCAATCGTACACTTGAATTTAAACTATCATCACATGCTTATCTGCTTATTTGCATCTCATAATTCCCAGCAAGCATCATTGGAGATGATGTCAGAAATTTCAGCTACACTTAGGGTTTGAAGGAATCTGTACGTTTACTACAAGTGGCTTCCTAGCATTTTTGTCAATGAGGAATCCACCTCAGATGAGATCTAGCTTTGTGCAGTGTGGTACTCATACAGTACCTGGCACTAGATACTAGAGAAGTGGTAGTGCAGAGCAGTAAAACATCAACTAGTGATTCAGATAGCTTTTTTTGCCTGACACTTTACCTCATTTGTCAGCTTTCCTTTCCTGGAATAACACTGACCACAGTGAAAACTCCCATGTGCAGAGCTGATGGGATAGATGAAGAAGGTGACAGGGCAGGAGTTAACTCTAGAGTCCCTGAAATGCAAAGCAAAAATTTCTTCTGCCTGCTCATTAATTGTGTCTGTAAGGAGGAAAATATGAATTTACTGTAGAATGAAAATTTACACCTAAGAGCTCTCAGCATTGACAGACACATCAAACAGGATGGAGGGCAGAGATCTCAGTGGAGAAATGCTAGGGAAGTGCAACGCCTGCCTGTTACACCAGTGTTACACAATTGTCTCCACTGGGTTGGTGAAAGATAAAATAGTTGGATAGCTGATGCTTTTGCCCCAAATAATTTCTTTTGACATCTGCTTTTTAAATTGAGTCCTAGGTCCTAAGTTAGGAGAGGATATAAAGATTCAAAATCACAGCAGGAAGGTAAGAATTGAGTAAAAGGAATAATGTTACTCAATGGCATATGCTTACTGCAAGGTAGAACAGCATTATGTGGCATTTTTAATAGTTTACCTCAATGATTCAAACAAGATCTGTTTTCACAGCCAGCTACAGCCTTCAGCATTTGTAGAGAGATGGGTATTTGTAGAATATTTTTCAAAAAAAAAGATAGAACACACTTTGTTCTTGCCTTAATAGGCAAGATAGGACACTTTGTGCTTGCCTTAGTAACTCTGGGCTAGATGGAGTAGCACGGCCAGCTGAAACCTTAGGGAACTGAGCTGAGAGGTTGAAGATTATCTAGCCTGGCAGACTGAATTTAGTTATCTTTCTAACTCACTTAGGCAGACAGCTGAGGACCATAGTCATTTGGACTTCATTTGCCACTGTGACTGACCCAGCATCTTTCATGAGAATGCAATCCATTCACAAATATATGTCAATGTATACTCTCAAGATGTAATCAATGAGCTAAAAATAAATAATTGCATATTAAATTGTGCAAGAGGTCCACTATATTATTAATGGCATGCCTGTTATTTAGAAAGTGTACTTTTTAAAATCCTATTAATCTCAGTGAGACAAGATAGTATTTAAAATATAAACAATCAATAGTTCAAATAACATTAATGTAAGATCCACAGTAAAGCATGTCACAAGTACATGACAAGAGATATGTATGACTCAGGCCTAGCTTTACCAGTAAAGTTGGTGAATATTTTCGGTGCACATGTAGTGAGTTGACCTTGGCTGGATGCCAGGTGCCCACCAGGCTGCTCTATCACTCCCCTTTACAGCAGGACAGTGGAGAGAAAATAAACAAAAGGAAAAAAAAAAAAAAAGCAGCAGAAGTTTACACATGCATAAGCAAAGGGGAAAACAATTAAAATCTACTTCTCATCAGTGAGCAATATTCAGCCACTTGCCAGAAAGCAGGATTTCAGCACACACTTCTGGAGCAGTTGCTCCAGAAGGCAAACATGGTAAAATAATGAATGTCCCACATTCCTCCTCTCTCCCTTAGCTTTTTTATCTGAGCTCATGTCATATGGTATGGAATATCCCTTTGGTTTATTTGGGTCAGCTATTCTGGCCTAGTTGTGTCCCCTCCCAGGATCTTTCCCACTCCCAGCCCCTTGATCGGAGGCATGGGAGAGGATGTTAGAGAGACAGTGCTGATGCTGTGCCAGTGTTGCTCAGCAGTACAAAAACACTGGTGTGTTACCAGTGCCTTTCCAGCTACCAATGCACAAAGCACAGCACTGTGAGGTCTGCTGAGGGAAAATGAACTCTATCTCAGTCAGACCCAATACAGCACAATACAGCAAAGAGTGAGAGTGTGGAGTCCTGAAAATATTCAAATGAACATCAGCAATGGATTAGCCATGAAAATCTACATGTTTAGACATACAGGGGTTTAACACCACAAAGCAGGAGCACAGATAGGATGTGACTGACTTTACTGCTCTGGAGAGGTTTTGTTTCCAAGCCTGGGAAATGCTGATACAGTTTAATAGGAAATTAAAAAAAACCCATCCTTTAAGCCTAGCTCTGTATATTGCTCGGCAAAGAGGAGTTACAGTCTGAGTGACATCTCTAATGGCACAGCAGCCTAATTTACCATCCCTGTATAGATCAAATTGAAGCCCAGACATTAGAATGCTGCAACATACATTGCAGTCTGCAATTCTTCTAAAACTGCATATTCACAGCCTGCCAATTCAGCATTTTCTTTTTTTTTTCCACCCAGGAGCAACATGAGCAATTAAAAGTAATTTTTCACTTGATTAATTAAGTAAATAGGAGGTTTTGTAGTGTTCCTTGCAAGCAGTTGTAAGGACCTGATAGTAAAAATAATGCCTCCAAAAGTGCTTTGTCATTATCATAATCTCTTTGAACATCCTAATACTAAGAGCAGCTTGCCTTGAGGTCCATAAAAAGGAAGGCAAAACCTGTGCAAAACTGGGGAGGAGGAAGAGAAAGACAGAAACTCAGGCCTTCACCTTCTCCCCCCGCCACTGCTGCCTGCCAAGCTTTTTCACAGCTGCAAAAACAACCTAAAGCCTCCAAAAGCTGAGACGCCACCATGCCTTGGATGCCTCTAGCCTGGGAAAATCAGTAACCTACTGTGACACACATGTGACTTGTGGAAACCCTCCTCTGCTCCTGCATCCTCTGGTGTGAGCAACAAGAGTGGACCAAAGTCAGCTGCAGGGACCACATGCTGCACCTACATTTCAGAAGGGAAGTGACTGCATTCCAGCTAAGCTGCTAACCCTCAAGACTGGAAAAGCAGATAAGCTATTCCAAGTAGCAGAGAGAAAAAAAAAGGCAAAAACTGCTTTGCCCCCACCCCCCTCAGTGAAAAGGTAGCAAGTGCGGTTGGTAAACTATCCTATGCTTGTAAAATAATCTTACCTTTTTTCCAACTTTTCTCCACTTTCCCCTTTCTCCCTCTTTGCCTCTTTTACAGTTAACAAAGTGAAAATACCAATTTTTTTTTTGTGGTGTCAACATATAACTTCTTCTGAGTTTTAATTTTGTTTTAGGGAATATTCGAACCTGAAGTTCTTTCTGCAATTCACAGAGATGAATAATCCTCCATAATTAAGTGGATTGTAACATTTAATCACAGGACATGAATCCCTTAAAACTGGAGTGCTGAATCCAAAAAATTGATAAATTGTTAATTCTTATAATTGATTATTTTGTGTTAGAGAAACAAAGCAAGATAGCCTTATGACTTTTCTCTTTTTTCCTTTTTTTTTTTTTTTTGGTAAGTAAAGTGCAAATTGTAGCTGTTTGCTTTTTGATGAAATTAATGCAAGGTGCCCCTCAAAACTGAGGCATATTACCATGGTTAAGTGTTTAAAATAAGGTGCTCCTGAGGTGTCAGGAGTGGGACATTGGAAAATATTTTAAACAAGGTGCCCCTTAGGAAAGATCACCTCAGTGTGTGTGTTTTTCATGAAATGTATACACAGTGCCTTTCTAGGGTAAAGGAGTGAAATTTGAAAATCAGCTGTAATTTTGTAATTGGAAACAATCACTTCACCTTCATGATGTAACTTTGTAAAATATTTTTCTGGAGGAGAGGGGTTAATTTAGAAATTACACAAGGTGCCCTCCAGAAAAATCTACCACATTTTTGTGGTAATATGAAACATAATGCACAAACTGGTCAATTTGTTGGATGAATTTGGTGCCAAACTGTCACCTCCAGGAATGGGGTGGGCACAAAATTACTAGTGTAATATCCAAGCAATTGCTGATGCAATCTCTACCCTGCATGCAGGGGCAAAAGTCAGAAAAGGTAAAGGAACACCTATTGTTTATTCTGTCTTAGGTGCTGTTGTGTTAGCTGCAGTTGAACACAAAGAACATCAACAAAAAGCTGATATGGAAATTATTTCTCCATTACAAGATTTAAAGCATTGCAACTGCAACTGAGGAAGAAAAGGCTAGCACCTACCTCCTCCAGGAAGAGATGAGAAATCAGAGGGCTACCACCCATGTGCTCCGAAAAGAGCTGCATGCAAGATTAGCAAGCAAAGCAAAAAATAGGAGTTAGAGCTGGAGCTATCTAAAGAAACATATCTCCTCTCTGACTTAGAATCTTTGTGTAATCAATCAGAGAAGCTGCCAGTCTCGCTTTGTCCCTTAATTAAAACAGAATACATATATGAGGGCTCAGATGATGACACCTTACACAACCATGAAAGAAATTCCATATATGGCTACTGAATTGGTTAAATTAAAAAAGGAATATAGCCAAACCCCTAAAGAATCTGAGACTGAGTATGTGGAGAGTCTCTCTTACCAGGGGTGACCAAATTTTGTTATCAGAAAAAGAGACAGAAGGGTTCTGGGGGGCAGGGGATGACCCTGATCTCTTAACCAAAGAGCAGCTTTTTGGGCTGGTGGACTCAACCCCCTGGAGAGAGGAGATCCCCTGGCTATAGTGGGAAACATTAATCGGATTGTAGAAAGTGTGAAAAAGCTGCTTGTTCACAAATGATGCATGATAGGGAGTTAACACCACGATATGAATCCCCTATGATGACGACCATAGACCCTGAAATAATGATACCTCTTATCAGACGCGGCCCTGAAGCTATGAAAGCCATAGACATCCAGCTAGAAGGACAAATAGAAAGTCTCATGTAAGGGGAAAGAGCTGTAGCCACCATGGAGGCAGCTATTACTCCCAACCACAACTGAGAAAAAAGAAAATTTAGACCTGGGGGTAGGTGGCAAAAGAATTAATTAATTGTCCTAGGTTACAATGTAAGATGTGCCCAAAGGTATGTATTCTATCACCATCTTCACAAGCTGTTAAAGCAGGTGGGGCAATGTTCATTGTCTCCTACCATGACTCATCCTTGATAACTCCCTCCGGGGGCTATCTCTGTTTAATGGGCAATCAAGGACTCTGCCATGACTCATAGATAACTCTCTCCGGACTATCTCCTGTTAATGGGCCCATCAATGCCTTACCTCATGACTCACCATCCCATTGTGAGATGCTCCGCCCAGGAGGAGGAACAGAGCATTCCCATCATATATAATCAGGAGTATGGAACACCACAGCCAACCCTTACCTACGGGACTCCCTGAGGACAAGAGCTACATAGCCACCACTGGACTTTCCAAGGAAGAGCAGACCCTTCTACAGGATCACTGCTTCGACAGAACCACATCCACCACTTCAGGAGGACTGCAGCCACCGTTTTATTGGACTGCTACCACCACCCTGACTAACAGGGTGTCAGGCTGTATTCTGACCCTGTCAGTGGGGGTTTTTTTGTACTATTGCATTTATTTTATTTTCTTTTCCTATTAAGTTGTATTTCTGACTCAGAGTCTCACTGGTTTGCTTTCAAACCGGGACATTAATTATGGAAGAAAATATGGCCCGATACCTTCAAGTACAACTGATTTTAAATCAATTCAGCACATAAAGTGCAAAACAACTGTGCCTCCAATAAGTCTCTGAAAGGTAATGTCCTCCCCTGGGCAAGGAGGAAAAGCTAACACAGGGGAAGAACACAAGGGAAAAAGAAATACCCCGTGGAATGTGGACTTACAAAAAGGGATCCCAAAAACCCTAATGGATGGCCAACCCACTCATAAATTAGAGATATTAATTCAAGAATGGCCAGCAAAGGACGGATCATTAAAAGCTATCCCTGCTACAGCCCCTTCCCTCAAGGGATCACAGAAAGGGGATGAGACAGCAAACTCCTATCTTCATCCCCAGTAGGTAAGCTGGGGGACAAAGGGTGGATTTACAACAGATGGCTTACCAAAAACTCCAGAGAAGACTTCTTAGTAACCTGTCCTATTGGTCCCCACAAAATCCCTGTAACTTTTCTAGTAGATAGTGGTGCTCAAGTGTTCACCCTTAAAATTGAAGACACCTCTTCATGTAAAATCACTCCCTCACGTAAAGGTATATTTGTTTTGGATAATTTTGGAAACACACAACCCCAGGCAACAGCAAAGGTAAGATGCTGGTTACCAAGAGAGGAGAAAGCAGATGAAACCCTAATGGTTTTGGGTAAATTTCCTACAGATTTACTGGGGCTAGACCTCCTAAAGAGAAGGTCTTGGACTGATGAAGAAGGAAAAATAGGGGCTTTTGGGAAGGAAACCCAACATCCGTGTATATTAAATTCTGCCCCTGCTCTTACCCCATCCCTAGCAACCAATGTCAAACCTTATCCCTTACCCTTGGGAGCCAGTGAAGGAACCACCCCAGTTATGGGAAATTTGAAAGAAAGAGGAATAATGATTGCAACACATTCTTCTTACAGTCCTCCTGTCTGACCAGTTAACAAGCCAAATGGCAATTGGAGACTGATGGTGGACTATTGAAGTCTTAACTCAAATTTGGGGCCTCTCACCACAGCAGTCCCAAATATTGCTGAGCTGATACCTGTCGCTCGCGAGCAGGGACTGAAGGACGAACGACACGGATGATTTATTATGATATTAAATCGACTCTTTATTCACTTACAAGTTCGCTTATATACCTTAGCACGCTGGACTGGCATAAGGTCATTGGTTCACTGACCAGCCANTTCTCCGTACCTTCCGCTGCTGGCTACAGCATGCCTACATGCTGTGAGGAGGCGTTGGGCTGCACTGGTAAACTGAGGCACGCAAACCTCAGTTACCATCAATTCGGTCGCTGGCTCACGCGGGCATCGGACCCCGTTAACCTGCAGGCCGGGCTGGGAACAGCCTGGCCGGCAGAGATTTTAACACAATTCCATAGTTTACAAAATCTCCCAGCTATTCTCCCACAGCGCCCGTGAGAAAGCAGAGCTTTCTCACAGACACTGGCAGAAAGCTGAGATATTCTCCCTGCAGCATGCTTTCAGCATCTACAGATACCTACTATACAAAACAGGCTCATCAAATTATGGCCGCTATTGATGTCAAGGATATGCTTTTATGGTTCCCCTGCAGGAACAGGATCAGGAATATTTTGCTTTCATGTGGGAGGGCCAGCAATACACCTTCACCTGCTCCACAAGGATTTAAACACTCACCCACTCTAGCACATCATGCACTGGCACAAGAATTGTCACTCATTCCTCCTGCACCAGGAGTAAAAGTATACCAGTACATTGATGACATTTAGGTAGCAGGAGATGAAATTGCACCTGTACAGACAACACAAACAGACATTATTAAGTATCTAGAGTCCCTGGACTTAGATATTCCTCCTGAAAAACTACAACCCCCTTCACAAGAAGTAAAATTCCTGGGAATCTGGTGGAAAGGAGGAATTGTCTGTATTCCCCCTGACACTCTCACCCACCTAGACCAAATTAAAATGCCAGAGACTAAGAAAGACCTGCAGCATGCGTTAGGCCTGCTGATTTTTTGGAGGAAACACATTCCTGATTTTTCAATAATTGCAAGGCCGTTATATGATTTGCTATGGAAAAAGGTAAAGTGGGATTAGACCCCTCTCAATGATGAGGCCCTACAACTCCTAATTTTTGAAGACAATACATACCAATCACAAGGCCCTATACACCTTACTGATCCAGTACAAATTGAATGGGGATTTACAAGCTCTAGACTGTACATACACTTATGACAGGAAGGACCTAATAGTCTTAACCAGAACCATAGGATTTTATTCATGCAGTTCTAAAGATGCAGAAAAACAATATTCTACCTGGGAAAAGGGTTTATTCATGCTTAATACTGCTTTTCAGGAAGCGGAGAAAACTATCCATCAACAATTACTAATTTTAAGAGGACCTTTCAAAGTCATCAAACCAGTTTTGGCAGCAACACCATCCCCTGATGGGGTGGCCGAACAAGCCTCTGTTCAAAAATGGTACACTCAAATTGAACATTGAACAGCCACTTCAAGCCTTCAGAGGGGAATAAAGTGCTTCAATCAGTGAATAAAAGACTGATTGCAGTCAGGATATTGTTAATGGCTAATACTTTTGAAGCAAATTACCAATTAACCTCGACCTAGAAACTAAGATACAGGTCTCCACTTACAATGAAGTTGGGACTAAGGGATTTAATGGCCTTACACTTTAACAACTTTCAACTAAGGATTACAGAAAGCCCATCACCCATCTTAAGGGGTTGTGATGAGCATTTTTGTAGGGCTAAATATTAGGTTCATAGGTGATGTGAAACAAATTCAAAGCAATATTCATGATGTTTGTAAACTCACACTATATTCACAGATAAAGCAGAATTTGCATGCATTGAGTTTAGCAAAACTTACATTGAATTTTTGTCTGGTTGAAATTTTGTCTTACTGGTTAATAAATTGATAATTGTATAATGCTTTGACCACCAAAATTAATTGATATGTTTAGATATTATAACAGATTTTCTTCCTGTATGTTATATGCAATTCCCACCTTTTGAGATTACGCTTTTTACACATGGCCTTACAGTATTCTTGTATGCAGAGACTGCCCAGCAATAGTATCTACAAGCAAAAATCAAAAATGCAAGTCAGTGAAGCACATTAAAAATCTTGGCTCTCACTTGTATTTAGGTAAGTTCCTAAACAGATATTTTTCTGTTCCTTACATCCTCCCCCCAAAAAATGAGGTGGTGTATATACAGAAATACCAAAATTTTGGCAATATAGATCTATAAATAGAAAGAGTGAACATATAAAGTCAGTTTCTACTCCATGATATTGGCTTTTGGTCCTACATGAGAGAGGCTGTAGAGTGTCCATCCTTGGAGATTTTCACAACCAAACTGGACACAGACCTTTATAACCTGCCTCAGTGGACCATATATGAACACGCAAACTCCAGAGCCACAATCCAGCCTTAGTGAACCTGTGACTATAGCCCAGGATCCATACTAAGGGAGCTGCCCAGTGATGCTTAGCAGGTCTGTGAGGGATAAGGAAAAAAGTTAGTGGTAAAGCGAGTGATGTCACATGAAGTTAAAAATTCACAAAAAGTTCACAGTAAATATAAGTTAGTTTCAAAACCATGACCATAGGGTGCCAGAGCAATGGAGCAATGAGGAGTTCCCAGGAAACACCCAAAATATAAGGAGTGAATACTCGAGAGTTCCTTTATGCCTCATTCACTGTGGTTTTTAACATTCAGATTTTTATTCAGGCTTTAATCCTTTCCTAAAAAAATAAAGGAAGAACTCTTCAAATAACAAAGCACTGAATTCTTTTTCCATAGCAAAGCAACCCAGTGATTACAGCAAAGACTCCATTCAAGAATGGACTAAAGAGAAAAAAAGATTAAATTTTCAAGAGTTGATAGTTGCAATGATTTATTGATAACAAGTTTAAACAGCATCATAAGCCTCTGATAGTAAAACTTGCTAAGAGGGACAGACTTATTTCTATGCTGGGAGCAAGGGTTAATCTCAGAAATAATAAATACAGAAGAAAGCTGAGTGCACTGCAAAGCTGGTCCTCCTCCAAATAACACAGATCTTATTTGTGGAAAATGTCCCTTTTTTGTACACTAGATGTCAGGGTTGGACTGAGCAGATGAGCCCATCCATTTCATCTCACATTTCTATACCTCAGGCTACATGCCATCAACACAACTAAGTGGTAAGCTTAGGAATTATTTTTGTGAAGCATCTGATATTTACTAGGAGCAGTCTGCACCAATATACTCTCTCCTCCACTTGACAGTATTTTATTTCAGCCAAAAGCCCCAGGCTTTGGGAGAGGGAAGAAACATTCTGAGATGTCTTTCCAATACCAGTGAGTGTCTGGCAGCATTCTTCACCTTCTCCAGCTCCAGGAAAATAAACAAACCAAAAAACTCCTCTAAACCATTTGGGTGAACAGCCACTTTCTAGAGGGGACTCCGTTAGACAGCAGTTCAGCACAGCATGGATTTAGCTGGAAGAAAGTGAAAGCAAAGGAAGCTGATCAGAACTCCACTAAATTTTAGAAGCCATAGGCACTCCCCATGACACAACAAGCTGAGTGGTGCAGCTGACACTCCTGGAGGACGGAATGCCACCCAGAGGGACCTGGAGAAGCTTGAGAAGTGGACTCATGTGAACCTCATGACGTTCAACAAAACCAAGTGCAAGGTGCTGCACCTCGGTCAAGGCAACCCCCGGTATCAATACAAGCTGGGTGACGAACAGATCACTTGCAGCCCTGCTGAGAAGGAATAGGGGGTGCTGGTGGATGAGAGGCTGGATATGCAGCCCAGAAAGCGAACCATGTCTTAGGGCTGCATCAAAAGCTGCACGGCCAGCAGGTCGACAAAAGGTGATTCTACCCTTCCATTCTGCTCTGGTAAGATCCCACCTGCAGTGCTGAGTCCAGCTCTGGGGTGCCCAGTACAGGAAGAACATGGACCTGTTAGAGCAGGTCCAGAGGATGGCCACAAAGATGTTCAGAGGGCTGGGCGAACTTCTCCTATGAAGACAGGCTGAGAGAGCTGTGGTTGCTTGTCCTGGAGAAGAGAAAGCTCGAGGATGACCTTTTATCACCTTCCAGTATCTAAAGTAGACCTACAAGAAAGATGGAGAGGGACTTTCTACAAAGGCATGTAATGACAGGACAACGGTGAATAGATCTAAACTGAGAGATGTCGCTTGCAAGCAGGGACCGAAGGACGAACGACATGGATGATTTATTATGATATTAAATCGACTCTTTATTCACTTACAAGTTCGCTTATATACCTTAGCACGCTGGACTGGCATAAGGTCATTGGTTCACTGACCAGCCACCCCTCAGAGGGATTGGCTGAACCCAATAACACTTACTTCAGATATTTTCTCTTTAGTATCAATAACAATTCCATAGTTTACAAAATCTCCCAGCTGTTCTCCCACAGCGCCCGTGAGAAAGCAGAGCTTTCTCACAGACACTGGCAGAAAGCTGATATATCTCCCTGCAGCATGCTTTTAGCATCCACAGAGAGAGAATAGGTTTGGGTTGGATATTAGGAAGAAAATCTTTACTTTGAATGGTGAGGCACTGGAACAGTTTGTCCAGAGAGGCTGCAGATGCTCCATCCTTGAAAGTGTTCAATGCCAGGCTGGATGGGGCCCTACCCGTGCAGAAGATGTCCCTGCTCATGTCAGAGGGGTTAGAATGAGATGATATTTAAAGTCCCTTTCAACCCAAACTATTCTCTGATTCTGTGATGATGCCTCAGGTAGGTAATTTCATTACCCTGTGTCTTGACTACATAGCAGTATGTTCAAGATGACACTTTATCTCTGCCTCTCCTGTCTGACAAAGGAGAGAGTGTGGACCAGGACAGCAAAGACAAAAATCTCTCCCTTTGTAAGATGCTAGAGACAGAAGAACAATAACACAAATAAACTATTAATAATAATGAAAGAAAAAAAAAGAGGTTTCTCTTTCAACCTCTACAGGTGACCTAGTGCTGTCCGCAGGCAGAACGCTGTTAGGTAAAGTCTCCTATGGGGGAAAAAATGACACAGACAGAAAATGTGTTTGGAAAGACAATGTAATTTTGCACATATACATATAGATGGAGTATACAGCCAATTTGTGTAAAACATTTTAGGGTACTCTACAAGCAAAATGCAGTTCTTAGAAAATTCCTAGAGATAAATCACATCTCATATTTCAAAGCAGGAAGCTTTAAAGTGCATTCCTTTTAGCACTGTGTTTAGGCAGTGACCCAGCCCTGCTGCTGGAGTCACAAGTTCTGGTGGTGGTGAAGGGCAACATCACAAACATAAAGCACAGAATACAAAGGATGAATATAACTGAAACATGGTGACATCAGAGTACTTGGGCAGTGAAGATGTCTAGCAAAATATTGTAAAAAGGTGTGGGATCTTGAGGCGCGTGCACCCGGAATTGCACTAGTCCTTTCTTAAGGGTGTAAAGGGCATCTCTATCACTGGAAAAACACCTGGGCTTTTTTCATGTGACAACCAGCCTTGATTTTAATGTGACTGTCACACAGCAGGGGTACATACACCAGCTGGTGCAGTTTTAACATTGGACACGATTACAAGCTTGTAGAGTATAACAGTGCTAATTAACAGTGAGCAAATTTGTAGAAATAGAAATAATAGAATTGGTAGGTGGCAGGGATACTTCTAACAAGAATACTTAAAACACTGAGTGTTTAGCCAGGTTTCTGTACAAGAAATTTTGCTTCACAAACCTTGACTCTCCTTGGAGGAGCCAGCAATGATTTGCAGTTCTCCATTTTTCCAAGGTCCTCATCCAAACAATGTCAAAGCTACTGAGTTGTCATGGATTAAAAGAGGATTGCAACATATGATCTTAAGATGGGTAAATTAACTAGTTAACAACAGGGAGAAAAATAAAAATGCATAAATAAATTAAAAAGTGTGATGAAATGGTCAGGATTCATAGTAAAGAAGGATTGTTGTTTCTGCTATTCAATGTGCTTCTCCAGAATATGTGATTTAGAAAAGTTGTTAGTGGAAGAAGAAAGCAAGTGGGGAACAGAAATGAAGAAAAAGTGAAGAAGAAGAAGTAGAAAAGAAGAAAAAGCAGCAGCTTACATCAGTGTAGTTGGCAAATCCACCAATTCAGTATTGGTTACTGCAGAAAGATGGATATAGAGAGAGGCAACCCTAACTCCACAG
Organism: Dicrurus megarhynchus; assembly: GCA_013399195.1. Taxonomy (NCBI): domain Eukaryota; kingdom Metazoa; phylum Chordata; class Aves; order Passeriformes; family Dicruridae; genus Dicrurus; species Dicrurus megarhynchus. The sequence goes on from VXAD01000750.1 coordinate 58,826, forward strand.
CTGCACATGTGTATTTGGGCTAAACATTAATTAGGATTTTTTATAGATAATTTTACAGAAACTACTGTTCAGTCCTCATGGAGGTTCAAAAATGAAAGTACAATTTTAAAATCTATTTAGAAAAGCCAGAGAAGGTAAAACAGAAAGTGTAATTACATTATTGCAAACATTTCTGGTACACCTGCAACTTGAGCAGTATGCAGTGCTTGTTCTCTCCTTTCAAAATGAGATTAAAACCAAGAAGGATATAGAGAAGAGCAGCGAGGAAAATAAAAAGTAGAGTAGGTTTGCTTGTGAGTAAAGTAAAAAGAGGACTACAAAGGGACAATTGAGGTACTATGTAAACCACCAGGGGCTTGAGGAAATAGGACAGAGAGCTATTTGCCACTGTTTCTCGAACTGCAAAATCTGGGGGCAAGAGGAACTTTTTCACAAGGGACATGTTCAACTGTGAAACTCAGGCCCATTGTGTGTCCCCACTGTGTACTGAAGGAAAGCATGGGATCAAACTCAACTAAATTAATGCCATAAAAGACAATCAGTGTTATTTAACATTCAACAGAATCTGAGCAAAGAACAATTTTAATGTTGTGCTGTATGTTCTTTTTCCAGTGAGTGAAGTGAAGTGAAAGGACTCGTTGTACTCCAGCCTCCTACCTGCATCCTCCTGAATACCTATCACACTATGACAGGAAGACAGTTATTTTCAGTGCTAGGCAAGAAAAAAATTTCCATGCTGTCTGAAATCGGAGTTGTTGTTTTACCTGTGGTAGGCAGAAGGTCACATCGAGAACACCGTAAGGAAACCAACAATCTAGAAAAGCATTGGCTTAATTTGACAGGAGGTAAGTCACATACAATTACTTCTTTTAAGGTAACAGACCAAAATTTTAGGACTAAGTGCACATATGCTGCAATTATAAGGCTATAGAAAACATTTCTAACAAAATGTCCATTATATTACATAGTTGAATCATACACTTGGTTTTAGTTAGAACTGCAGTTGCTGTCAATGTAGTGTGGCCTGTGCAATGATTCCACAATGTTCTCTGTCTTCTATTCCAGAAGAAGCCTCTTTATCTCTTCTGCTATTTCCTATTCCAGCTCTGGGAAATATGTTGAATTTTCTTCATTCTTCCCCTCTCGTCAAACACCTTACCTCTCACCGGATGTTCCTCCAATTTCTTGTGTAAGGCAGGGAAATAGTCTCCTGGGTTGTGAGTAGGCCTCCCAAGGTGATGCAGTTGAGGTTTGATGGCTGGTGGTGACAAAGGAAGAACAACAATGGTTACTGTACCTAGCTTTCACTCACTTGTGGGGAAGAAATGGATTCCTCAGAAGCTGTATCCATCCCACTCAGCACAGCCTGTCTGTGCAGAGGAGGGTTTCTCAGCCTGCAAGCCAGGATTCTTTTGGGTTAATGAGTAGTTACAGACAGTTAGGAAAAAGCTCACAGAAAAAAGGTTTTGAAAATATAAATCATAAATATAGATGTAAAACTCTAAAATGAAACATAGGCATCTCCCAAATTGAAATTAGGGCAATTAAGCACTACAGAATACTGGATTTTGAAATCATGCCCTTATTCCAACATCTCAGTAGACAACATCAACATAGGAAGGAACATTCTCATGGTTAGAAATTAACAGTTTAGACAGTAGATGGAACTGCCAAAACTAAATGAAGAAGCAACTTTATACTTACTTATCTACATATATACAGCAAAACACCTCATTGTTTTCAAAATATTGTTGATCAAGGTAATTTTAAGGCAATAAATATGAATTTTGATCATGTTTGCCAGAATTCAGGAATAGGTGGATAGGTGATTTTCCAATAAACTACAGGCCACTGTGAAAGTTGGAAGTGGTCTACATGTATTAATCTGACCATTCTCAACTTCTTGACTGTTTATTTGAACCTACGTCTTGCTTTCTTACCTCTTTACATAGATAGACTAAAAAATTAAACATGACCATGATCAAAATATTTTCATCTTACGCTTACTTATTATTTGCAAAATAACCAATTGAATAATTAGTATGACAAAGATTTAAAAAGGAAAGTCATTGCTCTTAGCAAGAATCCTAAGAAGCAAAAAAGATTCCACTGTGGGAGCTAGCTAACATCACTGATTCAAATGCTACAACAGTCACACTCCCATCTTGCTAAACTCCTCGAGTGATTAATCACACCCTAAAATGTCTTGGGAACAAAAAGCTATGGATTTTCTAAACTTTAGAAATGCTCATCCAGATTTCTGCATAGTCATAATCCTTCCTGCTCTCAACTAGATTAGTTTCACATTCATTAAAAGGTTGAAAAATAACCAGGAGAATTACTGTTCTTTGAGGCACATTCACTTTTCATATTAATTCAATTTTCTGTACTCAGCATGGATTCAGCCAAACTGTTATTGAATTTTCCATTGCTCAGTGTGGGGAAATATTTATTGTTACCAGCAATTTTATTGGAGATTTTGCCAGAAGAGATGACTTTACTAATAGATTTAAGGGGGTTTATCCAGAACAGTGACAGTGCTGTTTATGATCTTCATAGAGAAGTAGATAAAGGCGATTCATGACATTTAACTTCTTAAGACTTTAGTGCATCAAAGGGATGGGCAGAAGATTCTGTCAGGGCTCTAGAATTCTGTTCCCAGATTTCTCACTGACTTCTTGTGTTAAATGGACTATAACTTTCAGTCCAGTTTCTCTGCATGTAAAATGGGAATAAAAATGACAATACTTACCTCACAGGGTTTTTATAAGGGCCTTCATTAGGTTATGATTCTTAGGACCTTCACACATGGAGTGATGTAAGTATTTTCTTATTTTCTTTTTTTTTTTTGTTTTAATTTAGGAAAAGTAGTTCTTCTTTTTAAGATCATGTCTATCATCAAGGCAATGAAAGCAGAGAAAATATATTTGGTAGCACAGTGTTGGTAGTGCCACTGTACTGAAACATAGAGTTTTAAACATTGAAACATTAAGATTTTAGTTAAAGGTTAGCTTTGCTGAAATTGGTTAAAATAGATCTAATAAGCAAGCCCAGCTGGGGTTAATTAAGAAAATTAATGATTAGCTAGAGAGTTAGGCCTGGAATAAGTTTTTAGGATTTACGTAACTGATCGTTTTCTACTTTATATTTGTTCAGCTGTGTTTGTGCTTATGAAACAGGCAATGTTGATTAACAGATCTAAAGAAATGTAGACAATTATTAATTTTTCATTTGGAAACCTATTCAGAAAGGGTGAAGGGAGGGACTGGAGGTCCTCCAAGAGCAATACGTGTTGTCAAAAACCAGAAAGGTAGAAAGGTCAAAGTGAGGTAGATGAGGGTTACTTCATCATTGACGACCTTTCCTCAAATCATGGGACCACCAACCCATTTCAAGGAACTAACTACACATGCTTAATGATTGTTTTAGCCAATTACCATACGAAGCAGGAAGTAAAAAGTGTTAAAGTTATAAATATGTATTTGCATTTTGAATACTCTGAACCTTTGTAGATAAATAGACCTTGTAGTGTTTTGTGACTTTGCGCTGCGTATTAGGGAGCTATCCCACGCAGTTGCCCGGCGCTGAAATAAACATACACTTTCTAACTTTGTTAGAGAGTCTTTGTCCGTCTCAGTTGGGTATCGATATTAGGTCAATGCCCATATTTTAATAAATCAGTACTACCAACAGTGCCAGTGTAGACTAGTATAGTTACACAAGTAGCATCGGGCAGATAGACTGTGTGTTGTCCAGACACTAACTCAGCAAGGAGGCTGAGTGCATTAGCCACTCTGCTCTGACCGGTGGGATGTGCAACCCACCAGCTTATAGATCAAACCTCAGATTTGGCTAGGGTAGCACGTGCACGGTATTTCCTCTTAACCCTTCTTTGATACAACTCTTTCTTTGATTCTTGGAGAGATGCCACTGGATATAAACACCTAGGCCTATGTCTACATCATACCTTGATTTGTGTAACAGATGAAAGAATGAATGTCAGAGATGACGCTTAGTAGACAACTGCACATGAAAAATGAGCCTAGACTGCAGGGAAAAATCTTCTTTCTCCCTTTTGCAGCCTTTGTCAAGAAAGGAGGTTTTCTGCTATAATTATCAGAAAGATCTGCAGGACAAAGGAGCAGGAGAACAAAGACTGTGTTTCATTAGAGTCATTCAAGAAATGGTCTAAACTTGGAGAGACTCAGTCTCCTAAGAGTGCTAAGAAAATCTGTGGAAACACAAAATTCACTTTCATCCAATGAGACACCTCAAGGAAAGTTCAAAGATAGCTACTTCTTGGTCAGTCACTATGACACTAGAGAGCTTTCCATCAACATCTCCTGTGGAGCCAGGAGCAGAAGCTTTAAGAAATGGGATGCAGAGATGTTACCAGGGTTCCAAGTGCTTTGGAGCACCCACTGGTCTGTGGGGAGAGATAAGATAGAATTGAGCTGTGGGCTGTGGGACGTGCCTGCAGAGGCACATGGTGGCACAAAGAAGCACATGGTGGCACAAAGGAGCACATGGTGGCACAGAGAAGCTTGTGTCCGCAGAACCCTGGGGGGAGGAGGTGCCACAGGGCAGACCCCTACGAAGAGGAGCCTGCTGGGAGCTGACAGACGGGTGAACAGCGAGTGATCACCCCATAGAAGGACATTTAGAAAGTGTTGCTGATGTGGCAACATGGGATAGGTCACGTAGTGAGAATTACTATGTTAGAAAATACTGTGCCTTGAAAAAGTGTATAAAACTAACTCGTTCCTTTGGAATAAATGATTCAGATTCCCTGCTGGTCTGGGTCTGTGCCTCAATCACCGACAAATGGTGCCCCGTGTGAGGAGCTTATTATACGCCTGACTGCACGTCCGTCAATGAGCCCCATGGAACTTGAAGTGCTGCTGAAAGAAGCAGGAAAGCTGGCCAGCGATCAATCCCTGCAGTTGTAGGTGAGCCACGGGGGACATGGGGGCTGGACAGTCTTCATCAGACAGCCATGTTTTGGAACTTATGTCTCGTTTACTTGAAAAACATGGAAAGTCCGTGCCTCCCCAACCCCTTAAAATTATGCTGCGTTGCGTAGCTTCCAAAGTGCCCGCGCTAAACCCAAGCACTGCCTTTTCGTCGGAGGTGTGGAACCGAGTTGTGCAAGGCAATGCAGCACTGACAAAGCTCTTCTATCCGTGGAAGACAGTATGCAAGGCACTCGTGGGTGCATGTGGCACGCAGAGACCGGACAAAGAAAGATGCTTGTGCCACCGCGGCAGCTGTGCTGACCGCTTCTGCGCTGCCAGTGAATGACCATAAGTCTGTCGGGGCTGTGGGAGGAGAACCAGAAGATGGCCCCTTGTCCCCCCGACCCATTTGACCCTGGAGGGGAGCCAGACGGTATCTTAGAAGAGCTCGCGCCGCCTCGCGCCATGCAGCATCAGCTGGAGCCATGTCACAGTGAGTGGCTGGAGCCAGAAAGGCCCTTCCTGGTAGCATGTTCCCTCTCCGTTTGCCCTCTGCGAGAGTGCAGCGGCAGACACAGAGGGGGGCAGCATGCAGGGCCAAGGGGGCACGGCATGTAGTGGCGCCGGCGAGCATGTGGCGCTGGCAAGCACCTGGCAGCGAGCACATGGCAGAGCTGCACCAAGCCAGCAAGCACATGGCAGAGCTGGGAAGCAGTGGCGAACACCGCAACGGTGACACAGCGGATCTGGCAGGGCGAGCGCAGCTCTCTGCATGTGGGAAGTGAGGAGATGAGCCGGCAGGACCTGCGCGGCCATCCGACCCCCGTGGCCGCCCAACCCATGCTTCTACAGCCAGGGCTCCCCTTTCCTGCAGACCCTCAGGAGCTGATACTGTGCTGGAGAAAACCGATGGCCCCTTCCTCGGAGGTGGGGGGGGCTGCAGCATTTGCACCAGCTTGTGCAGTGGTGGCTGCGGGCTAGGCATGTGGTTCCTGCAGCTGGTCCATAAAACCTTCCTGTTTTTGTTATTCAGAATTTTGCCACAATCCTGGACCCTCACTGTTAAAACTAGTTTTTTTACCACACCACCTTGTGACCCCCTGCATTGTTCCAACATTGTTCTAACTGCTTTTTGTTAGAGATGCTCCTGTAATAATCGTAATTTGTAAGCTATCTTTTCAAGCAGAAATTAACTGATATGTTTTTTCGAAGCACTCTTTTCCTACTTGAAGAAACTGGAAGAACAGGTCCCCCGTTGCTGCTTCCCTGACGTGGAAAAGGTTACCACTGGAATGAAAGACCGTAACCCTCTCATCCTGCAGCACCTTCTGATTCGGGGCTTGTTACCTTTTGAAGCCACTTAGAGAGTTAATGTTAATATAATTGTAATGTCCAAGGCCTGGATTTATATGCATTCTGTGAAATGGTACAGTATTTAAGCAGTTGATGATATTACCTTGCTTATTTTTACTCAGTGTGCACTTGTTGCTTTAATAGATGTATTGTTTTACAGTTCATAGTAAGAAAAGTCTATGTTATGTTACACATTTTCCTGAATTTGGTAAGTTGAAATACGTTCTTCTTACGATTGATACCCTTTCCACACACATTTTTGCTTCTGGCCATACAGGTGAACGTGCAGAACGGGCCCATAGTGCTCTCAAGTCCATATTGTTAAAACAAAAAAGGGAGGGTGCAAAGATGGGGTATACCCCCAATGAAAGACTGCAAAAGCTTTATATGTTCTTAATTTTTCAATCGCATTCAGAATGATCACAGGCTCACTTAGAAAAAGCTGTGGTACTTGTTAGGAATCTTGAAAGTGGAAAATGGGAAGGCCCCTTTCCATTGATAACCTGGGGCAAGGATATGCTTGTGTTTCCACAGATTCCAGTCCAAGATGGGTACCTGCAAGAGTGGTCCGACCAGCCCTGGATACTCCAGGTTCATAATCAGCTTGTGGGGAAAATAAACTCTTCTGAACTCATGTTCCTAACTGATATTAATAAAATTTTTAGGCAATTTTATAAGTATTTCAGGGAAACCTTCTCAGTCAAGGCTTGAGGCTCTGGCCAAGCCCTAGCCCTGGCTGACTGGGGATTATAACATCAGACCCAGGTGTTTCTGCCCTAAAGGTGTAATCAAGTCACTTTGACTTGTTGATTTGATCTTATAAAAGCTAGACCCTCTTTTAAGATAAACTTGCAAGTTTTGCCCAGGAAAGACACTCTCCAAGTCTTCACTATGAAATAGGACCTCCCAGCTTGATTAGAGTACCTTTCTCTAGTGCTGACCTAGATGCATGGTATGAAGTTGCCAAAAATTACCGAAGTGATCCAGCGGGTACCGCTGAATGCTTGCAACTCATAATAAAACAGCATCATCCAGATTAGGATGATATACAATTATTATTGGGTGGACTAACAGAAATGGAAAACCAGTTAGTTTTGAAAACAGCAAAAGATTTGGCAGAGGATTATTACAAAATGCAACAATTAGATGTAAAAGATTACTTCCCACTCCAGGAACCACACTGGAGTCCGAATAGAACAGCTGAATTAGAGTAATTAAAAGGTTATCAAGAATGGATGGCAAAGGGGTTGGAAAGGGCCATTCCCAAAATCATAAATTGGTCAGCTTTGTATGCAGTGAAACAGGGTCCTTCCAAGTCACCATCCGAATTCCTGGGTCGTCTGAGGGACGCAATGCACCACAATACATCACTGGATCCTGAGACCGAGGTAGGGGTACAACAGCTAGTATCTTTGTTTCTAGGACAACCCACAGGAGATATCAGACGTAAATTGCAAAAACTTCAGGGACCAAAGGGAAGGAACCTGGAAACTCTATTAGATGCAGCCTGGAGGGTATTCAGTAATCGAGAAGAAAGTTACAAGCAAGGGATGAAGAAATTAGTAGCAGTAGTAAGAGAAGGAAATAGGGAAAAACATAGACAGGGACCCCCAGACAAGGACCTCCCAGACAGGGCCCACCCCAGCTAGGTAAAAACCAGTGCACGATTTGCAGAAAGTTTGGTCATTGGAAGAACCAGTGCCCAGAAAGAAGACAAGANATTGGAAGAACCAGTGCCAAGAAAGAAGACAAGAAGACCGCTAGAACAGAGGAGACCGAGAAAGAGGGAGGGTGGTTGCACACGTGAAAGACGATTAAAGAGGACCGGGGGATTCTACCCTAGCAGATCCACTGGTTATAATGAAGCTAGGGGAAAAGGAAATAGAATTTTTGGTTGACACGGGGGCAGCATATTCAGTTTTAAATAAAGCTTTAATGCC